>CM066313.1:104617983-105217983 GCA_033807775.1 Saussurea involucrata
GGAATTGGTGGAATTAGACATTCTTTTCCGTCGAAAAGAATGAACCAAACGAAGGAATGAAATTCGGTCAATGGAATTCGACATTCCAATTCCATTAAATTCCATCAGAATCCGTGAACCAAACGCCCCCTTATATTCACTAACACAATGCTGAACAACACGTTATTTGCACAGTCAACTGGTTTGGATGTTTGTACAAAACCGTACCAACTGAAAAATGTTGGTACCAATTAAGTTGGTACCAAGTAGAGTTAGTTGGTACCAAGTAGAGTTAGTTGGTACACGATATAACTTTTGGTGTACCAATTATAATTGGTTGGTATACAGTATTGGAAAAAACCCATGATAACCCCTACTATTGAATATATGATTTTAACAAATTTCATGGTCAAGAGTAAATAAAGGTCCATGTATATATCAAAACAAATTTGAGTTCAAATTGAAAATTGTCAGAGAATCATAAAACAATGGCCAAACACAACTTTAAAAAGTGTAAGAAATTTTATTTATTTTATATAAAGTTTAAATATTTGAAGAAGTGGTCAAATACCTTTTTATAAAGACCTAGTGGAAACCTAAATAAATAAGATAAAGTATTATATAGAGTTCTTATCACTCACTTATATTTTTGGAATTTTTGTATAAAAAACTTGATTCACATGTTATCTTATTAGATTTAAAAAGTTACAATAGAAGTTAATGGTGAACCAATACATTTGAGCCCACAAATAAGATATTCTTATAAGTCATTTTATTGTGAGGTTTTATAGAGGTTCTTAATTTGGTGAGAAATAAAAAACATACAAACAGTGTGATCTTATAAATTACTGTATCGTAGATCCTCTTAGTTTGGTGCCAAAATATGAATTTTCGAAGGCTAAGTACCTAACCTTAGTTTTTGGAAGCCTTTAGACAATGCGGGGTCATAAATATAAAATCCAAGTGACATTTGATCCGACTAGGAAAGTTGTCATGTGTTAACATTGACCCAACTACAAACACAACTCATGTCAACATAATGTGGGTGGTACCATACCCCTCTATATCCTAACAAAAAACCTAGTTTCTGACCTAAATCAACTCAAATCGGTATTTATCGAGAAACCAAGCTTTTAAAGGCAAAAACATACTATATTTACACTGCTTTAGCTCGTATTCATGTATGGGTCACATAAATAACATATACATGTATTTAGATGATAAATATATATATATATATATAAAAACATACCTAAACTGAAGCAAAAACGAAAGACCCGACCACCTATCTCTCACCACCACTCTGTCTAAACTTGATAAAAATCGAAGTACTCAAAATGTACATGATTAATTATTGTATACTACCGACTTTGGTAAGCATCACAAATTAAGCCTATTTCATTGACCCATACCACTTGGCATCACTAGTCCGTACCATATTAAGGCATAGTTTTGACAAACCATATCTTTCAAGTTTAATAAACCAACCACTTCACCATATCCATGACTCCTTGCATCTTTCTAAACTTCATTCAACACCCTATGTCTTTAACCTACAATATTTGTCAATTAACCTTTCATTCCTACCAGTAGCAAACTCCAAAAACCAAGTTACACAACAGAACCCAAACAAATTGTTTTTTTTATTTAGGATTTGAAGAAATCGACAAGTAGAAATCAAGACTGAAGAAATTGTTTTTCTTTTTTAGGACTGAAGAAATCGACAATCAACAACTTTATTTGAAGAAATTTGGTTTTCTTTTTTAGGACTGAAGAAATCGATTGAATCAACAGTAGAAATCGATTGTTCTTGATATTGTCCATCTCGATTGTTCTTGATATCGACTGAAATCGATGGAATCGATTGGAGAAATAGACTGAAGAAATCGATTGAAGAAGATGGATGTAACACCCTCAAATTTGGAAAAAGCAACTGACTAAAATTTAGATAAAATCACCAAATGAGGATAAGAATCCTTTCTACAAACCATCCTTGGAAATACCTCAAAATTAAAAATCTAACAACTCTCACAATTAATAACTCAAGTCACACTATGTGACCAAATAAAGTCGGGTGTTACTTAACACAAGTACAAGTTGCTAACGCCAAAATAAATGCGGAAGACTTCACTAAGCAATCCACATCTCGAACACACTACTAGCACTCATCTTTTCACAGTGTCGCTATAACTATTCCCAACCTGAACCTGTTGCACATGCCGACAAATAAAAAGATTAGGCCAACGCCTAGTGAGTTCAAAAGTTTTATCATGGTTATATAATTCGTAAAACGAGAGAGGTGCAATTTAAATCATGAGTTCAAAAGAATTTACTTTAGATGCAAATCACCCGTTTTCCAACGCACACAAATCCCGTGCTGAAAGCGCACACAAATCCTGCACAGAGTCTTGGAAGGATGCGGCCATGATATTTTTTGAAAAGGGTAGAAGTGGAAAAAATGACAATCTGAATGGTCGAGGGATGCCCTAGCCACAAAATCGTTCAAAGCCTTTTGTCACCATTAAGAGGGTACAATTTTTTTACCAAACAACCTATACCTCTGACCGATTCAAAGGTTACCTCTTAATGCAACCACTAAGAGCTAAACAAACAGCCCCTAACTTTTCTTTCATTATAGTCAAATTTTCGAATGACTGACATGATCAACGACACGCCTAAATTTTTTGCCGAGCAGATGCACCTTTAAGGTAGATCAAAGGGTCAAAAAGTCTTAAGATGCGCTCTTAGCCAAATTCTATCATGTCGAGGGATTTTAACTTTTTTTTTGTTTGAGAGACTTTTATGTTTTTTGCTTGATGTCTCTTATATTTTCTAATATCTCGAAACACCCATAAAATTCAACGTGTCCAACTTTCATACCTAAAAGAGTTTATACTTGCGAAATTGGTTGAACAGGTGCACGAGACCCCACTGGATAGGTCCGCCCTTGGACATGATGATTGATGAGAAATCAGTTAGATGACTCCATTGACAAATTACAAAAAACGAGGGTCATAAGCGTACATATAAAAACTATCGTACCCTATTTATTCCAAGCTCAAAAGTACAGGGACTTAAATTGACTTTTATGCCTTTAATTTCAAGAAGAACACATCACCACACTAATGACAATCGATTCCTTCACTGGCAAGAACGATGAAACTGAACAATAAAAAATGCTTCTTCTCCCCATCTTCACACACCAAAACACACACACACAATTCCGCCATAGCCAGATCTCTCCTCTACGCTACTGAAGCTAATCTCTCATTACTTAGCGCATATTTCTCTCACAGGTTTGTACACATCTCTCATATTACGAAGCTACGGCATCTAGTTTTGAAGATCTGAGGTTATCGCATTCGAATTGGTTATCGATTTTTGTTTTCATTCAGAAATACGTATCTGTTTTTGTTTCTATTTGTTTAGCTGGTTGCTGATTTGAGGGAAGGAGATTTAGGTTTTTCAGATCCGAATTTTGGTTGATTAAAACCTAGATTAATACAGACCTGAAATCGTTGGGTTTAAGAGGAAAAATAGTTGTTATTTTTGTCGGATTTATATCGATTTTTACTAGTGATTACGAACTCGATTCGAATTGGATACGTTTTGATTATGGTTCAGTTTGCGAGGGTGATTTGATTCGGCATTTGGAGGATTTCATTTGAATAGGCACGATGGTTGGCTTCGAGATGGACGACTGGAAAAGTGAGCTTTCAACTGCTTTACTTGTTTTTCTTTTACTGATATCTTTACATGTGGTATTAGAATTTAGAACTTAACACTTGTCTGGAACCGGTTAACTAAACACTTGATGCATGTCACCCCGGGCTCACCCGGTAAGGGACAGCGGTGTTTACCAACAATCTTACCGTGCCATTTTGCTATCTGAGAATGTGTGATAACTCTTACCTAAGAGACACATATAGTATGTTGTTCCGATGACCGATAATCTTACCCGGTAACTACTTACCTGATTCCGTTGGTAAAATGCTCCCTTGGTTCACAAAAAGGACTTAGGGTCCGTTTACTAAATGCTTACCCGGTAAGTGGTTACAGACTCACTTTACCTTATTGGATGAATATGACAAGGATTTAAAATCTTACGGTAAGAGCGGTGACAAGGACTAATTGTCTTACCCGGTATGCGCTTACCGGATAAAAATGTTGCATACGATGCTGATTTAATGGACTAAAATCTTACCCAGTAAGTTAAGTGAAAGTGTTATTATTACCGATAAGCAGCACTTACCAGATAAGTGTTGGGTAAACGGCCCCTTAAGCACAATTGCATCCGACACCATGACCAATTTGTAATTATACGTTCTTTGAAGCTGTATACTGTGATCTTAGGAATTTGAATTTAAAAAAATGGCAGAAGAGCCAACTGATTTTTTTTCCTGAAGTATGGTATCAATCTAGGCTGTAATGGCCATTATTTGGCTCAATTAAGATCTGCAAAACCTAAAAACCTCAACTCAAATCAGCGACAAACTAAACAAATGAAACAAAAACAGATACTGATTTCTAAAAAAATGATGATAAACATTTTGGAAATAATAACCTCATAACTTCCAAATTAGATTCCGCAACTTCGTAATATAAGAGATTAGGAAGAAACTGAGAGAGAATATAGCGTCTTAATACAAGAGATTTCTGTCAGGGTCCTTTTTGGCTAGACTTGAACTATTTCTCATATATATATGTTGGAACCTCCCTTCCCTCTCTCCCATGTGGCTCTTTTTGGAGGGCAAACTAATGGGGTTCCACATATTCTCACATGATATCGTAGCCAAGGTCTATCACTCTAGATACTCGACACTCTGTACATGTCAAGCCCTTTCACCTATCTATCCCCTCTCGACAATGTAAAGCAATTTGTGCCCATCTAGCCTTCGTCGGAGGGGGCGTGTTAGGGTCCCATATCAGCGAGATTTGGACCATTTATCCTTTTGGAGCCTCTCCTCTCCTCGAGGGCTCTTTTGGTGAGTAATTTAATGGGGTTCCACATATTCTCACAATGTCAACTACAACTATTTAAGCTTTACATAGAGATGGTTTTGACGTGGATCAGCTTTCGCCGCTTGTATTGATTTTTTTTTCCTAACATTCTTTTGTTAAACATTTTTTTCTTCATTGCAACAGAGATTGGGCTGGGATTGACTGGATTTGGCGTCTTTTTCTCGTTTCTGGGAATCATTTTCTTCTTTGACAAGGGGTTACTTGCCATTGGAAATGTTAGTATCTCTCAGCGTGTCTCAATTTTCTGATTTCTCGTCCCTTTCTCTCTTCCCCCGTTTCTCGAATTTGGGAAGAAAAGAAAAAAAAACGGGAGGGAAAAAATGGAAAGGAAATAAAGTTTTTTATTTGTGTTCTTAATAGAAAGGGAATGAATGAGAAGTTTTTCATTTTCTTGAACTGGAGAGAAAGGAAAGGAAAGATGCCGTTTTTACAAATATCCTCTTTATATTTGTTTTGATGGTGTTAAATTGATGGGTAGTTTTGTAAATTTTACTAAACCGTCCAAAGGTTTTCATTTTTTCCATCTCTTTCTTCCCGCATTTGGGAGGAAACATGTCATTATTTTCCCTTCTTTTCCCTCCTAAAAAGTTTCGAGATCACATGTTTTCTGTTTTCCCTTCTTTTCCTTTCCTTTGTAAAAAAAGTTTTGAGAACATAGTGTTCATGTTTGTTGCTTATTGCTAAAGTTGAGTCGATAAGATCATCTCCAACAACTTGTCTAAAATAGAAAAAAATGAGTTTTTGTTCTCTAAACTTCTTCAACAACTTTGCTATCTTGTTCTCTATAATAGAGAAAACTTGAAAAGTTTCCAAGTTTAGAAAATTCTCTAAAACTTGGTGGGAGAGAGAAATGACTATTTTATTCAATCCCACCAATGAGATTACATTTTTATCATTTTATATTGTTTTTTTTTCTAATTAAAAGTGTATTGGGATGATAAATTAGAGAATATTATATTAATATAATTTGTGTTAAAATCTCTAAAATAGATAATCTATTGGAGTTGAAAGTATTTATTTTTAGAGATTTTAACTTTTTGGTTCTTTATTTTAGAAAAATTATAGAGAACGCTCTAACAATTAATGTTAACATCATTCTACTGTGGTACTGAACCAGATCCTATTCATCTCGGGAGTGGTAATGACCATCGGTGTCAAATCCTCTTTGCTATTCTTCATGAAACGCAACAATCTCAAGGTTTTTTCCGTTGCTTTCTTACCATCTCGAATCCATTTTTTGTGTTTTCAATTTTTCCATTTGCATTTCCATTAAGCTTTTGCTTAATTGATTGCACAGGGCACAATTTCTTTCTGCATTGGCTTCTTCTTTGTTATCATTGGATGGCCTGTAATAGGAATGGCATTAGAGGCTTATGGTTTCATCATCTTATTCAGGTTTGTTTAATATGATCATGAAAAGCTTACCTTCTATACATAGATTTATGGGTTGTTTACCAAACGCTTAGCGGGTGTCATTTACTTTACTGGGTGAGCATGGCAAAGACCGATAATCTTACCCGGTTAGAGGCATCGGTTAGAGGCATAGCAAGGACCAAGAATCTTACCTAGTAAGTGAGAGCATCTCCAAGAGCTATGCTAAAATAGAAAAAAGAGGGATTTTAACAATTTTATGCTCCAACAACTATGCTATCTTGTATGCTAAAATAGAGAAAAGAGGAGAGAGAAGATAAAAATCAAATTTGGAGAAATTTCTTGTATGCTAAAATTAGAGAAATGAGGAAAGAGAAATAATATTTTTAATCTTTCCACCAATAAGAGGAATTGAAGCAAAATGTGTACGAGAGATAATATTTTATTAATGTATTGATTATTTTAATAACTTAATCAATGTTACAATCTCTAAAATAGAATAGCTGTTGGAGTTGAAAGTGCTTTTTTAGATATTTTGACTTTTAATACTCTATTTTGGAAAAAAATATAACACAAGTGTTGGAGATGCTCTGACAGCGATGCTAAAATGGAGAAAAGTGAGATTTTAGCAACTATTTTGCTCCAACAACTATGCTATCTTGTATGCTAAAATAGAAAAAAAGAGGAGAGAAGATAAAAATTTGCAAATTTTGGAGAAATCTCTAAAACTCACTATTTAAGAAAGATAAATAATATTTTAATCTTTCCACCAAAGGCATTGAAGTAAAATGTTTAGCAGAGGGATAATATTTTATTAATGTATTGATTATTTAATAATATAATCAATGCTACAATCTCTAAAATAGAATAGCCGTTGGAGTTAGAAAACATATAGCATAGCTGTTGGAGATGCTCTAGAGTGGTAAGTGACGGAAAAGACTCTTACCGGGTAAGAGACACTTGCCAACAATTCATTTTTGATGGCCGAGAATGTTACCCGATAAGCGTTTGGTAAACGGCTCCTTACTGTTGGTTACTTATGAGGTACTTTTTGCAGCGGCTTCTGGCCCACACTAGCGGTTTTTGTGCAGAAGATACCTGTTATTGGTTGGGTGTTTCAACAACCTTATATTAGATCGGTACGTTTCTCCTGCTCTTTGTTATATTTCTGCTTGTTGGTATTTCGTCACCTTCTGGTGTGATGTTAAGTGCCTTCCTTTCTTTGTTTTGGTATGTGGGATAAGACGGGACATGACAAAACAAAACCATGTTGTCACACATTTGGTGTAATATTTAGACCGGGACATGACCATGTGGAGTAGAGATGGCCAAATGGGCCTGGCCTGGAACTGGTGGAGGACCGGTTTTGACTTGGGACCGGTTTGGCCTGCTAGGGACCGGTTATGGCCCGACGGTCCTTAACCGGTTACGGTTTTCATACAAAAGCTAGATAATCCCTTTGTTTTCCATTTCCTTTTATCAATCATATGAACAGTTAGTTTCCTTCCTGTGTTCCAGAGTGATTGAATAGATCCAGATCTTACCATGTACCTGATTGACCCAATTATAATAAAACGTATTTTACTGACCCAATTATAATAAAAACTTATGTATTTGATTGACCAAGTTCTTCAGAAAAATATTTTTTGCATGTTAAAAATCAATTTAAAAATAATTAAAAAAATAATGTGGGACCGGGACGGCTTTTCTGGCCATCTCTAAGTGTAGTGTTTTTGTCCCACCAAAATAGATGGGACAAAAACAAGGGAAATGCGACAAGATTGAAAACACTAAAACCTTTCATAATTCTTTCAGCCGCCTATAGTTATATGATTTTAAGCCAAGTAGTTGGGAGTCCCAATATGATTGATCTTTTTTTTGGAAAGAATATGAGCAATCTTTTGTCTAACCTTTCTTGCTTCTTTTTAGGGTTAAAAGATATATTCCCCTCGGTCCCAAAATAAACGTCTACAATAAAAAATGCACATAGATTTAGAAATGTGTAATTATTACACTTTTTAATTAACAAAAAGAACAATTTTACCCCCGGTTATATAGAGAAATTTTCATCGTCTCGTAATTAAGGGTAGAATGGGAAAGTAGAATTTTACTTTTGAAAGTTGACACATTATTTTTTTGGGAAGGGTGTCCTAGGCTATGCCTAGACTAATCCCTTGGCAAACTATGACTGTAAGACATCAGCCCTGATTAAACCTCGGTGGCCACAATTGTTGTGTACGCCTGGATTAGAACCCTGTGCAGATGGGATATTCCACCACATCCCCCAGGGCCTTAACCAGTACGCCACAACCCTTGTGGTTTTGACACTTATTTTGGGATAAACTAAAATAGTAATATAGACATTTGTTCTGGGACGGAGGGAGTAATATGTTTCAAACTCTAATACAATGCCATATGGCCGACTCTCTTAAATATTTTCTAAAATTTAAAATTTTGCTTTAATTATGA
This sequence comes from Saussurea involucrata, assembly GCA_033807775.1. Classification (NCBI taxonomy): domain Eukaryota; kingdom Viridiplantae; phylum Streptophyta; class Magnoliopsida; order Asterales; family Asteraceae; genus Saussurea; species Saussurea involucrata. The sequence goes on from CM066313.1 coordinate 104,626,825, forward strand.
CGTGTTTGTAATCAGAACTCCCTTGGTGGTCGAATAGTGATAGGAGAGCGTTGAGTTGGGCAAAAATGCATTGTTTTTGCCCTACCAAAATAGGTGAAACAAAATTCAGTGAGCGAGACAGGGATAAGATAGGTAAATTACTAAACTACCCTTATCAAATTAAAATCATAAAACCTTTTGACAAAATTTCCTCTCGTTTGTTTGGTTCTGTCCAATCCCGTCCCACCACCAAACGCGCCGTAAATGTTGTATGATCGGAACTTGTGAGCATAATGTAGTATGGTCGGAACCGATTTACATCCCGGAATCCATAAATGGTCTTTTGTTGAATTCTAACATATCCATTGTTATCTTTTTATAGTTTATTTCAACATATTTACTTCTTATCGTATAAATGTTCTTTTTGTTTCTTTGGACAGTTCTTTGACCGCTATCGTGGCAAAAGGGTGCCTGTATGAAATTAAATCCAGGTTTTGCTGAAAAACCGAGCCTTGTGAATACTTTCTTCGTATTGTTATCGCAGATGAAGTTTTCTCAACCAAATTCGGGTTTTGGTCATTTTAGCTTTTGTTTTTTTTCCTCTCTCTTTGTTATTGAAGAGAAGAAAATCATAGTGTATAAACATCGTAATGGACTCGGACTTTTTTGTTAGCTGGGAGTCTTTACAGAAACGATCTATTTACCGAATTAGTTTATCTGGTATGATGATGTGTCATTCCCTTGATTGGTTTTGCTTTTTTAACGAGTTTGATTAATGGTATAAAACAACATGTTTATATTATTTGCTAGAGGTTTGATGATATAGAAAATGGTTTATTCAGTAAGCAAGCTTTTATGGTGAGTTTCATATACAAAAATTTTCTTAATCCATACAGACAACTTTATTCATATTCATATAGGAATGAATGAAAAACCAACCAAATAGTCCCTTACGAATTATAGAGGCGGATTTTATTGGTCGATTCTAACTAGGTCGCTTCTTATTTTGGTGAAGCGTACTTTTAAAAGCTCCATTTGAAAAGAACGCATTCTCTTTTTATGTAATTAAAGAAAACGTATTATAACTTTGAATATAAGAAAGGATTGATAAATTGTTCTTATTTAAAATATATTATTGTAAACACAAAAATAAGGGTTTCAAAAGTATATTTCCCAAAATAGGAAGTGGAACAAAATATAGTTTATTTTCATGCAATTTGCCTCTTAAATATACAACTTGATTTTGAAATCGAGAATTCTAACCCTCGATCTGAGTTCATGTTTCATTTATTCTATAGGCTTCTCAATTTCTTTTTTTTTTTAATTTATAATTTTGTGAAGTTTTGAGAGAGCATACGGTTTGGGATCAGTTTTATGTCTAGTAATGATGCATTAGAAAAGCTCAACGTTTATTTTGTATTTAAATATGTAGGTCACTCATATATTGTTAGGTCTTAGCCAGTAAAGCACAATACAAGTGAATGGAGTGGAATCTAGTTTGACAAACTAGCTGTTGACTCATAAGTTAGCTGATGAAGAAATCACGTTTGACAAAACTAGCTTATAAACATGTAAAATGACCAAAAAAGACATCTTCAAAAAATTATCAATTACAATATTTAATTATATAACCAAACAAATTTATAGCAATATAATATAACAATTGTAGTAAATAAAAATTAAATAATATAATATGTTAATTAAAAGAATTTAAAATTTATTATTACATATATACTATAAATTTTGAATTTGTTAAAACAAGTTTTAGAGAAAATATACATTAACTTGTGTTTTTAAATAACCGTTACATATAATATGAAAAAAATAATCAAAAAATAATTAAAAAAGATAATAGTATATGATAATTAAAATATACTGATTAGTATCAAAAATATATTGAATAATTTATGTGATCAACAATATCTCTAAATAATTAAAAATTAAAAATTTAATAATTTCCACTTAATATTAATTAATTAATATTAATTAATTAATAATATTTAAATTTAAATTTAAAATTTATTTATAATAATAGTTAATTAATAATAACGAGAGCAACATTGGAATATTCACAAAAAGCTACTAAAAAACTAATCCAAATAGCGTTTCAAAAAGTTAGCTTATGGCCATCCAAACATGTACCCAGGAAAAAAGCTAGCTTATAAGCTAGTTTCTTTTTGCCAAACGATGCCTTAGGGTGCGTTTGGTACACAAACATGATAGAACAGAACATGATGGGACATGACAGAACATAACATGATAGAACAATTGTTCAGCGTTTGGTAGACATAACTGGACATAACATAACAGATAACATTTGATAAAATAAAATAAATAAATTTAAAGAACGAATAAAATATAAAATAAAACGTGTATTTGATGTTTTAGAAGAGAATTAGATTTTATTTTAAGATTATATTGGTAAAACATAAGTTTGTTTCACCTTGTTCCATGAGGTAGGGATAAAACAGACCTGCTACACTTTGTTCCACTTTCAATCTTAATATATATAAATTAGAAATTATTTTATATGAATATCTAATTTGTAATTAATAGTCATTTTTAAAACTATTTTTCACCTTAAAAAAAGAGTTTTTGAAAATAAAAACTTAATTACTTATAAATATAATATAAGAGGCCGTTGACCCATTAATTTCTATACCAAATTGAAAAGGGATTAACATTTTATTTTTATTCCCATTCTCCTCTATTTCCATTTCCATTTTCATTCTCGTTTATTTAATATTAAATGCATCACGACTCCGGATACATTTAACATTTCTCACAACAAAACAAAAATTATATTTGCGCACCTCTGACACAAATTATAGCCGCTAAATTGGTTCTGAAATACCTACTCACATATGGTTCATATAGGACTAGTCAGGGTTACTCGTAATCAACTTTTTGCTCAAATATCATGATTTGTAGCAAAACCTGTGCTCTACTCTAGATCGAAAAGAAATATCAAAACAAACATTTGAACACTTTGTGATTAAAATACAAATGATTTTTACACATATCAGGATCAGGATAAATAATAATTTCTAAATTTCAACTCGGGATCCCTTGCTTCGATGGTAGTAGTCCAACATAACAAGGTTGCTTGCTTTCTGTTAGATCGAGCGTTAGGTTTACTGTTTTTTCTTATAACTTGGAACGATGTTTCCACGGGCAACCACCTTCGAAAGCATGTTCAAGTACATCTTCCATTCTTTTAGCAACTAGTATCTGTAATATCACAAATGTCAAAACGAGTCCAAACTAGTATATGTAAGTGGATTCATTAGAGAATATGAGACTGTTATTAAAGTGCACACTCGAGTAAGCTAACTAGAACCCGGGATCAGTGGATGGCGCCTTATGGCGGGAGGTCAAGGGGGGCAGCCCCCTAGCGGGGTCCTAGGGGCGAGGTCCATAATGTTCCAAGTAAAAATTCAAAAGCCTTTGAGTTCCCTCTAGAAGCTTCCCAGTGAAATTCAGAAGCCTATGAGTTCCCTTTAGAAGCTTCTAAGTTCTCTTTAGAAGCTCTTTAGAGTCCGAAGCTTCCGACTCTGAAGAGCTTCTGATATGTGTAAGCGCAGTTAACCACCCACTAATTACTCCAGCAATCATTTCAATTTAATAGAGTTATTCTCACATTTAATATAGGAGCGTTTACGATTCTTTAAGTTTGAAAAGAGAACGATTTCTGCCAAAATACGAGTTAATTTCATGATACCCTACAAATCTGGGTCAAAATATAACTTAAGGAAAGCGAGTTCTCACGCAATCTCAGTTTTCATCCAAGCTATTTTATTCGCAATTTTTCTATATTTTCTCGAAATCCCAACAGTTTTTGCAAACTGAAGTGTTCTTTTTTGGTGTTTTTGCAACAACAGTGTTGCATTTATCATCATACTATAACGTTTAACATGTTAATCGGGTTCAAACGAGAACGATACCTATTTAAGAAGAAAACGACCGAATCACATGTGATTTTACACTAACATCATGTACGAAATCGCATGGATCCCCGCGACCTGAAGACGCGGCCAAAGTTGCCGGTACACCTTTTTGTGACCGTTAATGTAAAATCACATGTTATTTTGCACGTGATTTGGCCGTTTTCGTATTCTCTTAAATAATTAGCATTCTCGTTTGATCCTCCCTTTTTAACATGTTTGTTGGTAGTATTTACCTCCAGACTTCCAAGAACAGCTGAAGGCACTTCAACCAAATCTTTCAAATTTCTCTCCGGCAGGATAACCCTCTTAAGCCCGTAGCGATGTGCCGCCAACACCTGTTTGAACAGAATATAAAATAAAACGAGAATTAGTTATAAAAAAGAATGGTTTAACTAATGGCATATACAAGAGGATTTTTGCATATGTTCAAGTCTTTTACTGCAATTTTTTTTTTCAGAAACATAATAAATCTGAAATTAGAAGATAAAAACTAAGAAAATGACACTAACAAGATTCGAACTTGGGTCTGGGGTGGAAGAAAAGCCCCGCAAATCAACTCTACCAAGGGAAACTTGTGTCCTTATTGTAGTTTCAAAATATATACGGTGGCACACAACAAATTGATACGGTGACACTTTTCATGACCCTATATTTTTTTACACTACGACGGATAAACGAAACGGTGACACATGCCACGGTGTGCTCTACATTGGGTCCGTCCATGTTTTAACCTAGGTATAAAAAACGTTTTTTTCAGATGGGGGCCCATCCCCACATCTTTTACATGCTACATCCACTATTGGCGGAAGGATGATAGAGCGGGTGCATGTAAAATGACCAATTTACCCCTAATCCGCCACTGGGTAGAGCCGTAGAGTGTGGATATAATCATACCGAGTGTTCAATACCAGGCACGCACCACTCCTCTGTCAAGGGGATGCATACGCAATTTACCTCCCCCATGATGACCGTGGGTCCAATGTGGTGGTAGTGGTGGTGGTGATGGGGGCTAGAGATGGCCAAAAAGCGGCCTCGGTTCCAAACAGTCACGGCGTAACCGGTCCTAATCCAAATCGGTAGGCCCGGTTAAGCTTTATCATCACCGGTCACGGTCCCGGGCCGGTCCCAAACCGGTCCCACTTAATTTTTTTAAATTGATTTTTAACATATCAAGTATATTTTTTGAAGAATTTGGTCAAACAAATATACTAAGAAATACGTTTTTATTTAAAAATACATTTAAAAACAAAATTTTAAATAAAAAATTGGACCGGTCCCGGGCCGGGTTTTTCTTTTGGATGAAAATCGGAACCGGTTAAGGACCTCCGGTCCATAACCGGTCCCTAGCGGGCCGGACCGGGCCCATTTAGCCATCTCTAGTGAGGGCGCTCCAGAGGGTGGCGAAAACGAAAACCCTTTTTTCAAGAGTGTATGAGGAAGTGGTTACCGACCTTATCCTTGATACCCCCAACGGGTAAAACTAGGCCCCGCAATGTCATCTCTCCCGTCATCGCCGTATCCGCTCTAACCCTTCTCCGACTGAAAAGCGAAACTAGTGAGGTGACGAGGGTCACACCCGCTGAAGGTCCGTCTTTTGGTACGGCTCCAGCCGGAAAATGTATATGAACATCCCGTCCTTCGAGAAGATTACTTTCTTGTTCAGCAGCCAAATTAAGTTCGGTTGCCCTAGCCCTTACCTATGATCCACAATGAAAAAGAAACACAATTTTAGAAAATGTGTGATTATTACTCTTCTTAATTAACTAAATGACGATTTTACCCTTGATAATAAATGGAGTAATTGTTTAAGCACGTGGTTTCACAAATGCATAATTATTATACTTTTTAATTAACTAAATGACAACTTTACCCTTAAGAATAGAGGGAGTAAATAGTACTCCATCCGTCCCAAAATGTGTGTCCATAACTGAATTGACACTTAATTATTACACTTTTTGTTAACCAAATGGCATTGTACCCTTATTTAATTTCTATCTCTTCACAACTCTTGAGTATTTTTGCATTAATTAACGGAAAATTTGAGAAATTTAGTTATCTACTTGTGAAAGTAGACATTAATTTTGGGACAAATATAAATAGAAATGTGAACATTTATTTTGGAACAAAGGGAGTAATCAATTTCTCCATCTAATGGAAAAGGATAGAATTGGAAACAGGAACTGTTTTGCGAAAGTGGACACTTATTTTAGGACAAACTAAAATAGAAATGTGGACACGTAACAGAAATCAAGCAAATTGTGTAATTATTAAAAAAAAAATTAATGAGGAAAAGGTACCCATGTGAGTGCTATCTGGGCGGATTCTTTGATAACGTCACCGAGTTGACCGGTGAGGTGCAAATCCCCCTTTCCTGCTGTTGCCGTAGCTTCGACAAACTGGACTTCTCCACCAAACGCAGTCCAAACTAGGCCAACGGAAACCCCAGGAGTTACAACTCTCTCTGCAGCTTCTTTATCATCATACTTTGGAGGCTGAATTTAATAAGGAGCAATGAGATAAGCAAATACGGTCTTCACGGAAACAACTGTTCTACTCTTTAGGGTGCGTTTGGTACCCAGACACACAGGACATAACAGCTGTTCAGTGTTTGGTAGGACAGAACTGAACAAGACATAACATATGAAATGACCAATTTACCCCTAATGAGTTGTTTATATCTTTTGATTAGTTTATAAGTTTTTAAAATTTAATAAAATTATATTTTTAATAACAAAATATATAATTAGAAAGTTTTCGTCAAGAGGATTAAAATGACACCAAAAATAAAAAGTTTATGTAGTTTCCAATTTTTTATTTTATACCTTTTCTATATAAATATTTAATAAAAACAGTATAAAAATAATATTTGAGGACAGTAATGTGAAAGTTTAAAAAGTATAAAATAAAATAATTAAAATTTAAAGAATGGATAAAATGTAAAGAGGGAAACAATATATGATGTTTTGAGAATTAAGTTTTAATTGGAGGGTATATTGGTAAAATATAGGTTTCTTCCACCTTGTTTCCATGGGGTAGGGGTGGAAAAGGCGTGTTCCAACTTGTTCCACTATGTTCTTATCTGTTCCACATAAAAGTCCTGCCAAACATGGAAGTGATTCCTGCTCTGTTACGCACCCTTCGAGTCCCTCGGGGCAACTTGGGATTTTCCTTGCTACCCGACCAACTTCAAAAGCATGTTATTTCGGCTACATATGTAAATGACTTACTTACCCCTAGTACTTTTTCCAGCATATCTTCATCCACAATCAACGGTGACATGATCCTGAATACATTTGATATTTCGTGATTGTTAACATCCATTGGCATTACTTCCATTTCCACTTCTGCCCCTCCCTCGGAAAGTCTACTTTCCAACAACGGTGACGAAATTTGGTGCACATCTTTGTTAAGTGGAAGACTATGCTCCTGTTCGGCGACTATTACAGCGGCTGCACGAGCTAAGGCAGCAAGGTTCCTCTCGAGATTCCTCACGCCAGCTTCTCGGGTGTAGAGTTCGATAACACGTTTAATCATGGCCTACCATAAAAAACCATGCACAATACTGGCGTCAAACACTCACTGATATGCTATAATTTTTCTAAAATAGAGTATCAAAGGTTAAAATCCCTGAAAGAAATTACATCCAACTACAATAGCTACTCTATTTTAGCAATTCTATCATTAACTATATTATTAAAATATACAATACATTTCTCTCCCCTAAACACTAAATTTCAATGTCTCCTATTGGAGAGAACATTAAATATTATTTCTCTCTCTTAAGTATGGAGTTCCCTCCCTCCCTCCCTCCCTCTCTCTCTCCATTTTAACATATGGTATAGCATAGCTGTTGGAGCAAATATATATCTTAAATCTCTAAAATCTTGATTTTACATATGCTATATTTCTTCTAGAATATAGTATCAAAAGTCAAAATCTCTAAAAATTTACTTCCAACTCCAACAGCTATTCAATTTTAGAGATCAACATTGATTATATTATTAAAATAACCAATACATTAAAAAAATATTATTTCTCTCTCCTAAACATTTTACTTCAGTGCCTCTTATTGGTGGAAAGACTAAAATATTATCTCTCGTTCTAAAAAATTGGGTTTTAGAGATTTCTCCAAATTTGGAGATTTTTATCTTCTGTCTCCTCTTTTTTCTATTTTTGCATACATTATGGCATAGTTGTTAAAGCAAAAAAGTTGCTAAAATCTCACTTTTCTCTATTTTAGCATACCTGTTGGAGACGCTCTAAGGAGCTTACAAATCTTATCAATGTGTATATGGATAGGGGTGTGGAAAAACAAACTGAAATTAATTGCATACCCCGGGAAATTTAAGGAAATCGGGATTCAACCCATGTTGATTAAGGACACGTGGAATTAGATGGCGCATCGCGATTCTAAGCTTCTCTTCAGAAGTATATCCCGGAAGCTCGATGACTTCCATTCTGTCTAAGAGGGGCGGAGGAATCGGCTGCGCCCTATTTGCAGTGGCCACGAAAACCACTTTTGATAGATCGAAAGGAACATTCAAATAGCTTTAGGGTATGAATTAAGGAATTATGATCATGTCACCGAGTCAAACCAGGTCGTTTGACTTGATTAATTTTAGTGGAACGGAATAGTCAAATTATTTGAAGGATACTGATCGTTGAACGACTTGTTTTGTTCGGGGTCTAGAACCTCAAGCAGAGCTGAAGCGGGGTCACCGCGGACGTCTGATCCTGTCTTATCAATCTCGTCCAGCAACATAACAGGATTGCAAACAGCTACTTTCTGAAGCCAAAAATACGGAAGTAAGAAAAGAATAAAGAAATAGATAATAAATATCACTTAAATTGTCGTATGTGATTGGAAAAAAATTAACAAAATGATTATGTTTGTTTCGCTATTGAATATAACTAGGGAAGTTGACCCAAATAGTCATATTTCTCTTCACAATTGGGTCTCCCAGCAATTTCTCTCCCGATTTTACCAAAATGTCACTACCTCCGCAAGTGACAGGTCCCCAAATTGCGGAGGGGTGAAAAAGTAAAAAAAAAATCTGAACATGGTCCGCAAGTACATGGACCAAATCCGTAAAATATTTTACAGTTTTGGGGAGATCTAGCTTATTGGTCTAGTGCTTCCGGGTGCTTGCCAGTTCTAAATGACTTCACTTAGCTTGCCATGTTCTTACAAGAAAGAATCTCTTCTCCGAATCGAATCTACGCATATCGAATCCCCTGCACTTGTGGAGCATTTCAGAAACTTTTTTTTTTACTTTTTCACCCCTCCGCAATTTGCGGACCTGTCACTTGTGGAGGTAGTGACATTTTGGTAAAACCGGGAGAGAAATTGCTAGGAGACCAATTGGGGAGTGAGAAATGGCCATTTCGGTCAATTTCCCTAACAAAAGAATGCCTAAAACCTATTAGAAGGTCATTTAGCCAAATAACCCTAAATAAAGGCTACGCCTTGGGTCTCCTCCCATAGGTCGCCATTTCGAGTCTCCTCGAGACCACCGGGCGTTTCCCAACGCAAGCTGGCACAGACACCCACAATTACCAAAAAAACCCTCATGATAGCATGAACCTTGGCAAATTTTACCTCAATTTACAGCACATAAAAGTAAAATTTTCGATGCAAAAGAAACCCATATTTAAAATCCAAATTCACCTTCAATCCATCAATGAGGCGACCCGGCATGCTTCCAATGTATGTCCTCCTGTGCCCTCTAATGTCGGCCTCGTCCTTCACACCACCAAGGGATATCCGTATGAACTTCCTACCGAGAGCTGCAGCAATCGATGATGCCAACGATGTTTTCCCGACACCCGGTGGGCCCACAAAGCACAATATCGGGCTTTTCGCATCCGGTTTCAGCTGCAATTCAAGGATTGAGTTACTTCCAATCATCACCAGGGACGGACCCAATTTTTTTTTCACCATTTGACTATAAGAAACAAATATAGGAATATTTTTCACAAAATCGTCATTGGTCTATTGGATAGTTCATTACTTTTCATATGTGAGGTCATGTGTTCAAGTCTTTCATTGCAATTTTTATTTTTAGAGACATAATAAATTTGAAACTAAAAGTGAAAAGCTAAGAAAATGACACTAACGGTATTCGAACTCGGGTCTGGGGTGAAAGAAAATCCTCCCCATAGGTTGCCAGTTTCCAGACTGTTATCTTCAGGGCCCCATGGGATTAGTCGAGGTGAGCGGGCCCGGACACAATGGTGTTACCAAAAAAATATATCATTACACTAAGAATTTACTAGATAGTTGATCCACCTTGCGAACAGCTAGATATTCGATAATCCTTTGTTTGACTTTGACTAAGCCGTAGTGGTCACTATCAAGCCGCTCTTTTGCAGATTTTAGGTCCAACTCGACTTCTTCGCTGGTTTTCTGCCATGGCAAATCAGCAAGAGTCTCGAGATAAACACGAGAGCTATTATACCCAGGTTGCTGAGGTTGCATTTTTTTCAGTCTCCTGAAAAACCATTCCATTTTTTAGGTTAAGAAATTAGCCGAAGAATTTCGATCATAGCTACGAGATGTGATAACAAATAAAAGTTAGTACTACAAGAATATTTATATGGGAAATTGACCGAAATGGCCATTTCTCACTCCCCAATTGGTCTCCTAGCCATTCTTCTCCCATTTTTACCAAAATGTTACTACCTCCGCAAGTGACAGGTCCCGCAAATTGCGGAGGGGTGAAAAAGTTAAAAGAAAAAAAGCTTCTGAAATGCTCCGCAAGTGCAGGGACCAAAACTGTAAAATATTTTAAACATGTCCGCAACTTGCGGACAAAGACAAAATTACGGATTTGGTCCCTGTACTTGTGGACCATGTCAGAAACTTCTTTTCTTTTTACTTTTTCACCCCTCCACAATTTGCGGACTGCCACTTGCGGAGGTAGTCCCATTTTGGTAAAACCGGGAGAGAAATGGCTATTTAGCGAACAAACATAATCACTTTTTATTTTTCAATTTTTTTAAAAGAAAGACACCTTAATTCCCTCTGAGCATGCTTCCAGATATTTGGAGGCATTCCGGCATCTTGCATCTTCCTTTCGAGGGCATCATCTTCATCATCGTTGTCGCCAAGTTCTTCTTTAATAGCCCTCATCTGGTTTAGTTTCAAGTACAATGAGGAAGGAAACGGGCCCACATATAAAATTCAAAAGCAACTTTTCATACCAAAATAAATGTCCACGATGAAAAATGCCCACAGTTTCAGAAATGTGTAATCATTACTCCTTTTAATTAACCAAATGACGATTTTACCCTTAATAACAGAAGGCGTAATGAATTTCTCCATCTCATAACTATGGGTAGAATCGGAAAGTAGGGGCTTACTTTTGAAAGTGGACATTTATTTTGGGACAAACTAAAATAGAGATAAGGATGCTTATTTCGGGTTGGAGGGAGTATATAATTATGATTCTGAGAACCCATTTATCGCATGACTCCTTTTTAGTACCGATCACACATCACTGAAACAATTCCTAATTTATATGACGAAACATACGAGTAATTAACATAGATAGCCAAATTGGGTTAACTTTTTAAAAAAAATAGTCACCAATATTATATTTTTTCAAAAATGTCCGGAATCCCACAAATATGACACTGTAAGCCACATTTCCCTGACAAAATCAGCCGTTTTACTACTAAAATAGCGACTTTTAGGAAAACCGCAAGTTACGGTTTTGACTTGGGGACCGTAAAAAGTTTTCTTCCCATAATTTGTCATATAAAGTCTGACAGCGCAAACCACCTTTTCCCTTTTCCTTGCGGTGTCTGACTTTTTCCGACAAAATCAGCCTTTTTTATGACGAAAATAGGGATTGTTTTTAGGAAAACTGCAAGCTGCGGTTTTGACTTGGGGGACATAAAAGGATTTTTCCCATAATTTGTCAGATAAAGTCTGGATTTTTCCAGAAAATCAGCCTTTTTATGACGAAAATAGCGTTTTTAAGAAAACCGCAAGTTGCGGTTTTGACTTGGGGGCGTAAAAGGTTTTTTTCTTCCATAATTTGTCAGAAAAAGTCTAACACCGCAAGGAAAAGGTGGCTTGCGGTGTCAAACTTGCAGGATTCCAGACATTAAAAAAAATTAATTTTGGAGGGTAAATTTTAAAAAAGTTAACCCAATATGTTAATTACTCTGAATTTATGTTAATTACTCCGAAACATACCTGCTGACGTAGAAGATATTCCTTCTGTGATTTCGACAACTGTCCTTCGACCTTCTGCGTAATCTTCTCGGCCACACGAATAGACTTGTACAAATAATAATGTCATCATATGACTAATCTTTCCGAAATTTCTAAACAAACATTTATTATTCAAATGACTCTGCATCCCATCACTATACACACACACACACACACACATATATACATATATATATCAGTTACCTGTAAATGCCGATCAACTAATTCTGTGGCTTTTGAAAGCCTTACTTTTACGTCAACGGAATCTAACATAGATAATTGCTCTTCAAAGCTAATCTCAAAGCTAGCGACAAATATATCTGCCAGTTTGTGCACGGGAACGGTCTCGAGTAGAACTTTAGTTCTCCCCCCAGTTTTTTGTTTCTACGACCAAAAAAATACAAGGGTATTTTGGTCATTTACCAATACTTCACAAGGTTGTTCAATTAAAAAAAACGTTCTGAACCACCGATCTGAACCACGATAGTTGGATTTCGGTTTCAAAATTTTCAAAAAGGGTATTTTGGTCATTTACCAACATTTCATTCAAATTCCAAAGCTAAATTATGTGAACCAAACAGGCAGATTCCAATTCTTTTAACATATTCCATTCCAATGTCGGTCAACTAAGACCACCTGATAACATTTCATTCCAATTGCTTCAAAGTCAAATTCCTTTGACATATTTCATTCCATCTGCGAACCAAACACCCCCTAACTGTTATGCACAAGACACTACAACAAAATCGCTTTTAAAGGACGCCAAAAATGTCTAAATGTCCTAATAGACTGCGTTATAAGACACTTTTGGGGGAAAATGTATTATAAAAGTATAAAACAAGTGACATGTAAAAAGATGTGTTCATAAGACACTTCATAAAAGCGTCCTATAAAAAAACTAATATGACAGTTCATGTCAAAAGTGTCCTAAAAAACCTGTTAAAACGCCCAAAAGTGTCTTATAAACTTATAACACCTTTACAAAAGTGTCCTATAAACTTATTCATCATCATTACGAACTTTACATCTAAGTTATAAAATTAGCATTCATTTAAGCGAATAAGGTTAATAGATTGAGAGATAATAATATATTTAAATTATATAAATTTAAATTATATAAATTTAAATTTCAAAGTCACCTAATTATAGTAAATTGAGTTTTATTATAATCCAAGTGGATCGATTCAGAGAAAGAATCTATTAAGGTTAATCTATCGAGAACAATAAGAGGCAAATAAGGGGTTGGTTTACCTCTTACCAGGTAAAAGAACTAAGACATAAGTGGCTCTAAAGATTTAGAAAAAAACAAATAATCTGAACGGCCTACCTCTTACCGAATCAGACATAAGAGGCTGATAAGATCTTTTTTTACAAAAACAAAATCAGAAGAATAGAACTTTTTTCATCCGACCCAAAAAAAATTCCTCACTGATCCCAGTAGCGTCTGAATCAATGATTCTTTAAAAGAATGAAACGAGAATACCATTTATTAATCGATTGAGAACAATAAAAGGCACGTAAGGGGTTGCTTTACCTCTTACCAGATAAGAGGACGATAAGACATAAGTGGCTCTGAAAACTTGACAAAAAAACAAATAATCTGAACGGCCCTACCTCTTACCGAATCAGACATAAAAATAAAATGAAAATACCATTTATTAATCTTACCTGCTCGAGAACAGAAATAAGCTCCATGGCAGTGAGTTTGAACTGCCGAGACAATGCTATGAAGTCGGCCTCTTGTTCTACTTGCTCCATCTCTAATTAAGATTAGAAAACCGTAGTAACTCAGCATCTTGACATAGAAAGTAAAGTATTAGATAAAGAAGTGTTTATATAAAGTTGCAGTCTAGTTGATGATAAAAATTGCTTAATGGAGTTGAACATATTTGAAAGATTCAATCAAATAGAACATATTAAAAGATGAAAGAAGGTAAAACAAGTGAGCAAGTCTAATTCAAGCACGAATAGATTTAGAAGAAAGGAATGTGATTTAAAGCAAACAACAAGAACTCAACTATATAAGTAAAAGTGTAAGACAAAACTTGAGCAACCCGATACCAAAGAAAGAGTAATTGTTTCAATCTCTTTCTGATTTTAAAATGAGTTAAGGACCTTATATAGGGTCAGGTTCAGGGGAAAACCGGAAAAAGATGAAAAACTGAGGAACACCCCGGTAACCGTTCATCTAGACGGTATGCACACGTACATACAAGTAGTTTGTAACATGCACATCTGCATAACCAAAAAACGGCTTCAACTACTTGTATGCACATGTGCACATGTGCATAAGAACCAAAAAACGGATTCAGCTACTTGTATGCACATGTGCATACCTTCTAGATGAACGGTTACCACGGTGTTCCTCAGTTTTTCATTTTTTTTGGGTTTTCTCCTGAACCTCCCTCTATACGTATAATACAAAAATCCACACAAGTTGTTATAAATGATGACCAATGTGTAACGGGGATATCCTGCAACATATGCTACTAAATCTTGACTAATAAGTTAAATTGAAGGATAAACTTCTCGTGAAGGAAAATTTAATGCACAAAAAAGGACCATAATCAAACGTAATTCTAAAAGAAAGGTCAAATAGAAATTCCTAAAGCATACATGGTGGTGAAGCTATGTGGAATTTCAGATAGAATAACGTGGTTGTATCATGTATGATATACCAGATTTCGTCATATCAATAGGCGAAATTCTTGCAGTTGTGTACGTTCCTCTTGTGTTGAGCTCTTGTACGCTAAATCTACTCAAGCCTTCGAGAACTACTATGTATGTAACCCTTCCACTTGGTTTCTCAACTCCTCGTGATAGATGCAATGCACGAGCCGCAACTCCCCTAAGATCAAAATCAAACATCAAACGTCATGATTACGTTATCATAAAATAAGGCGAAGGATCGTGTGAGAAGTTGAGGTTAACGTGAGAAGTGGATCTGAACCGTTGATCACTTTTAATCAAATTCCCTCCCATGAATTGTGGCTTAGAAGGGAATTGATCCGGTGCATCTCATCCTAATGTGCATCCAATTCTCATCCAACAGTGGATAACCACTTCTCACGCTTCTCATGTTAACCTCAACTTCTCACCAGAACCTAACCCTCATAAAATAATAGTCATCAAAAAAGATATCTTCTGCGAAAGTATACTTTGTATGCCAATGGATGGGTTCTTGACTTTTCCCATCAAGCTTGTGAGAATCTGATAAGCTTGGTTGATTCTTGGAGCTTCTACCACCAGTGTCAGCCCCTACACTCGATGGGACTAAAAGTTAGTTTTTGGCTCATTAATTCCTCAAGAAAAAAGGTGTCATATATGTTGGAACTTGACTTATATTGGAGGAACTTTGTCCCACATAGGAGCCAAGATGAACTTGAACCCACTTAAAAAACCAACCCTTGAGCATTAAATGAATCATTTAAGAGCTTGGGTGTTCATGATGGACTCTCTTTGACATAAATATACATATTAAAATGGAAATTGACTCAAATAGCCATTTTACCCAAGCAAATTGGTCTCCTAGCCATTCCTCTCCCATTTTTACCAAAATGTCACTACATCCGCAATATGCACGTCCGTAATCGCGGAGCTAGCTCAGAAACACAAAAAAAATACGAATCTGATCGATTTTCGATTTTCTTTAAAAAAATCGGACCTGGGTCGTTAACTTTTTTTAAAGGAAATCGATCATATTCGTATTTTTTTGTATTTTTGAGCTAGGTCCGCAATTACGGACCTGTATATTGCGGAAGTAGTGATATATGTGCAAAACAGGGAGAGAAATGGCTAGGAGACCAATTTTAGTTGATAGAATGGCTATTTGAGTCAATTTCCCTCAAAATGTCAAAGATAGGGCCTTGGGTCTCGATGGGGTCTCAAAGCAACTAAAGGGTTTCCTCGTGAGGTAGGTCGCGTGGCATTTTTCATATATAAATATATACAATTTCTATTGGTGATTGATTACTCGTAACAATATAAAATCACCTTGAGTCACCACAGATCCCACTGTCATCGTTTCTGCAGAATCTCGAACTGGCAGAATGCCAATCAACCCTTTATCCTCCCGCTGCCACAGTTCTTCTTCCACCAATTTCACACTGCATCAATCGTAATACAAATCACATCAAATCTGTGAATATGGGCTGTTTACTTACAGCTTAATGAGCTTAATGGTCTGGACGGCTTATTCGATCAGTCATATGAGTGTTTCTTTACGGCTTAATCGTTAAGCCATTAAGTTAAAAAAATGGCTATATGGAATAAGTCAGGACCCCTCATTTGTCCCCGTTAAGCCACCTCACACAATTTAATACCAGAAATGCCCTTGAAATAATCCAACCCCCTCTCTCTCTCTCTCTCTTTGCCTCCCTCAAACCATTGGTCTCCGTCCCTCAGACAGATTTATCGAGACAGACAACGTAATCCATATACATAGCTTAATATAAAATAAAGTAAACAACCCTAAAATTAGCTCACTTAAATGACAAAATTATTCATAGTTAAAGCACTAATCAAATCAATCTCCTCTAATCTCATTCAAATTACAAAACAACAAACTTCCAACAATCAATTCCACTAAAACTACAGATACAATACAACCATCCGATTGTTGAAATTGGTACTGCCACAAATTGTGCCTAATAACGAAATTAAAGCAATAAAAAACATAAATTAATAGGAATCATCAAACAAAAACTCGATCAACATTGGTAAAATCTCGTCACCTGCTTGGAGAAGTGCATTGAATTCGAATAATTGCACCAGGCAACAACACTTTGTTCCTGAACGGAAGAATCCCAATTCGGCTCGGAAGTTCCACCATCAAAAGAATACTATGTGTTTTTCCAATCTTACGCGGGGTTCTGTATGTGTAATCTCGATGGTATTATACATACATACGTACATGTATATATATACACACAGAAAGAGATAATTGAGAAGAATTTTGGTGGGGAAGAAAGATCAGTCAGACTCCTGACAGCTTTTCTGTTCGTTTGATTTTTCTTTTTCTCTTCAATTATTGGAAAAATCGTAATTTTACATTTAACCCCTTCATTTATTCTTTATTTACAATAATGTCGCGTTTCGTATGGTGTCATTTTTCTCGTAAATTCTGAAATATCACTATTTCTATAAGTAGAAACTCCTTATTTTGTCGATGGGTCAAAAAGCTATATATATATATATATATATATATATATATATATATATATATATATATAAAAGCTTCTGAACATGAAATGCAAGGGCTAAATCTGTAAAATAATTTAAACATATGTAGACAAAAAATATGGACCATGTTCAAATTTTTTATTTTTCTTACTTTTTGACATCTTCGCAAATTGAATAGTTGTTTCTTGTGGAGGTGGTGACATTTGGGTAAAGTGGGGAGAGAAATGGTTAGTGCACCAATTGTAGTGATTGAAATGACTATTTGGGACAATTACCTATAAAATTATAGAGTAAATTACGTTTTTAGTCTTCATGGATTGTTAAAGATTGCGACTTTTGTTCTTATGTTTTTGAAATCTGAAATTACAGTTTTATTTCCTATGGTTTGCAATTCATTGCAAAATTTATCTCTACCCATATTGGCCCATCCCAAAAGCATAATGTGAGACATATAAATTACATAATGACTTGCTTGTACAGATAGTCAAAAATCGGTAGCGAGTCGTTCTTAAATGGTCCCTTCAAAACTAGGGCGATTGATCCTAGTTTAAGGGGTCGTTTACCTAATCACTTACTCGGGTAAGTGCTTACCTGTAAAATTCAACATTATCACCTACTTTCCGGGTAAGATTTTAGTCCACCAAAATGGCATCGTATACAACAATTTAGGCGGTAAGCGCTAACCGTGGTAAGAGTCGTCGCACTCACTTACCGGGTAAGACTCTCGGTCCTTGCTTTCGACTCTCGGTCCTTGCTTCCGCTCTTACCGGGTAAGATTCTTGGTCCTTGCCATATTCATCTGGTAAGCTAAGGTGACTTGATAAGCACTTACCCGGTTAAGCGTTTTGTAAACGGCCCCTAAGTCCCGACTCCCAAGCAAAAACCGTAGAGGTGCTACCGTTGACCGACTTGACGAGGGAGACCACTGACGACCATTAGGGAGACTGCTAGGTCACAGGTCTGGCCTGGTTTTAGAAAAAAAATAACATTTAAAAAAAATTACAAATAATGTTATACATGTTTTTATAATTACGATTTTCAAACTTTAGTATCGAAATACACTTTAAATAATGTATTTAAGTAGATAAAATCTTGAAAAGTTAAAAGAGAACTATGTTATCCAAGTTGAACAACACTAATGTGGTCCTTATTCCCAAGAAAGAGAATCCTAGCAATATGAAAGATCTACGGACTATTGCCTTGTGTAACGTTCTTTACAAAATCGTTGCCAAGGTTTTACCTAACCGTTTGAAGACAATCCTTCCAGGAATCATCTCTGAGAATCAATCGGCTTTCGTCCTTGGTCGAAACATTTCTGACAATGTGTTGGTGGCTTTCGAAGTCATCCATTATATGAAGAGGAAGAACTATGGGAGAGATGGTGAAGTGGCTCTAAAACTTGATATTAGCAAATCCTACGACCGGGTAAGTTGGCAATATCTAAGGAATATGATGCAGCGCATAGGTTCCTGTTCCTAATGGATCGATTGGATTATGTTATGTGTTACCACCGTTTCTTATACGGTGATGTTTAATGGGGAAACGATCGGACCTATAGTGCCAAGCAGGGGTCTGAGACAGGGAGATCCTCTATCTCCGTATCTATTTTTACTCTGTGTAGAAGGTTTGTCAAGATCCCTCACAAGAGCTGCTTCTCTTAATGTTATTCATGGCTGCCAAATCAGTACTCGTGCTCCCATTCTGACGCACCTGCTTTTTGCTGATGATAGTTTCTTATTTTTAAAGCAAATACGGATGAAACTCGCGCCATCAAAGCTCTCCTTCAGAACTATGAAAGGTTATCCGGCCAATCGGTCAACTTTCAGAAGTCTGGTATTTTCTTTAGCGCAAATGTGCACTGTGATAAAAAGGCCGAAATCTCCAATATCTTAGGGGTTTCCAACGACCTCCGAGAGAGCAAATACCTGGGGTTACCGTCTCTTATTGGCAGGTCGAAACGGAGTGTTTTCAATTTCTTGAAAGAAAGAGTCTGGAAGAGAATCCAAGGATGGATCAACAAGATGCTATCGAGGGCAGGAAAGGCTGTCCTAATCAAGAATGTGGCACATGCCATTCCTTCATATTGCATGTCATGTTTTTTGATTCCCAAATCTCTTTGCGAGGAGATTGAGCGAATGCTTAACGGGTACTGATGGAGCTCAAACTCTCACAATAGAAAAGGCGTACGGTGGTTGAGCTGGGATGCTATGAGTATGGCTAAAAATAAAGGAGGTATGGAGTTCCGAAACCTTCACGGTTTTAACATCGCTCTCCTCGGAAAACATTGCTGGAACTTCATGGAAAATCCCAATTCTCTTGTTTCCAGAGTCTTCAAAGCTCGTTATTTTCCGGATAATCATTTTTTAAAAGCTGCGAAAGGTAATGGCTCGAGCTTCATTTGGACGGGAATCTGGAATGCAAAGGAGGCTTTTTCTAAAGGTTTTCGATGGGTTCTCGGAAACGGTGAAGACATCAAAATCCACTCTGACCCTTGGCTTCGTGGAAAGAGTGATTTTTGTGTAGAGAACAGTCATGCGCATTTAAACGATGCGAGCCATGTTAACAGTCTATTCATGGCTAACACAAAATCTTGGGACACCGAGTTGATAAAGGCTAACTTCACGAAATGTGATGTTGAGGCAATTCTGGCCACCCCCATTCCCCAACACAATGTGAAGGACCGTGTTATTTGGCAACACTCGAAAGATGGGTTTTTTAATGTGAAGTCTGGGTACCACTTTTGGCATACCTCCAATGCTCGTCAAGTTGATGTTCATAATTGTGCTGGGTGGAAAAAAATATGGGAGCTCTTTATTCCTCCCAAATTGAAAATTTTCATTTGGAGGTTTTGTCGTAATAATATCCCCGTCCGTAATATGTTGGCAGGAAGGGGCGTGGCCACACCCATCACCTGCCCCCTTTGCACGAACGACGTGGAGCACTTGCTTCATGTATTTTTTTGATTGCACTTTTGCTGCTCAATGCTGGCAACATATTGGGCGCGTCTATGACATGCGGATGGTCGAGGATGCTCCAGCATGGCTTCTCGAAAAGTTAAGTTCCCAACCAAGTGAGGATCTCATCAATATTGTCACTGTTCTATGGGGCATTTGGTTTTTTAGAAATAAGAAGGTCTGGGAAAACAAAACCGTTACGGCTTCTGTGGCTATGGATTGGAGCAGTAATTTTGTCACTCAATGGCGGATGGCAAGATTGAAGTCGGTCGGAAACAATGCGCAAACCAACCAAACTAGAAGAGTTGATAACCAAAGGTGGACGCCCCCCCCCCCCCCCCTCGGTCATTTGAAGTTGAATGTAGATGCATCGGTTGTGCATGGCGCCTCTTCCTTCTCGGTGGGAATGCTCATTCGGGATAATAGGGGAGCCTTTATCCAAGGAAAAACTTTGCGGCTCGGAGGGACTGTTTCTGTCTTTGAAGCGGAAACTATAGGCGTAAATGAAGCTCTCTCTTGGATTCGTTCGCTACATCTCCAACATGTCACTATTGAGACCGACTCTCTCCTTACAGTGAAAGCGCTTGAAGGGTCTTACTACAACCATCTCGAAGTTGGGAACTTCATCGAAAGTTGTCGCTTGAAACTCCAAGATCGTGGTGATATCTCGATTAAGTATATTCGAAAGCATGCTAACAAGGCTGCCCATTTGATGGCTAGAATCCCTTGTCTGGTTAATTGCTACAATGTTATCATGTCTCTTCCTCCTTATATGTTGGAGACTCTTGTGTATGACTCCATTTCCTTTTAATATGAATTCCCGTCTTTCTTTAAAAAAAAGAGAACTATGTTTTTTTTAACTTTTGAAAAAAAAAACTCTTGAAAACCTTATAAAATATTAATAAACTTTTTATTATAATTACTGGGCAAGCGTTTACTCGTAAAAGACATCATCACGTTACCTTATCGTGTAACAATCTCGACCATCAACATGGATTGTTAGTAAGCTTCAACCTGGTAAACGCTTACTGAGTAAGAGTTTGTTTTCCCTCAATTAGGTTAGACTTTCGGCTTCTGTTATGCCTCTTAGAGCATCTCCAATGAAGGTTCTTATTAGAACATCTTTTTTACCTTTTTTGTTGTCAACTTATCAAATTAAGAACTCTTTTAAATGTCAAGTTGTCAACAATGGTATTAAGAACCCCATTTTTGTGGGTCCCATTAATTATTTCAACATCAATAATATGTAAATAAGTTATATTGATAATTATAAACTAAACAAAATAAAATAAAAGGAAATAAAATAAAAGGAAATTGTCACTTCTCACAAACTTCATGGTAAGAACCAATGTTCTTATTTAAGAACCAAAAGGAGTTTGAGTTCTTATAAGAACTCTCCACAACTTTTTCTTGTAAGAACGTTGCATTGGAGATACTCTTAGTGGGAAGATTCTCAATTATTGTTATGTTCAATCGATAAGAGCATCTCCAATAGATTCTCTATAACTTTTCTATAATAGAGACTTAAAAGTCAAAATCTCTAAAATAAATTACATTTAGTTCCAACAGATTCTCTATTTTAGAGATTTCAACATCCATTAAATTATTAAAATATTGTTTAAATTTATCATCTCAATATATTTTTTAAATATAATTTATATAAAATAATAATAACTCAACCCTATTGGTGAGAATAAATAAAAAATAATTTCTCTCACAATCTAGCAAGTTTTAGAGGATTCTCTAAACTTGGAGATTTCTTAGTTTTCTCTATTTTAGAAAACAATATAGAAAAGCTGTTGGAGCAATATAGAGAACAAAAATGCATTTTTCTCTATTTTAGAGAAGTTGTTGGAGATGCTCTAAGATAAATGACATTTATAAACACTTACCAATCAATAAAACAAGTGATATTATAAGCACTTACCCGATAAGTGTTTAATAACAATCCCTTGTTTAGTAAAAGGTATTTATGTGTTTTTAGTTAATTTATTTTAATTCAAGTGTTTTAAAACATACTCTTTAAAAGTGTTTGGTCATTTTTAGAGAAATTGACAAAAATAACCACTTTAACCGTGTGTTTTGATGTTTTAAATTCTTAGTAATTTTTCTCCCATAATTACCAAAAAGTCACTACTTTAGATCTTTGTTTAGGGAAATTATATCCTAAGTTGAGCAACGACTCAGTGAAATGCCCAAACTCTTCCTGATTTCACGAAAATACCCACTTTCTCCGTGAAACCAACCGTGATCACGGTTTCCTTTGTGAATTGGATTTTTGATCCGTGAAGCACATATCAAAGTTTTATAGCTCATATTAGCTTCACGGACAAAATATCAAAATGGATTTTTATAGCTCTGAAGGATTTTTGGTCCGTGAAGCACATATCAAATTTAAAAAATCAAAATGGATTTTTGGTCCGTGAAACACATACCCACTATTCCTTTGTCAATTTTGAGGAAGCACATCCATTCCTTTGTCCGTGAAAACTATTTTCTAAGCACATCCGTGAAAAATAGTGTTTTTGAGGACCAAAAGTTAATTATTTATAATATTTCTTTGTCCGTGAAGCAGAATGAAATGGATGTTTTCACGGACCAAAAATCAATTTCACGGACAAAACATCTATTTCACGAACCAAAAATCCAATTCACAAGGAGTCCGTGATCACGTAGGGATGAGCGTTGAGCACCGTTTTCCCGAACCGAACCGGGACCGAACCGGTACCGTACCGAACCCGAACCGATACCATGTATTCGGTTCGGTATTCGGTTCCGAACATTTCTCAAAATCGGTATTCGGTATTCGGTACCGGGATTTTCCCGAAAAAAACCGAAACCGAACCGAAATTTTTAAAAGCAAAGTTTAAAAAAAAATTAATTATGCTTATCATCTCCTAAATAAAGTTTATATTGATTGTTGTTAACATTAATTATTATTGTTTCTTGATGTATATATAGAGATTGAAAAGTTGATAAACGAACAAAATGAAAAACGAATATCGTAAACGAATATCGAAGATTGTTCAACTTTTGATTTGTTTTGAACTTTTTGATTGTTTGTGATTGGTTTTGAATCACATTTGAATCACTATGAAGGTGTTGGGTCATCAAGATTTGAAGATGACCTCATGATCTCCTTTTATACTTTGAAAAACATTTTATACTTAGAGAAATTTTGGATGCATGGTTCTTTGTAATGGCTTGTACAAGATATCAAATGTTTGGTGAAGTCAAAGATCAACCAAAGTCAAGATTAAAGATTCTCTCATTGTGGAAGTGAAAGATCTTTTCTCAAACATACAAGTCATTGTTCACCGAAATTGTTCTCACAATTTCGGTGGTATTTCCACCGAAACTTCTCTCTATTTCGGCCTAGTCTCAAAGAAGCTTTTCCCAAAGATGATGTCATATATCTCAAAGATGATGTCACATATCTCAAAGATGTGTCACATATCCCAAATGACATTTCGGTGGGACCTCAAAGAAGCTTCAAAGATGCTTTCTCCAAAGATGTGTCACATATCTCAAGTTTCCATCGGTGGTGCTTTTCTTGAAAGAAAATCTGAGAAGCAAAAGGAGACAAAAGTGAGAGACATAATAAGACAAAATGAGAAGCAAATTCATTTTGTCTTGGAAGAAATCTTACAACCTTTCTTCGGTGGTGCATTTGTTGAAAGAGATTTTGAGAAGCAAAAGAAGACAAAACTGAGAGACATAAGAAGACAAATTGAGAAGATATTTTCTACATGGATAAAGTGACCTTCTGTCTTATTATCCATTTTCAGCTAAGGTCCCTGTTATCTGCTCAAGCTACTCTGTCTGCACCTAGTAAAAGGTGACAAGGACTTCACAACTTTCCAGAAGTCAACATCCTCAGCAAGTGTGAAGATGACAAGTGTCTCAAGCATTCAATGCTTGCACACTCCTTGTCACTATAAAAGGAAGAGCTCTCCATACTGAAATACACACATCTTGAGAGACTTTGAAGATTATTGTGAGCTCTTGATATTCTACGCAAACTGGAAGAATTCTCTAAGTGCAAGAATTTCCAGTTTGCTTGAAAAACTTTATAGCTTTGTTCTAAGTGTTCTTAGTTATTTTGTTGTATACTTTGTGTAAGATTGTTAGAATAGTTTATCTGTTCTTTTCCGCAACAGTCTTAAGTTTTCTATGTGTAATTCTTGTTGAAAGATTTTCAATAAAAGAATTAAAATTGTGAAAATTTTGAGTATTGTATTCAACCCCCCCCTTCTACAATACTTGTTATAGCCATCTGGGACTAACAAGTGGTATCAGAGCAGAAAGTTTAATCCCATAAACTTGATCTGCGATGGCTGCCTCCTCTTCTTCAACTATTGAAAACTCTTTTCAAAATAACTTTTCTGAAAATGGCTCCATTTCAAAACCTCCTAAGTTCAATGCTAACAACTTCTCTTTGTGGAAAAGCCGCATGATGCTGTTCATGGAAGGAGTGGATACTAGATATCCAACCATTCTCCAAGAGGGACCCTTTATCCCCAGAGTTTGGGCTCGCTATGAAACGCAGAGGCCGGGTAAAGAAACCATGGAAAAAGATGACTCTAATGATTCGTCTGATGAAGAAAAATCTGCTGCTACTGGTCGTTACATTCTTAAAAATCCTAAGAAATATACTGATGAGGAAAAACGACTTGTGTCTCTTGATTCTAAAGTTAGAACTATCATTGCTCTCTCTCTTCCTGATGAAGTGTACCACTCTCTGGTAAATCTCTCTACTGCCAAAGAGATGTGGTCCACTCTGTGTGTTTTGTACGAAGGTACAAATGAAGTTAAAAAGAGCAGAAAAATTGGTTTTGTTAGAAAATATGAACTCTTTTCTTATGAGAAAGGAGAATCTCTCTCCAACTACTATAATCGCTTTAACAGTCTTCTTAATGACTTAAAGCTGTTAGGTAGAGTGTATGACAATGAGGAAGTCCTGTGCAAATTTATGGACTGTCTTCCCGATTTTTGGGAAAATATCTGTACTTGTATAAAGACAACCAAGGATCTTGATCATATGCCTCTTACTGTTCTTTATGGTACTCTTTTCAACTATGAGCAGACGAAACTGCAAAAGTTTATAAAGAACTCTTCTCTAGCTCTCCTGAGTGACTCTTCCAAAAAGACTAAGTGTTTTCCAAAAATCACCTACCCATCTGACTCTGACCATAATAGTCAAGAAGATCCCAATGATCATTCAGAAGCATATCTTAGTGATGCTAAGGATGAATGTGAGGAAACTTCAGCTGATAAATTATCTGATGAAATGGCCATGTTGGATGGGCACTCTAAATCCAAATCTCATCTCTCTTCTGGAAAATCTAAGTTCGATAGAAATTCATCCTCTTCTCTCTCCAAACACTCTCCTTTATATAAATCTAATGAGGAATGTTTTAACTGTGGTAAAAAGGGTCATTTTGCTTCTGAGTGTAAAAGTAGAAACCTTGAAAGACTTAGAAGTGCTTCCCACCGATTTTCCAAAAATTTCAGCCAATCTTCCTCTTCTGCAAATTTTGACCGGGCTGAAAGATACAAGGAGAAATACAAGAGAGAAAAGGAAAGAAATGAAAGACTTGTCAGAAGAGGAAAGGGTCTGCCTGCTAAATCTTATGATTTGGCAGATGAACCCACATCTGAAAGCGAATGACTCCTCAACTGCTCTTGTATCAGCTAAGTGCTTCTTCTACTCTTCACAGGTACATACTATGTGTTTTATCTATCTTTTATGAATTCTCTTATTTCAAACTCTTTTGCTATGTGTTCATAATTTCTGCCATCACATCTGAAAACATAAATTTTGGAAATTTTATTTGGCTAGTCTCTGGGTGTTGTTTCTGTCTTAAAAGGAAATCCTCCAAAATTTTTCCAAAAATAACTTTATGACTTCTCATACCGATTTTCTTCTTAAATCTGTGAGTTTCAAAAGGTCCAATTCAAAAGAAAGGATTTATGTACTCCCAATTTTTGAAATATGAATTCTATGTGATGCACCCCCATTCTTTGTTATCTCTTCAAAATCTTTGAGCAAAAGTTAGGAAAAATGTCAAGTTTCTAAAATGAACTCTCTTTATAGAAAATGCTATATCTGTGGTGATATTTCTCATTTTGCCAAAGACTGTGTGAAATAAAGAATTATTCTGAGTGATATAAATTCTTGTCATTCTTTTTCTTCTAACCCAAAAGGACCCACCTTCAAAATGGGTACCTGGAAATTAAATTCTTTGTGATTGCAGATTTTGAGCTGGGCAGATGGATCTATGTGAACAAGTGAGAAAGTTGACAAAACCTTCAAGATCTCCTTGTTTTTGAAAAGCCTCCCAGTTCTCATCTTACTGCTCTACCCACTAAAGAATAGGCGTTGTTTAGGATGCATTGGTTTAGGGTATTGAAATTATTATTATGATTATTATATTATTATTATTATTATTATAAATATGTATATATATACATACTTTCGGTTTCACCGATGTGTATATATATATATATATATATTAAAATAATAATAAATAATAATAATAATAATTTAATAAAACTAATTACTAATTTCTTCCACCAAAATACTTTCTTACCATGCAATCTCACGACCACCGAAAAGTACAAAATCTGGTATCACCTTTTCTTAAAACCACCAAAATTGAATTTCATCCACCGAAATTCAAATTTCATCCACAATTTTTTTTTAAACCATTTCCCCATTCTTCACCGAATTCATTTTTCTCTTTCACCGAATCTTGTTCACCAAATTTCTTTTCCACCCTTCTACCCTTATTTTCTGCTGAGAAGAAACCCAACCAGCCCACACCGATTTTCTTTCCACCAAAAATCTCATTTAAACCCTTCTCACATCCATAAACTTTTCTTTCTTTTTGTGGCCACCTTTATTTATTCACCCTCCTCTTCTATTTTTTAAACCCATTTCTTTTCTAAACCTCACCACCGAAATTTTCCTTAACCACCAAACCAAAACCATATCCCACCATACTTTACTTCCCATCATATGTTTTGCCTCCTCGATCGGTGGTACCCCTCAAATTCGGTGGAACCCTTCAAATTCGGTGGTGAAACCCTTCTAAATTCGGTACAATCCTTCAAACTCCTCGGTGGAATCCTCACACCGATCCACCACCGAGTCTACACCGATCCACACCGATTCCACACCGAATCTCCACCGATCCACCACCTCAAATCCCTCCACCGATCCACCACCTCAAATCCCTCCACCAATCCACCCACTACAAACTCTTCTACAGATGTCACCCCAAATCCTCAAACTCAATCTTTTTGGGTCATCAAATTGGAAGATGAAATTCCAATCTTTTCTTCACTTTGAAGATTTTCTCCATAATGTCTTAGAAGTTTTACTACTGATTTTCCACCGAAAATCCTACCGAAAATAGCCAATTTTCGGTGGACTCTCCTTCATTTTCGGTGGAAAAGCAAAAAAAAAAAAAAAAAAAAATATATATCCTACCGATTTTCCACCGAAAATCCTACCGAAAATAGCCAATTTTCGGTGGATTTTGCTCAATTTTCGGTGGAAAGGTAAAAAAAAAAAAAAAAAAAAAAAAAAAAAAACTACCGATTTTCCACCGAAAATCCCACCGAAAATAGCCTATTTTCGGTGGATTCTCCTCAATTTTCGGTGGAAAGGTAGTAAAAAAAAAAAAAAAAAAAAAAAAAAAATCCTACCGATTTCCACCGAAAATCCCACCGAAAATAGCCTATTTTCGGTGGATTTTGCTCAATTTTCGGTGGAAAGGTAAAAAAAAAAAAAAAAAAAAAAAACTGGTCTTGGTTCTGGCCGATCTTTTCATTTTCTCTTGGTGTTTTTCCTACGTCGGCCGCTGAGGGGGAGAATTCATCTGAGGGGGAGCAACATAAACCCTCAGTACTCATATACAGCGACCAACTTGAAAAAATGAGGAAATCGACGGACCGGTCAAGGGGGAGCACTTCAGTCCGGGCGGATCTAACTGAGGGGGAGAAACACAAAGACCGTCTGATCTAACTGAGGGGGAGCAAAACAAAGACAAAGGATGCTGATGCTAAACATGAAAAGATGCCAAGATGCAACAGTTGGGCAGAAGTATCCTAAGGCTGCTGATCAAAATGAAGAATCCTCAAGCCAGACACAAGTTTCAACTCGCCCCTCCAAAGATGCAAGTAATATTCATTCTGTTTATACTGTTTATACTTCTTTCCTTTTCC
The DNA here is from genome assembly GCA_033807775.1 of Saussurea involucrata. Classification (NCBI taxonomy): domain Eukaryota; kingdom Viridiplantae; phylum Streptophyta; class Magnoliopsida; order Asterales; family Asteraceae; genus Saussurea; species Saussurea involucrata. Next base: position 104,655,339 of record CM066313.1, read on the forward strand.
TTTCGATTATTTGTACAGCTATACCTTTTTATTTTTTTTTTCTTATATGTAAATATCATATATACATACACACACAAAAAAAAAAAAAAAAAAATGGACTGTGTGAAAAAGAACCCAAAAGAGTAAAGAAGGGTCAACTTGCATTATTCACTGTCTTACTCATGTTTTTCTAAGTATGGATGTCATCATCAAATAGGGGGAGATTGTTGGGTCATCAAGATTTGAAGATGACCTCATGATCTCCTTTTATACTTTGAAAAACATTTTATACTTAGAGAAATTTTGGATGCATGGTTCTTTGTAATGGCTTGTACAAGATATCAAATGTTTGGTGAAGTCAAAGATCAACCAAAGTCAAGATTAAAGATTCTCTCATTGTGGAAGTGAAAGATCTTTTCTCAAACATACAAGTCATTGTTCACCGAAATTGTTCTCACAATTTCGGTGGTATTTCCACCGAAACTTCTCTCTATTTCGGCCTAGTCTCAAAGAAGCTTTTCCCAAAGATGATGTCATATATCTCAAAGATGATGTCACATATCTCAAAGATGTGTCACATATCCCAAATGACATTTCGGTGGGACCTCAAAGAAGCTTCAAAGATGCTTTCTCCAAAGATGTGTCACATATCTCAAGTTTCCATCGGTGGTGCTTTTCTTGAAAGAAAATCTGAGAAGCAAAAGGAGACAAAAGTGAGAGACATAATAAGACAAAATGAGAAGCAAATTCATTTTGTCTTGGAAGAAATCTTACAACCTTTCTTCGGTGGTGCATTTGTTGAAAGAGATTTTGAGAAGCAAAAGAAGACAAAACTGAGAGACATAAGAAGACAAATTGAGAAGATATTTTCTACATGGATAAAGTGACCTTCTGTCTTATTATCCATTTTCAGCTAAGGTCCCTGTTATCTGCTCAAGCTACTCTGTCTGCACCTAGTAAAAGGTGACAAGGACTTCACAACTTTCCAGAAGTCAACATCCTCAGCAAGTGTGAAGATGACAAGTGTCTCAAGCATTCAATGCTTGCACACTCCTTGTCACTATAAAAGGAAGAGCTCTCCATACTGAAATACACACATCTTGAGAGACTTTGAAGATTATTGTGAGCTCTTGATATTCTACGCAAACTGGAAGAATTCTCTAAGTGCAAGAATTTCCAGTTTGCTTGAAAAACTTTATAGCTTTGTTCTAAGTGTTCTTAGTTATTTTGTTGTATACTTTGTGTAAGATTGTTAGAATAGTTTATCTGTTCTTTTCCGCAACAGTCTTAAGTTTTCTATGTGTAATTCTTGTTGAAAGATTTTCAATAAAAGAATTAAAATTGTGAAAATTTTGAGTATTGTATTCAACCCCCCCCTTCTACAATACTTGTTATAGCCATCTGGGACTAACAAGTGGTATCAGAGCAGAAAGTTTAATCCCATAAACTTGATCTGCGATGGCTGCCTCCTCTTCTTCAACTATTGAAAACTCTTTTCAAAATAACTTTTCTGAAAATGGCTCCATTTCAAAACCTCCTAAGTTCAATGCTAACAACTTCTCTTTGTGGAAAAGCCGCATGATGCTGTTCATGGAAGGAGTGGATACTAGATATCCAACCATTCTCCAAGAGGGACCCTTTATCCCCAGAGTTTGGGCTCGCTATGAAACGCAGAGGCCGGGTAAAGAAACCATGGAAAAAGATGACTCTAATGATTCGTCTGATGAAGAAAAATCTGCTGCTACTGGTCGTTACATTCTTAAAAATCCTAAGAAATATACTGATGAGGAAAAACGACTTGTGTCTCTTGATTCTAAAGTTAGAACTATCATTGCTCTCTCTCTTCCTGATGAAGTGTACCACTCTCTGGTAAATCTCTCTACTGCCAAAGAGATGTGGTCCACTCTGTGTGTTTTGTACGAAGGTACAAATGAAGTTAAAAAGAGCAGAAAAATTGGTTTTGTTAGAAAATATGAACTCTTTTCTTATGAGAAAGGAGAATCTCTCTCCAACTACTATAATCGCTTTAACAGTCTTCTTAATGACTTAAAGCTGTTAGGTAGAGTGTATGACAATGAGGAAGTCCTGTGCAAATTTATGGACTGTCTTCCCGATTTTTGGGAAAATATCTGTACTTGTATAAAGACAACCAAGGATCTTGATCATATGCCTCTTACTGTTCTTTATGGTACTCTTTTCAACTATGAGCAGACGAAACTGCAAAAGTTTATAAAGAACTCTTCTCTAGCTCTCCTGAGTGACTCTTCCAAAAAGACTAAGTGTTTTCCAAAAATCACCTACCCATCTGACTCTGACCATAATAGTCAAGAAGATCCCAATGATCATTCAGAAGCATATCTTAGTGATGCTAAGGATGAATGTGAGGAAACTTCAGCTGATAAATTATCTGATGAAATGGCCATGTTGGATGGGCACTCTAAATCCAAATCTCATCTCTCTTCTGGAAAATCTAAGTTCGATAGAAATTCATCCTCTTCTCTCTCCAAACACTCTCCTTTATATAAATCTAATGAGGAATGTTTTAACTGTGGTAAAAAGGGTCATTTTGCTTCTGAGTGTAAAAGTAGAAACCTTGAAAGACTTAGAAGTGCTTCCCACCGATTTTCCAAAAATTTCAGCCAATCTTCCTCTTCTGCAAATTTTGACCGGGCTGAAAGATACAAGGAGAAATACAAGAGAGAAAAGGAAAGAAATGAAAGACTTGTCAGAAGAGGAAAGGGTCTGCCTGCTAAATCTTATGATTTGGCAGATGAACCCACATCTGAAAGCGAATGACTCCTCAACTGCTCTTGTATCAGCTAAGTGCTTCTTCTACTCTTCACAGGTACATACTATGTGTTTTATCTATCTTTTATGAATTCTCTTATTTCAAACTCTTTTGCTATGTGTTCATAATTTCTGCCATCACATCTGAAAACATAAATTTTGGAAATTTTATTTGGCTAGTCTCTGGGTGTTGTTTCTGTCTTAAAAGGAAATCCTCCAAAAATTTTCCAAAAATAACTTTATGACTTCTCATACCGATTTTCTTCTTAAATCTGTGAGTTTCAAAAGGTCCAATTCAAAAGAAAGGATTTATGTACTCCCAATTTTTGAAATATGAATTCTATGTGATGCACCCCCATTCTTTGTTATCTCTTCAAAATCTTTGAGCAAAAGTTAGGAAAAATGTCAAGTTTCTAAAATGAACTCTCTTTATAGAAAATGCTATATCTGTGGTGATATTTCTCATTTTGCCAAAGACTGTGTGAAATAAAGAATTATTCTGAGTGATATAAATTCTTGTCATTCTTTTTCTTCTAACCCAAAAGGACCCACCTTCAAAATGGGTACCTGGAAATTAAATTCTTTGTGATTGCAGATTTTGAGCTGGGCAGATGGATCTATGTGAACAAGTGAGAAAGTTGACAAAACCTTCAAGATCTCCTTGTTTTTGAAAAGCCTCCCAGTTCTCATCTTACTGCTCTACCCACTAAAGAATAGGCGTTGTTTAGGATGCATTGGTTTAGGGTATTGAAATTATTATTATGATTATTATATTATTATTATTATTATTATTATAAATATGTATATATATACATACTTTCGGTTTCACCGATGTGTATATATATATATATATATATATATTAAAATAATAATAAATAATAATAATAATAATTTAATAAAACTAATTACTAATTTCTTCCACCAAAATACTTTCTTACCATGCAATCTCACGACCACCGAAAAGTACAAAATCTGGTATCACCTTTTCTTAAAACCACCAAAATTGAATTTCATCCACCGAAATTCAAATTTCATCCACAATTTTTTTTAAACCATTTCCCCATTCTTCACCGAATTCATTTTTCTCTTTCACCGAATCTTGTTCACCAAATTTCTTTTCCACCCTTCTACCCTTATTTTCTGCTGAGAAGAAACCCAACCAGCCCACACCGATTTTCTTTCCACCAAAAATCTCATTTAAACCCTTCTCACATCCATAAACTTTTCTTTCTTTTTGTGGCCACCTTTATTTATTCACCCTCCTCTTCTATTTTTTAAACCCATTTCTTTTCTAAACCTCACCACCGAAATTTTCCTTAACCACCAAACCAAAACCATATCCCACCATACTTTACTTCCCATCATATGTTTTGCCTCCTCGATCGGTGGTACCCCTCAAATTCGGTGGAACCCTTCAAATTCGGTGGTGAAACCCTTCTAAATTCGGTACAATCCTTCAAACTCCTCGGTGGAATCCTCACACCGATCCACCACCGAGTCTACACCGATCCACACCGATTCCACACCGAATCTCCACCGATCCACCACCTCAAATCCCTCCACCGATCCACCACCTCAAATCCCTCCACCAATCCACCCACTACAAACTCTTCTACAGATGTCACCCCAAATCCTCAAACTCAATCTTTTTGGGTCATCAAATTGGAAGATGAAATTCCAATCTTTTCTTCACTTTGAAGATTTTCTCCATAATGTCTTAGAAGTTTTACTACTGATTTTCCACCGAAAATCCTACCGAAAATAGCCAATTTTCGGTGGACTCTCCTTCATTTTCGGTGGAAAAGCAAAAAAAAAAAAAAAAATATATATATCCTACCGATTTTCCACCGAAAATCCTACCGAAAATAGCCAATTTTCGGTGGATTTTGCTCAATTTTCGGTGGAAAGGTAAAAAAAAAAAAAAAAAAAAAAAAAAAACCTACCGATTTTCCACCGAAAATCCCACCGAAAATAGCCTATTTTCGGTGGATTCTCCTCAATTTTCGGTGGAAAGGTAGTAAAAAAAAAAAAAAAAAAAAAAAAAAAAATCCTACCGATTTCCACCGAAAATCCCACCGAAAATAGCCTATTTTCGGTGGATTTTGCTCAATTTTCGGTGGAAAGGTAAAAAAAAAAAAAAAAAAAAAAAACTGGTCTTGGTTCTGGCCGATCTTTTCATTTTCTCTTGGTGTTTTTCCTACGTCGGCCGCTGAGGGGGAGAATTCATCTGAGGGGGAGCAACATAAACCCTCAGTACTCATATACAGCGACCAACTTGAAAAAATGAGGAAATCGACGGACCGGTCAAGGGGGAGCACTTCAGTCCGGGCGGATCTAACTGAGGGGGAGAAACACAAAGACCGTCTGATCTAACTGAGGGGGAGCAAAACAAAGACAAAGGATGCTGATGCTAAACATGAAAAGATGCCAAGATGCAACAGTTGGGCAGAAGTATCCTAAGGCTGCTGATCAAAATGAAGAATCCTCAAGCCAGACACAAGTTTCAACTCGCCCCTCCAAAGATGCAAGTAATATTCATTCTGTTTATACTGTTTATACTTCTTTCCTTTTCCTTTCGATTATTTGTACAGCTATACCTTTTTATTTTTTTTTTCTTATATGTAAATATCATATATACATACACACACAAAAAAAAAAAAAAAAAAATGGACTGTGTGAAAAAGAACCCAAAAGAGTAAAGAAGGGTCAACTTGCATTATTCACTGTCTTACTCATGTTTTTCTAAGTATGGATGTCATCATCAAATAGGGGGAGATTGTTGGGTCATCAAGATTTGAAGATGACCTCATGATCTCCTTTTATACTTTGAAAAACATTTTATACTTAGAGAAATTTTGGATGCATGGTTCTTTGTAATGGCTTGTACAAGATATCAAATGTTTGGTGAAGTCAAAGATCAACCAAAGTCAAGATTAAAGATTCTCTCATTGTGGAAGTGAAAGATCTTTTCTCAAACATACAAGTCATTGTTCACCGAAATTGTTCTCACAATTTCGGTGGTATTTCCACCGAAACTTCTCTCTATTTCGGCCTAGTCTCAAAGAAGCTTTTCCCAAAGATGATGTCATATATCTCAAAGATGATGTCACATATCTCAAAGATGTGTCACATATCCCAAATGACATTTCGGTGGGACCTCAAAGAAGCTTCAAAGATGCTTTCTCCAAAGATGTGTCACATATCTCAAGTTTCCATCGGTGGTGCTTTTCTTGAAAGAAAATCTGAGAAGCAAAAGGAGACAAAAGTGAGAGACATAATAAGACAAAATGAGAAGCAAATTCATTTTGTCTTGGAAGAAATCTTACAACCTTTCTTCGGTGGTGCATTTGTTGAAAGAGATTTTGAGAAGCAAAAGAAGACAAAACTGAGAGACATAAGAAGACAAATTGAGAAGATATTTTCTACATGGATAAAGTGACCTTCTGTCTTATTATCCATTTTCAGCTAAGGTCCCTGTTATCTGCTCAAGCTACTCTGTCTGCACCTAGTAAAAGGTGACAAGGACTTCACAACTTTCCAGAAGTCAACATCCTCAGCAAGTGTGAAGATGACAAGTGTCTCAAGCATTCAATGCTTGCACACTCCTTGTCACTATAAAAGGAAGAGCTCTCCATACTGAAATACACACATCTTGAGAGACTTTGAAGATTACTGTGAGCTCTTGATATTCTACGCAAACTGGAAGAATTCTCTAAGTGCAAGAATTTCCAGTTTGCTTGAAAAACTTTATAGCTTTGTTCTAAGTGTTCTTAGTTATTTTGTTGTATACTTTGTGTAAGATTGTTAGAATAGTTTATCTGTTCTTTTCCGCAACAGTCTTAAGTTTTCTATGTGTAATTCTTGTTGAAAGATTTTCAATAAAAGAATTAAAATTGTGAAAATTTTGAGTATTGTATTCAACCCCCCCTTCTACAATACTTGTTATAGCCATCTGGGACTAACAAGTGGTATCAGAGCAGAAAGTTTAATCCCATAAACTTGATCTGCGATGGCTGCCTCCTCTTCTTCAACTATTGAAAACTCTTTTCAAAATAACTTTTCTGAAAATGGCTCCATTTCAAAACCTCCTAAGTTCAATGCTAACAACTTCTCTTTGTGGAAAAGCCGCATGATGCTGTTCATGGAAGGAGTGGATACTAGATATCCAACCATTCTCCAAGAGGGACCCTTTATCCCCAGAGTTTGGGCTCGCTATGAAACGCAGAGGCCGGGTAAAGAAACCATGGAAAAAGATGACTCTAATGATTCGTCTGATGAAGAAAAATCTGCTGCTACTGGTCGTTACATTCTTAAAAATCCTAAGAAATATACTGATGAGGAAAAACGACTTGTGTCTCTTGATTCTAAAGTTAGAACTATCATTGCTCTCTCTCTTCCTGATGAAGTGTACCACTCTCTGGTAAATCTCTCTACTGCCAAAGAGATGTGGTCCACTCTGTGTGTTTTGTACGAAGGTACAAATGAAGTTAAAAAGAGCAGAAAAATTGGTTTTGTTAGAAAATATGAACTCTTTTCTTATGAGAAAGGAGAATCTCTCTCCAACTACTATAATCGCTTTAACAGTCTTCTTAATGACTTAAAGCTGTTAGGTAGAGTGTATGACAATGAGGAAGTCCTGTGCAAATTTATGGACTGTCTTCCCGATTTTTGGGAAAATATCTGTACTTGTATAAAGACAACCAAGGATCTTGATCATATGCCTCTTACTGTTCTTTATGGTACTCTTTTCAACTATGAGCAGACGAAACTGCAAAAGTTTATAAAGAACTCTTCTCTAGCTCTCCTGAGTGACTCTTCCAAAAAGACTAAGTGTTTTCCAAAAATCACCTACCCATCTGACTCTGACCATAATAGTCAAGAAGATCCCAATGATCATTCAGAAGCATATCTTAGTGATGCTAAGGATGAATGTGAGGAAACTTCAGCTGATAAATTATCTGATGAAATGGCCATGTTGGATGGGCACTCTAAATCCAAATCTCATCTCTCTTCTGGAAAATCTAAGTTCGATAGAAATTCATCCTCTTCTCTCTCCAAACACTCTCCTTTATATAAATCTAATGAGGAATGTTTTAACTGTGGTAAAAAGGGTCATTTTGCTTCTGAGTGTAAAAGTAGAAACCTTGAAAGACTTAGAAGTGCTTCCCACCGATTTTCCAAAAATTTCAGCCAATCTTCCTCTTCTGCAAATTTTGACCGGGCTGAAAGATACAAGGAGAAATACAAGAGAGAAAAGGAAAGAAATGAAAGACTTGTCAGAAGAGGAAAGGGTCTGCCTGCTAAATCTTATGATTTGGCAGATGAACCCACATCTGAAAGCGAATGACTCCTCAACTGCTCTTGTATCAGCTAAGTGCTTCTTCTACTCTTCACAGGTACATACTATGTGTTTTATCTATCTTTTATGAATTCTCTTATTTCAAACTCTTTTGCTATGTGTTCATAATTTCTGCCATCACATCTGAAAACATAAATTTTGGAAATTTTATTTGGCTAGTCTCTGGGTGTTGTTTCTGTCTTAAAAGGAAATCCTCCAAAATTTTTCCAAAAATAACTTTATGACTTCTCATACCGATTTTCTTCTTAAATCTGTGAGTTTCAAAAGGTCCAATTCAAAAGAAAGGATTTATGTACTCCCAATTTTTGAAATATGAATTCTATGTGATGCACCCCCATTCTTTGTTATCTCTTCAAAATCTTTGAGCAAAAGTTAGGAAAAATGTCAAGTTTCTAAAATGAACTCTCTTTATAGAAAATGCTATATCTGTGGTGATATTTCTCATTTTGCCAAAGACTGTGTGAAATAAAGAATTATTCTGAGTGATATAAATTATTGTCATTCTTTTTCTTCTAACCCAAAAGGACCCACCTTCAAAATGGGTACCTGGAAATTAAATTCTTTGTGATTGCAGATTTTGAGCTGGGCAGATGGATCTATGTGAACAAGTGAGAAAGTTGACAAAACCTTCAAGATCTCCTTGTTTTTGAAAAGCCTCCCAGTTCTCATCTTACTGCTCTACCCACTAAAGAATAGGCGTTGTTTAGGATGCATTGGTTTAGGGTATTGAAATTATTATTATGATTATTATATTATTATTATTATTATTATTATAAATATGTATATATATACATACTTTCGGTTTCACCGATGTGTATATATATATATATTAAAATAATAATAAATAATAATAATAATAATTTAATAAAACTAATTACTAATTTCTTCCACCAAAATACTTTCTTACCATGCAATCTCACGACCACCGAAAAGTACAAAATCTGGTATCACCTTTTCTTAAAACCACCAAAATTGAATTTCATCCACCGAAATTCAAATTTCATCCACAATTTTTTTTAAACCATTTCCCCATTCTTCACCGAATTCATTTTTCTCTTTCACCGAATCTTGTTCACCAAATTTCTTTTCCACCCTTCTACCCTTATTTTCTGCTGAGAAGAAACCCAACCAGCCCACACCGATTTTCTTTCCACCAAAAATCTCATTTAAACCCTTCTCACATCCATAAACTTTTCTTTCTTTTTGTGGCCACCTTTATTTATTCACCCTCCTCTTCTATTTTTTAAACCCATTTCTTTTCTAAACCTCACCACCGAAATTTTCCTTAACCACCAAACCAAAACCATATCCCACCATACTTTACTTCCCATCATATGTTTTGCCTCCTCGATCGGTGGTACCCCTCAAATTCGGTGGAACCCTTCAAATTCGGTGGTGAAACCCTTCTAAATTCGGTACAATCCTTCAAACTCCTCGGTGGAATCCTCACACCGATCCACCACCGAGTCTACACCGATCCACACCGATTCCACACCGAATCTCCACCGATCCACCACCTCAAATCCCTCCACCGATCCACCACCTCAAATCCCTCCACCGATCCACCACCTCAAATCCCTCCACCAATCCACCCACTACAAACTCTTCTACAGATGTCACCCCAAATCCTCAAACTCAATCTTTTTGGGTCATCAAATTGGAAGATGAAATTCCAATCTTTTCTTCACTTTGAAGATTTTCTCCATAATGTCTTAGAAGTTTTACTACTGATTTTCCACCGAAAATCCTACCGAAAATAGCCAATTTTCGGTGGACTCTCCTTCATTTTCGGTGGAAAAGCAAAAAAAAAAAAAAAAAAAAATATATATATCCTACCGATTTTCCACCGAAAATCCTACCGAAAATAGCCAATTTTCGGTGGATTTTGCTCAATTTTCGGTGGAAAGGTAAAAAAAAAAAAAAAAAAAAAAAAAAAAACCTACCGATTTTCCACCGAAAATCCCACCGAAAATAGCCTATTTTCGGTGGATTCTCCTCAATTTTCGGTGGAAAGGTAGTAAAAAAAAAAAAAAAAAAAATCCTACCGATTTCCACCGAAAATCCCACCGAAAATAGCCTATTTTCGGTGGATTTTGCTCAATTTTCGGTGGAAAGGTAAAAAAAAAAAAAAAAAAAAAAAACTGGTCTTGGTTCTGGCCGATCTTTTCATTTTCTCTTGGTGTTTTTCCTACGTCGGCCGCTGAGGGGGAGAATTCATCTGAGGGGGAGCAACATAAACCCTCAGTACTCATATACAGCGACCAACTTGAAAAAATGAGGAAATCGACGGACCGGTCAAGGGGGAGCACTTCAGTCCGGGCGGATCTAACTGAGGGGGAGAAACACAAAGACCGTCTGATCTAACTGAGGGGGAGCAAAACAAAGACAAAGGATGCTGATGCTAAACATGAAAAGATGCCAAGATGCAACAGTTGGGCAGAAGTATCCTAAGGCTGCTGATCAAAATGAAGAATCCTCAAGCCAGACACAAGTTTCAACTCGCCCCTCCAAAGATGCAAGTAATATTCATTCTGTTTATACTGTTTATACTTCTTTCCTTTTCCTTTCGATTATTTGTACAGCTATACCTTTTTATTTTTTTTTCTTATATGTAAATATCATATATACATACACACACAAAAAAAAAAAAAAAAAAAAATGGACTGTGTGAAAAAGAACCCAAAAGAGTAAAGAAGGGTCAACTTGCATTATTCACTGTCTTACTCATGTTTTTCTAAGTATGGATGTCATCATCAAATAGGGGGAGATTGTTGGGTCATCAAGATTTGAAGATGACCTCATGATCTCCTTTTATACTTTGAAAAACATTTTATACTTAGAGAAATTTTGGATGCATGGTTCTTTGTAATGGCTTGTACAAGATATCAAATGTTTGGTGAAGTCAAAGATCAACCAAAGTCAAGATTAAAGATTCTCTCATTGTGGAAGTGAAAGATCTTTTCTCAAACATACAAGTCATTGTTCACCGAAATTGTTCTCACAATTTCGGTGGTATTTCCACCGAAACTTCTCTCTATTTCGGCCTAGTCTCAAAGAAGCTTTTCCCAAAGATGATGTCATATATCTCAAAGATGATGTCACATATCTCAAAGATGTGTCACATATCCCAAATGACATTTCGGTGGGACCTCAAAGAAGCTTCAAAGATGCTTTCTCCAAAGATGTGTCACATATCTCAAGTTTCCATCGGTGGTGCTTTTCTTGAAAGAAAATCTGAGAAGCAAAAGGAGACAAAAGTGAGAGACATAATAAGACAAAATGAGAAGCAAATTCATTTTGTCTTGGAAGAAATCTTACAACCTTTCTTCGGTGGTGCATTTGTTGAAAGAGATTTTGAGAAGCAAAAGAAGACAAAACTGAGAGACATAAGAAGACAAATTGAGAAGATATTTTCTACATGGATAAAGTGACCTTCTGTCTTATTATCCATTTTCAGCTAAGGTCCCTGTTATCTGCTCAAGCTACTCTGTCTGCACCTAGTAAAAGGTGACAAGGACTTCACAACTTTCCAGAAGTCAACATCCTCAGCAAGTGTGAAGATGACAAGTGTCTCAAGCATTCAATGCTTGCACACTCCTTGTCACTATAAAAGGAAGAGCTCTCCATACTGAAATACACACATCTTGAGAGACTTTGAAGATTACTGTGAGCTCTTGATATTCTACGCAAACTGGAAGAATTCTCTAAGTGCAAGAATTTCCAGTTTGCTTGAAAAACTTTATAGCTTTGTTCTAAGTGTTCTTAGTTATTTTGTTGTATACTTTGTGTAAGATTGTTAGAATAGTTTATCTGTTCTTTTCCGCAACAGTCTTAAGTTTTCTATGTGTAATTCTTGTTGAAAGATTTTCAATAAAAGAATTAAAATTGTGAAAATTTTGAGTATTGTATTCAACCCCCCCCTTCTACAATACTTGTTATAGCCATCTGGGACTAACAGAAGGTATTTAGGTTTGCGATTGGTTTTGAGACGCATTTGATACATTTTAAAATTTTCGGTCCTAAGTGGTCCTAGTACCGATTTTCCCGTCCCGAAACTGAAACCGAACCGGTACCGTACCGATACATACGGTTCGGTTTTCGGTACCACTTTTTAGTCCCAAAAAATTTCGGTACCAACCGGTTCGGTACCGGTCCGGTCCCGATCTCATCCCTAAGATCACGGGCCCTTTCACGAAAATTTGGGGTATTTTCGTGAAATTGGAGAGAGTTTGGAACTTAGGGTATTTTAAACAATTTCCCTTTTTTATATATTTTAATCTATTTAATATATAATCGAATAGGGGTGTGTTCAAATAAAAACTCATTTTCAATTGTGCACATGAGGACAAGTCACAACCATTGATCAAGATTTGGAAAACTAATCAATGGTTAAAACTTAATGAAACCAACTAAGAAGTGATTAGGGACAAATCTGGAAATTTGAATCAGCGCCTACCATCTTTGACTTTTTATTTTCTTTTTTAATTAAAAAACTTTTACCCAATTAAAGTTTAAAATAAATTATCTTAAAAATTAATAATATTTTAATCAAACAAATTACATAAAAAATGAGAATTTCGTGCTCTTCGATATGACATCCATCTCGATATAGTTTTTTCTTCATTTTAACCGTTTTTACGTGAAATGCTATGTATGTGTTATATTCGGTATGAATATGTATGCACGTTTCTTGGTGTCCATATTCGGTATGAATAACAAAGGGGAACGCTCATTCACTATTCATGACGAATAACACAGTATTCAAAATGAATAATACAACATTCAGGATGAATAATACACGAATTTCTGATTCATGTATTATTAAACATGAATCGTATATTAATCACCTTGAATGTTGTATTATTCATCCTGAATGATACATTATTCATGATGAATAATATATGAATGACCCGTGAAGGTGTTAACACATGACGCACTCTCTTTTGTTTTCCGATTCACAACCGAAACTTGATTTTATTCTTTATTAATATGTATGCACATTTTCAGGTGTCCACATTCAGTATGAATAACAAAGGTGAACGCTCATTCACTATTCATGATGAATAATACAATATTCAGGATGAATAATACAATATTCAGTATGAATTATATAACATTCAGAATGAATAATACACGAATTCATGAATCGTGTATTATTCACCCTGAATGATGTATTATTTATACTGAATGACACATTATTCATGAAGAATAATACATGAGTGACCCGTGAAGGTGTGGAGACGTGACACACTCTCTTTTGTTCCTCGGTTCACAATCGAAACTCGATAGGTTCCCGATTCATCTCGATGGGTGTTGGGTTATGGTAATGAAGAACACGAGGCCTTAAGACGTTGAAGAAAATGTGTTGTAGAAGGTGATGTCGAGTTACGGACTTACGATGTCGAGATGTTGTACACACTTGAACGTACATAAATATTCATAATGAATATAACACATATATGACATTTCACCTAAAAACGGTTAAAACAACAAAAAATCTATATCGAGATGGATGTCATATCGAAGAACACGAAATTCTCGTTTATTTGATGTAATTTGTTTGATTAAAATATTAGTAATTTTTAAGATAATTTATTTTCAACTTTAAGGGAGGTAAAAGTTTTTAGTTAAAAAAGAAAATAAAAAGTCAAACATGGTAGACGTGAGTTTAAATTATCTTCCCTTTTTACCCCTAATCACCTTAGTTAATAATTTCAATTAAAAACTATATTTAATATGAGTCATTGGATCAATAGAGATGGAAGGACCAAGATCCGTCCTCATGTACACAATTAAAAATGAGTTTTCATTTGAACTTTCCTCAAATCTAATAATACTAAAGTGGATAAGTAGCAATAAATGTAGAAAATGAGAATCTCACAAATTGGACAAATACCTGTCTCGTATCTACTTTGGATTACATTTATATGGTGTACAATTTTTAAATTATACAAAATGATATATTTTAACTAAATATATAACATATGTATTTGTCACAAAATACCTGGATTTAACCTTTAAGGTGCGTTTGGTACATGATAGAACAGAACAGGACAGAACAGAACATGACAGAATAATTGTTCAGCGTTTGGTAGACAGAACTGGACAAAACAGAACAGACAACGTTAAATAAAATCCAATAAATAAAATTTAAAGAATGAATAAAATATAAAATAGAACATGTATTTGATGTTTTAGAAGAAAATTAGATTTATTTTGAGAATTAGTTAATTACAAGAAATCGATTATATTCTAACACACAAATAAAATTCATGGGGATAGAATAATCAAAAGAGTATGTGAAACATGAGTAATGAAGTATAATAGTATATACTAGACATGTCCAAAAGGTCGGGTCGGGCTAGCCTGGACCGGGCTTTGGGCGGGCCCGGGCCCAAACGCTATTCACAAGCCCGGGCTTTGGGCAGGCTTGGGGCGGGCCGGGCCGGGCTTCGTGCAAGAGGGTTGGGCCTGATCAGGCTTTTCAAAAGACCGGGCTTAGCGGACCGGGCCGGGACCGGGCCCAAAACCGGGCCTGGGCCTAAACCGGGCTTTGTAAAGAAAATGTATTTTTTGCATTTTTAGTAAATATTATTCGTATCCACTATAAAATACTTAATTGGGTCACTCAAACATACTTAAAAATACGTTCTATTAGAATTTCATATATAAAGAAAAATACGTTCTATTAATTTTATATAAATTATAAAGAAAAATACATTTAAAGAAGTACATTTATTGAATTATAAAGAAAAATACTCTTAAATGCTTAATCATCGTCCTCGTATGGTGGATAGTATGCAAGAGTTCCGGTCGTTTTAAGTCTAGTAAGAGCCGTAGGATCATCGAGTTCATCAACATCGAGTTGTTCTTCAGGGTCGATCTCGTCGTCGTCGTAACGTGATACATTACTTTCACAATCGGTACTTGGCGGGGTACTTAGTTCGGCACTTTCGTTTTCTTCAATATTTTCTTCCACTCCATCAAGCTCCGTCTCTAGGGTCGTTCGGTCTTGAATTCTTTCAAGACTATCCAAGTAGTCCTTCAAACAAACGCAAGCTTCTACTGACTCCGGGGTTAATCTTGTCCGACTGGCCGAAATGATCCTGCCACTAAGAGGAAAAACGGACTCCGAAGCTACGGTACTAGCTTGGACTGTTAGTATATCACGGGCCATTAATGCCAAAACCGGAAATGTTTGTTCTCTTTCTTGCCAAAATGCTAATATGTTTAAATCTTCAAAATTATCAACTTGAGTATTCCAGTAGAAATTAGTATTGCATGCGGTTTCGGTGTGCCTCTTTAAGGTCGAGTTTCCCGAGAGCGCAAGGAGAGCTCCACACCTTTTGCATTGTGCCTTTTTATTCCCGTCAGTGAGAACCACCATATTGAAATCATTCCAAGAACTTCTCTAATTTGAGGGGTTGATGAACTACAGCCGGCCATTTTGAGTGAGGAATGGAAAAATTGAAAGAACGAGAAGTTGTATGAAACGAACACAAGAAAGCGAGAAATCGAGAATTGTAAGCGAGAATTGCGTTTTTAGCGTTTTTGTAACTTGATATCAAACCTCTAACATCCACTAACTATTTATAGTGTTTTGGAGGCAAAAAAACAAAAAAAACGACCAAAAACGGCTATATAACGGCTAGTATAACGGCTAGTATAACGGCTACATTTTTGAACCAAACCGGGCCGGGCCGGAACCGGGCTTTGGGCCGGGCCAGGCCGAGAATTTTCGTGAAAACAGGGCATGTTAGGGCCCGGGGGGCTGGGCTCGGGCTTTAGGCGGGCCGGGCTCGGGCTTTGGGCGGGCTGGGCTTCGGGCTTTGGGTGGGCTTTTTTGGGCCCGGGCCCATTTGGACATGTCTAGTATATACCATGGTTTCTAGATAAAAATTAGTTTTTAGATATTAGTAATAGATAAAAGAAATTTAGAGAAATAATAAAGAACAATATAACATGAAAGATCAATTAACTTTTTATAAAATTGTCCAATATATTTAATTAGTACATGTTTGAGTTGATATAATGCTAAATTATTTTTGGGTCGTATTATATACTATATTTTTGTCTATTTTATTTATAATTTTTTTAACTACCCAATATATAGTATATACTAAAAATTTGGACACATATTTCATATGGGTCTTGGACAAACACCTGATCCGCGTTCTCCATGGACGACCTTGTATATATACCAATGTTCTAAAAAAACTCGTCGCACAGCCGCCATGGCTCGTAATGGCACTAAGGCTTGTGTCTCACGCCACGTTAAGCCAGTGGCACGTCATGGCCAAATGTGCAATTCTCGTAATGCGATATTTGATTTTTCTTTATGTTTTTAATGTCTTATTTGCCAGTTTTTAATATATAGCCTAATTTAACTTGCTTATTACTATGAGACTCATTGACTAACATTACAAAACATATGTTTTTATATACAATATTATATATGAATTAGAAATATGACGCCACAAGTCACGCCTTGAAAACGTCATGGTTTCGCCGTGGCTCTTAAGGCTTGAGGTGTGGCCTCGTCGCCACGCCACGTCTCACGCCATTTAGAATCTTGATATATACCTATCAAAAGAGTATATTATCCTGAATTATATAAATTGGATGCTTCATATTAGATCTGTTCGTTTCGATCTTATCTCAACATGACATGTATCATGTATGTATTTCAAAGTAGATAAGATTTCAATGTTTTTTTAAATGTGTAAAACTATAAATAAATATTGATGTCTAGATTTTAAAGTTTAATAAAATAAAATATTGATGTCTAGATTTTATGATCGTTAAATAGTTACATAATTTTTGGTTACTTGACCATGAAAGATAATTAGGGGCTGTTTGGCAGTTGCTGAAGATCTTGTACAGAATGATTAAGTGGTAACAGTGTAAAATATAACAATCCAAACAAATTTAGACATGCAATTCTTATAAAATGAAATATCCAAAAAACGGGTCCCAAAATTTCTTACATCATATCAAAAATCTGGTTGGCGGAATCAACCTACACAACTGAGAATAATTCTAAACTAAGCAATAATGTCACTACACTACCGAGCTTCCTCGCTAACTGCCCTGCTCACTTGCCAGAGCCTTTCATTTTCTGTTTTCCTGAAAATGTTTTAATTTGAAAATGCGAGGGTTAGACCATGAGGTCTAGTGAGTCCCTCTTAACAGTTATCAAAGCATTTAAAACAATTTATAACTTTCAGTATAAATCATCCACAAGTCTGTTCATATAAAAATCATTCACGGATAAAGTCCGCACCCGTAAATTGGCACCCTGAAGTCACCATAAGGTGACAACGAGTCAGTCTCATGCTGCCTTACAGGGTCACACTTTCCATGGCATAAACGGGTCACACCTCCCGGCACGAGCTGGCGGGCCACACCCCCCGACTTGGCCAATTTACACCTTACACATGTATGCATACATCTCATATAAACTTAATATAACTTCCATGCAATTAAGGCATAAAATAAAATATGACATTTCTCATCATGTTCCCATTTTAGTAAAACATGTCAAGTTTCACGTATTTCAGTTTAGAAAACTCACCTGATGCTTATACGATCTTTTCTTACTTTACTTCCAGCTTACGATTGCACTACCTGAGAAATAGATGAGATATAAACTACTCAGATGCCTAAACCAACAGTCCAGATATCACCCGGATTCGACTTACCGGACACCTATAACTTTTCGGGTACAACTTTTTCGGACAGTCACACTTACCGGACAACCTTACTTACCGGACAAACACTTACCGAATAATTTCTCATCCGTATACTCTTCTTATCCGGGCAGTTTCCACATCCGGAAACATTCAAATTGGGCAACTTCCGGGCGCCGACTCAGACCCTATTTGGAATCGAAAACCGCATATAAACCCATAATCCACGAATCTAAGATTAGCAACAAAAATCAGATTACTAAGCTCAAAAAGTATTGAGCTCACAGCTGCCAAAACACATTTAAGACATTTAATTTCTATCATTAGGTCTCAACTCCACTTTTAACCAAAATCCCAACATACCTAGCTTAGCAACAACTCACATATTAGAGATGAATAGAAAGGATTACCTGGTCGATTGAGGGTGATGAAAACCTTCATTTTCTCCCAATTAACTAGGAAATTCTTTCTTCTTTCTTGCTCTATCTCTCTTTCTTCCTTCTTCTCTCTTTCTCCCTTTCTTCATTCTTCTATCTTTCTCTCTTCCTTTCTAATTCAGCCGCACACCACCAAATGATTGACAAAACTAGGGTTTTGTGCCAATCATTTGGTTTTTATACCCCATACTTAACTTACCAATTAGCCCCTCAACTTCCACCTTTATTAAGACGTGACACAAGACTTTAAAACCCTTTCTAAAATGGTCTTGGTCGTTACATAAAATGAAATATGGTTGTTTGGTATTTTGTTTAGAATGAAATCATGATGCTGAATGGTTAAGGATGACACAAGATGCTAAATTATTCAGAGGGTTTTGGAATCAATAAGAGGTAGACTTTATTTTTGCCAAACAAGATTCACCTCTGAACGATTCATAGATGACCTCTTATATTAATGTCGTCTTAGCTAGCAATCTATTTAATATAATATTATTATTCCATAGTGATTGCTTACTTATTTTTGAATTTATTTATAAAAAGGTGTAATATGCCGTACATTTAAAAAAAGGTAATAAGTAAATATATATGTGAAAAGTATAATTTTCAGTGAGATGTGTGTGAATGATTTTTAAATTGTTGATCACTTTTAATCAAATACTTTTTCATGAATTACGGCTTAAAAAGAAATTGATCAGGTGCAACTTATCTCGATGCTTCTCATCCTAATGTTCGTCAATTTCACATCCAACGTTTGATAATCACTTCTCACGTTTTCCACCAAATTTGATAATTCTCACTGGAACCCAACCCTATAAATCTAAAGGAGCTAGATTTGTAAATAAGCAAGTCTTTCAAGATGAAAATCAACTACTAGTATAGATTTTTTTAGCTTGGCTCCAAAAATTTATACTAGGCTTGAGCTCGACTTGAGCTCGAATAACTTTTTCAACGTAGGGCTCGAGCTCAATAAAATTTTGATTTACCAAACTCGAGCTCGATTTTCTTTTACGGACTAGTACTCACGATCGATTAACTCGTTTATTGGCTCATGATTTTATAATTTTTATGTTTTACATTTCAAACGAGCCGAGTCGAGCATTTGTTTTATGAAGTTTGACTCGTTAAGTTAAACAAGTTATATTTTATGTTCGAGATCGACTCAAACTCGATCGTTTTTTTTGGAAGGGTGTCCTAGGCTATGCCAAGACTAATCCTTGGCACAATATGACTGTAAGACATCAGCCCTGATTAAACCTCAGTGGCCACAATTGTTGTGTACGCCTGGATTAGAACCCTGGGTAGATGGGATATTCCACCACATCCCCCAGGACCTTAACCAGTACGCCTCAACCCTTATGGTTAACTCGATCGTTAATAAGATCCAGTTTAAGCTGGAGTAGCTAGTTAGAAGCTTGGTTTGTATACACCCCAATCTGTGTGTGCTACAACTAGATCAATTAAAAATTAGGATCACGATATCAGCTTGAGGGCCCAGTCAAAAAATGTACTAAAAAATCACTTCTTATAGCCTTTTTGGAAAAAAAAAAAGGCTGGTTTTGTTGGGGGGCGTAAGACCCCTACCAACAAGGTATTGATCCGCCCCTGAGTCGGGGCCCATTAGTATAAATAGGGTTCCAGATTTTTTTATGCTAAATCATCGAGGAAACCAAAAGACCAAAAAACCAAGAATTATTGTGAAATCCTTAAAGTTCCAAGCAACAATCTTTAGGTTTAAGATTTTGAGTTTTTGTTTGGAGTTTTGAGTGAAAAACTTCAAATTCGTTGAAGTCATTAGCAAAGTTTTGATAAAACGTACTGATTCTTTACGTTTCCCTTTTTTGTGTTTACTAGATCTGTTATATATGTATATGAATTCCTAATTCCAATTATACTTGTTTGATTCGTTGAATGCGTATGGTTTCTTTGTTGTTCTTTTGAATCGTTCCGTTCGGTTTAGTGAATAATGTGCTTTCACTTCCACCCAAGTATTTCGTGTTCTCGTTTGATCAACTGATCGTTTGATCCTGTATTAGCCAATTATTTGATCATGTGAATTCTCGAGTGAGTTTTCTTTGAGAAGGGTTTGAGAAGGATAAAAAACTGATTGAACTTTTTTTTATCGAAACCTTCCTAGCCGATTATAGATGATTCTTTTAGATTATATATATATATGGAGAGAGAGCGAGGTTCAAGAAAAAACTTCAAAAAACGGAAAACTGAAGAACATCTTGGTGGCCCTTCATCTGGACGGTATGCACTTGTGCATATAAGTAAATTATGTTATTTTTTTGGTTTTTATATGCATTATGCACAAATGCATGTTACAAATTACCTATATGCACAAATGCATACCGTCCAGATGAAGAGCTACCAGAGTGTTCCTTAGTTTTTCGTTTATTTGAGGTTTCCCTTGAACCTGACCCTATATATATATATATATATATATATATATATATATATATATATATATATATATATATATATGTGTGTGTGTGTGTGATTTCCAAAAGTTAAATAATATATTTATTCAACAATAAAAGGTTCAAGAACTTAAACTTATATCATTAGATTTTTCTGAACTTTACCCATTATTTTCTGAGTTTTTAAGAGGTGTTTTGAATTTGGGCCATAAAGCCTTCCTTTTTAATTGGGCCTAGTAATTGTGCTCTTGGCCCAATAACCCTTTGACAAATTTAGCCCATATATAGGGCCCATTATAGATCCGGCCAGATCGATGAAACCAAAGAACCACAAGTTTGGTCCCTATAATTTGTCACAAATTAAAAAATTGTCCCCTACGGTTTGGAATTACAAGATGGCCATCATGATTTGTAAAAACGTCGAGATTTGATTCCTTCCTCCATTGAACGATAAAAAGCTTTGTTATATAAAAGATATTACTGTCTTTTTATAGATTTTTCTTTGTTATTTACCCAATCAAAACCACAACGACCAAATCATAAAATCGATTTTTTTCCTGATCCAGTCCCTCCACCACCGCAAACCCCAGTTAGATTCAGCCTTCAGGCATGCTACACTCTTTAGTTATTGGGAGAACCCAAGTACTCTCTTTTGGATTCAAGTTGATTGGTTAAAAGACAAACAGAAAGCTATCAAGGCAACAACGAGCTTGGGTTGACCCGAGACTTGCCTTTAATCAGTTCTTTCACGAAGAGAGAACTGCGTCTGCATCAGTCAAAGTGGTAAAATAAAAATGCCTCTTATTTAATATAATTTTTATAGTTAAAAAAATAATATGTTTGTTGTCATGTAACTTTGTAATTGACAACAAATTCTGTAAAAAAATAAATGAACACTTTCCTATGAAACTTACAAACTTGGAGTGCTTGATTTAAAATTAGATTACAAAAAAACAGTTGGATTAAAACCTTTCTAAAAGATTTTATTAAAGAAATTAAAGATTTTAGACAAATAAATTATTCAACAAATTTTTAGAGTTTTTTCTTTTAAAACAAAGAAAGTAAGAAGGAATGTGAAATTCTCAAAATTTGAATAAATTTTAAAAAATAATTATTGTGCGAGAAAAATAGTTTTTTCATTTATTATATTTTCACTAGTAAAACAAAAAATTGAAACTAAATCCTTAGAAAAATTATCTAAAACATTTTAATAATTTAATCGATGTTGTAATTTACAAAATAAAAAAGTTGTTATTGAACATAATTTTTTTTAAATTTTTATTGATTATATATTCCAGAGAAATTTTAAATATGTTGGAGATGTTGTAATTTATATTAAACATATTATAATTATATGAATACACAATTTTTCATGAAACAAAAGTTATGTACCCAAAAAATTTACAATCTTGTCAATCAAAATAAAAGATATTAGAACTCTGTAACGATAAGTAAAAGTTTGATCGTAACAGATGTTCTAAATGACGTGAGGCGTTCCGTGGCGGCAAGACTAAGCCTCAAGTCTTATGAGTCACGGCAAAGCCATGACGTTTTCATGGCGTGACTTGTGGCGTCAAATTTCTAAGTCATATATAATATTATATATAAAAATATATGTTTTGTAGTGTTACTCAATGAGCCAATAGTAGTAAGCAAGTTAAATTAAGTTATATATTAAAAAACTTGCAAATAAGACATTAAAAACATAAAGAAAAATCAAATGTCACATTACGAAAACTGCACATTAGGCCATGACGTGCCACGGGCTTAACGTGACGTGAGACACAAGTATTGGTGCCATGGCGGCTGTGCGGCGAGCTTTTTAGAACATTGATCGTAACCCGGAAAAACAGTTGCATATTTTCATAACATCTAAAAAGCTTGTATTTTTGAAGGGGAAAAAACAATAATATGTATCTAATAAAAGCAATAAACGTTTGTCATTACCTATAAACGGGTTGTAACAATCGATAAAATGGTATTGAAACGAATAATAACAACAGAGAAAACAACAAAAAAATGAAATTAATATTTGTTTAATTGGAAAAACAAAGGTGTCATCGGGGTTACGTTGTAGACACCATTGGAACCTTGCTCATCTAATTTCGTTGTGTTTTATGACTCGGTTTTCCTATAAACACACGGACATCTCTTGACACAAAATGATCGATCTTGAGCGGAAAGTGTTCAGAGAAATGGTGATCAGGAAATCAATCATCGTAGCCGCAGTGGTGTTGGTACTAGGATTAATATCCGTTGGAGCGGGGATTGCTGCTGAGCTCACGAGGGTTAAGGTAAGGATTCAAATTATGTACCATTGGAATTATGATGTGGTAACGTACTGGTTAAGGCCCTGGGGATGTGGTCGAATATCCCATCTGCCCAGGGTTCTAATCCAGAAGTACACAACAATTGTGGCCACTGAGGTTTAATCAGGGGTGGTGGACTGATTAATCGATCATTATAACATTTTGGTGGTGTGACAGGCTTCTCAAATTCGCATTGAGAACGGTGAATGTGTGCATCCAAATAGTCCTGCCATGGGTCTTGCTATAACAGCTGCAGTGGCTCTTTTGCTTATACGTATCATCGTTAAAGTAGCAACTGGGCGTGGCTATTCGTGTTGTCGGTTTCAACCTAACATACCCAAACTCATACGATATTGTATTATTATAGCATGGTATGTCTTCCAATCTTATTAGAACCCGATCCTCACACGAGTTCTTTTGTCACGGTATATTACTTCAATAGTTCTAGGTTATTAGTTCAAATTTGACTAGTTGTTAACTTCAGGAGGCCATGGAATTAGTCGAGGTGCACACTTGCTGATTCGAGCGTCCACAATTACAACATATATTATTAAGACAATGTACAATGTTCTTTCATTGTTATACAGGTTTTTGTCTGTTGTAGCAGTC
This sequence comes from Saussurea involucrata, assembly GCA_033807775.1. Taxonomy (NCBI): domain Eukaryota; kingdom Viridiplantae; phylum Streptophyta; class Magnoliopsida; order Asterales; family Asteraceae; genus Saussurea; species Saussurea involucrata. The sequence continues at coordinate 104,678,931 of CM066313.1, forward strand.
AGCCAATTTATTTTAGGTGCAAAGCTTTGTAGTCGAAAGGATTTGAAAACGACACTCACCGGTGAGGAGTGTTACTTCTTGAAACCTGGGATGCTCTCAACAGCGGCATTTGAAGCGCTCGTGAGTTTGGTCCTAACTCTTTTTTATTATCTCGTGATCGCTTCCACTCAAAACGTACCAACCAAACCACCGGAGTCGGAATTAGAGGCGCCATCAATTACAGAAGACTCCAAGAAGCCACCATTGCTTCCGCGGATGCAATGAGGACTTAATACCAACAACACCCGTAACATATTTACTAGATGTACTTTGACATTACCATAGGGGTTGTTTACGAATTGCTTAATGGGTATGTATTTATAAATGCCATTTACCTTAATGTTTGAGCATGACACACATCAAGAATCTTGCTAGTAAGAGGTATAACGGTGGATATCTTTGACGGGATTGTGACCCAAACTTACTTTTTATGCAAACAATGTGATTTGTTTATTTAATTGGTTTCATGTCTTTTGCATTATGTCTAGCTTTTTTATTCGAACCTCCATGTAATAATAATATATTACTATTTAAAGTAAACTACTCCATATTTTTGGTTCTTAGGCCATCCACAGCGCATAGATAAAAGCCCTCAACGTCACATCAGCGCCACATCAGCTAAGCCCTCAAGCCTTAAACACCCCCAGCGCATAACTAAAAGCCCTCAATGCCACATCAGCGCCACATCATTTTTTTAATTCTTTTATTTATACATTTAATTATTTAACAAAATAAAAATATTTATATATTTTTGAATAAATAAAAATAAGATAAATAATAAAAATAAAAATTCATATCATTCATTAAAAATAAAAATTACAAAATACAAAACACTACCAATTATGAAATTTTTTAATTTGCTCTTTTCTCTTTAAAGTAACCCTCAAAACGTCTCACGTAAGGTGATCATGCGAGGTCATGAAAAACTCGAAGTCTTTCTCAAATCGTTTTGAGCGTTCGATTTCGAGTTCTTGTTCCAACCTATCTCGTTCGAGTTTTGAGCGTTCGATTTCGAGATCGAGTTTTTTCATTTTGTATTCCATTGTATCATCAATCTTGTCGTTGAACGTCGTCAACAACTGAGTAACACTTTCGTTCGTATTCGACCCGGACGTATTACTCGTTGATGTTTTTTTTGCCTTGTTTCTCCCGATGGGTCGTTGAAGTTGCTCGATGGAGTTGTCGTCATCGTCATCATTGGAAGGGTTGGTACGTTTTGAACCCCGCGATGAAGTTGTCGTCATCGTTGGAACGGCTCCCCATTTTGGACATTTTTTTAGGACTTCCCAAGCTTGTTCTTTAGAGAAAGCAAACCCTTGTTGTGCTTGGTACCGTTCGTGTGCCACTCGTGAAATGTCGGCATCACTCATTCCGCTTGATCTATTATTGACCAAGTTGTTGTAGATGCCGCCAAAAAGAGCAATTTTTTTATTCAGGTCGTTGAACTTGGTGTTGAGTTGATGAGTTGTTCTATAATTGGCGCGACCCATCAAACTATAGAACACTTCCCCGATTCGGGTCCAAAAACCTTCTACATTTATGTAAATTCAAGTATATGAATATTAACAAGAATAATAATAATAATAATAATAATAATAATAATAATAATAACAATAATAACAATAATAATAATAATAATAATAATAACAATACAAATATTACCATGGGTTTGTGTGTTACCGATAACGGGGTCCTCCGAAACGTCAACCCACGCCGACACTAACGCGAGTTCCTCCTCGTTAGTCCACATCTGTTTGGGGGCTCTATTTTCATATTGTTTGCTTTTTCCTTTTCTCGATGGTCTCGGGTTTGATGGTTCCGGGTTTGATGGTTGTGTGTAGATGAATTGTGGTGTGTGCGGGCTAGTATGTTGGGTTTCCGGAACAATGTCGTCGGCGAGATTGATTGCGGGTGAAGGAATATTGTAGTTGGCCGGAGTAAAACCTTGTTCAATCAAACCGAGACGTGTAAATTGGTAAGGAAATTGTTGGTGAAATTGTTGGGGAAATTGTTGCGGATATTGTGGCGGATTTTGTTGCGACCATTGTGCCGGATATTGTTGCGACTATTGCGGACGATAACCTTGTTGTGTAAACGCTTGGAAACCAAGCTCCGGGTCTTCTTGCGGTTGTGGTGTATCCGGTCGGTTACGACGGGATGTAGGTGTTTTGTTTGGATTCATGATGAAATTTGAGAGAGTTTGAGAGAATTTGAGAGAGTTTGAGAGAGTTTGAGAGATTGTTGGTGTGAAAAAATAAATAGTGGTATTAAATTGAATTTTTTTTTATTTATAAAACTAGCCGTTTGGGAGAATTTATTTTGAAGATTAAAAAAAAACAGGAAATAGCCGTTGGAGATGCTCGGGTTCATCGGGTTTTCAAACCCGCACCCCGAGCCCGAGCCCAAAGCCCGCGTACCCCGCACCGCTGCCCGCAGGAGCCCGCAGGCGAGCCCGAGCCCGAGGCGCTGCGGATGGCCTAACTAACTATAGTTAAAAATATTATGGTTATCAAGTTTGATCTTTTTCAATTTAATTATAATTTTATTTATTGTAGTTGGTATTTTGGTTCCTCTAACTAACTATAGTTAAAAAGATTAGTTAATTTTTTTGTCTGTTTTTTAAGGGTGTCCTACGCTATGCCTAGACTAATCCATTGATAAATTATGACTATAAGACATCAGCCCTGATTAAACCTCAGTGGCCACAAGTTGTGTAGGCCTGGATTCAAACCCTGGACAGATGAGATATTCCGACACATCCCCAAGGCCTTAACCAGTACGGCACAACCCTTGTGGTTCTTAGATCATATAGTAATTATGATTTTAGTTCTCTGATTTTGTCTTTTGCAATTTTTGTGTTTTCTATTTTTCTATTTTTATTTTATACTGTTTATTATATTAACTGATTAATAATAATTATAAAAAGTATTTTTATTTTAAGTTGGGTTCGAAAAATGTGTCGTTTTTTCTTATTTATGTGAAATGAGAATCGAAAATTTTCTAATTCTATTAATGAAAAATGTATCGTTATTAGATATTTCATTTAATTCATTGGGTTCCGGTAAGAACTACTAAATTTAGTGAGAAACGTGAGAAATGGACGAACATTAGGATGAGATGCAACGAGATAAGGTACACCGAGATGCACCAGATCAATTCTTTTAAGCCGCAATTAATGGGAGGGTATTTAATTAAAAGCGATCAAGGATTTAAAAGTATTTCTCACATTTTTCTCATCAAAAATGACATTTCTCATATGATCATATGCCTATAACTATAAGTCTATATATATAATGCGATTAAAAGCTAAAATAAAAAGGGTTTTACAAAAATAAAAAAGATGAAAGAATGAAATTCGAATATTTGGTCGGGAAAGACCAATTTTGCAAATAATTCCATTTAAAAAAAAACAAAAAAACATCCCCCTCTTCCTAGTTGTACATAACAAGGTTAATTCAACTTGCGTAGCTTTTTATGACCTCAATTTGGCTCATTCCTTCAACTAATCACACTATAAAGGATACCTAATTGCCATTTCCATTTCGAAATAACACTATCTTACGTTGCGACCGATGGCGAGCAAAACGATTTTGGTCTCTGTTCTCTTGGTGGTGCTCGGGTTAGTAGCCGTTGTTGCAGGGTTTGCAGCTGAAGCCACAAGAGTTAAGGCAAACAACTGACTTTGTTTCAAAAGATTCTTGCATACAACATTTGAGTAGGGGTGTTCGGCTGTTCGCGGTCCAGTTTGGACGGTTTCACCTCCAAACTAGTTAAACCGGACCACAAAAATGCGGTATGGTCTAACTGGTTTAGAGGGTTTGAGCCCATTAAGGGCTTTAAACATAAAATATACCTCTAAAATGAAATTTCCACCAACATAATGTTTAAAAAAAAATACTATACCGAATTACAAAAGAAACATCTATATTTAAAATAAAATAAAAACATTGAGCAAATTGCAAAAAGAAAGTTAAGCAAGTCCGCCGAATAATTGGAATTTGTACAAACATTTAGCAAGTCAAAAGACAATTTAAAATTTTAGATTTTGATTTTGATGGATTTTCAAATTAATAAAAAGTGATATATTAATGTATTGAGCAAAATTCCTAATCGGGCCATAATAGATGAGCATACAACATGAAAATTAAATGTAGTTAATACAATGTATTTTGGCGGTTGGTTCGGTCAGAAAAACGTCCAAACCCCAGACCGAGCGGTTTAGCTAGTTTTCAGACCGGACCCGACACCGGACCGCTCAAACCACAAAAAACAGTCTGGTTTGACTTGGTTCGATCTGACGATTTTTTTAAACACATAGATTTGATTGCAGTATTACGCTAAATCATAAAATATTAGTCGTATATTGATGATTTTGGTATTAAATATATATAGTTTCAGTTATCTAAGTTTAATATATTTTGTTGAGCTTGGGCTGAATATTATGAATTTGAGTTATTTTTAAAATTTGTGATGTTACATTGTATGTATGCAGAAATCTGAAATCAAGGTGGAATATTATGGTGGTTACGCACCCACATGTGAGTACCCAAGTAGTCCAGCCATGGGTCTTGCCCTAGCTGCAACCGCGGCTCTTGCGTTGGCTCGTATCATTGTCACGTCGACCACTGGTGGTTGTTGCTCGTGTTGTCGAACCATCCCTAACTTACCAAAACTGGCTCGAGTATGTATTTTTATATCATGGTACGTAATGGGTTCATAAAACTTCATCTTGATTCAAAATTCCATTCGTTATTTATGACCTACACTTTTTGTGTTTTTACAGGATTACGTCTTTTGTAGCTGTCGTTTTGTTTCTCGGGGGTGCGAAATTAAGCAGTAAAAAAGGTGTGGAGATGGAGTCCGATGGAGCGTACTATTGTTATACCGTAAGACCTCGGATCTTCCTAGGAGCTGGTATCATGGGCCTTGTGGGTGTGCTTCTAACTCTGGTTTATTATCACTATTATGTCTCAGCTGCAAATGGTGCAGCTAAGACATCAGGGATAGAGCTAGAGTTAGAAGCACCACCAATCAGCGGTGGCAAGAAACCACAAATTAGTGATGGAAAGAAACCACCACCTATCACCGATGGCAAGAAACCATCGATAACATTGCAGAAACGTTGATGAACCAATAACGACACCTTGATCATCGCTATCGCTCCTAATTGGTTTTCCCCATTTTTAATAAAAGAGTAATGTTTCAATAATAGTATCCATGGCCATAGAATGCTCAATTGTTTCACAAAACAGTCACATTATTTTTTTTTTGTAATTTTAGGTATTATTTTAATTATATGCAAGCATGCCTATGCAAAAATTAATAACTAAATGTTGTGACTATTGATGTATAAATATGTTGGATGAATATGTTGATCTAGTCAATCAGGTTGTAGCGCAGTGGTTGATCGCCTTGGGTGATGTGGTGGAATATCCCATCTACCCAGTGTTCGATTCCAGGCATCCTCAACATTGATAAGACATCTTTAAGTTTCAAAATTGTCAGGGATTAGTCCGGGCTGTGCCTGGAATACCCTTTCCAAAAAAAATATGTTGATCTAGAATAATAGATAAAGGAAATTATAAGTTGGACTGAAGTGAAATGAAAATGTCAAGGACACGGGTCACTTTAGAAAGTGTAGGGGCCTTTTTTGCCAAGTTGCAAATAAGTTCAAAATTCAAAAGGAGTAAGAAAAAACACCAAAATAGCATGAGAAGAAGGAACGTTAAATTGCGGCAACGTCGTTGGACGGTTTTAGGCGAAAATAATATCTATAATTACTACGAACTATAAATGGTAAGTGTAACCAAGCAACCACGGAGAGCATCACCAACAGCTTTCCTATTTTGAAGAAAATGGAGAATATGAAAATTTTGGGTTGTTTTTTTGCTCCAACAGCTTTCCCAAAACTATCTCCAAAATAGAGAAAGTAAGAGATAGAAAGAGTTTTTATCTAAATATGAAGTTAACCCAAAAAATGATTACTTAGTAAGAGCACCAATAGAAATCTTTGAAAAATAATATTTAGAGAGATAAATGATATTTTAATAGATAAATACAATATTCAAATAGTCTAGTAACTATTATTATTGGATAATTAGATTACTTCATACTTATGTTTTGACGAAATTTCATAAAATGAATGTTTTTGAACACTTTAAGATATAAATTTCATGATTTATAACAAAATTTTAGTTTGTGAAGATCACTAAAATACCCTTTTGGAATACAATATTTGTGAACTTGCTTCGAGTTAATTTAATTTGACGTCAAAGATTTACTAAAATACCACTAAACTATTTTTGGCTATAATTAACCTTTTATTTTCAGATATAGATTCAAAAAATAAAATATTTAATTTAGGAGCCGTTTACCTAATTACTTACCCGGGTAAGTGCTTACCGGTAAAATTCAACACCATCACTTACTTCTCGGGTAAGATTTTAGTCCACCAAAATGGCATCGAATGCAACAATTTAGGCGGTAAACACTAACCGTGGTAAGAGCCGTCGCACTCACTTACCGGATAAGACTCTCGGTCCTTGCTTTCGACTCTCGGTCATTGATTCTGCTCTTACCGGGTAAGATTCTTAATCCTTGCCATATTCATCCGGTAAGCAGATGTGACTTGCTAAGCACTTACCCGGGTAAGCGTTTTGTAAACGGCTCATTACATAAAATATACTTTTGGATGTATAATGAAAACTAATTGTGAAAAAGTATTGATTTATGAGCAAATATTGATTATTTGAAAAACAATATATATCATAACGCTTTCTTTTTAAAAATGATGGATGGTTTTTTGTCATCATTTGTAATAACGGTTAATTTTCAAATAACAACGAGTTGCCATTAGTTGTATGCTAAGACGCTATAAGGGCTTTAACAGCATCTCCAACAGCTTCCCCAAAATGGGGAAAATGAAAAAAAATGGGGATTTTGGGTTAAAAATGTGCTCCAACAGCTTTCCCAAAACTATCTCTAAAATGGAGAAAGTTGGAGAGAGAAGGTTTTTTTCTCCAAATATGGAGATTACTCCAAAAATGATTACCAATTGAGAGGACCAATAGAAAATTTGAAAATAAATATGTAAAGAGAGAAATAATATTTTAATAGATAAATGGAATATTTTAATTAATGTTGGATTTTTCGAAATGGGGAAGCTGTTGGAGATGAATGTATATTTTTGGGGGATTTTGACTTTTGGTTCCACATTTTGGAGAAATTATGGGGAAGCTGTTGGAGGTGCTCTAAGCTATTTGAATTCGATTTGAATCGTCGTATCCACGAGTCAAGTAGTAGAGCATATAGACAAACGATTATCAAGTAGGAAGAATTTCTTGTTGGCTCTTGGCAAAATCGTTGTCATGATCAATACGAATGAATATATATATATATATATATATATATATATATATATATATATATATATATATATATATATATATATTGTCATGATCAATACGAATGAATATATATATATATAGGGTACAAATCAAATACAAACCATGTATTTGTTGCACCCCTTACAAACCACAGTCTGCATATGTGCAGACTGGTTCTGCATATATTCATATGCACGTATTCATATGTATATATGCAGAACCAGTATGCACATATGCAGAATGTGGTTTGTAAGGGGTGCAACAAATGCAAGATTTGCATTTTACGGAACCCCTCTATATATATATATATATATGTATATACACACACACATTGTAATTTATATGTCACTAGGTTACATTCTTTTTCTGTTATTTGGTACACTGGACAAAACAAGACATAATAGTATAGGGATCATCGTCCCACGTTTGGCAGGACTTTTATGTGGAACATACAGGTACAAAGTGGAAGAGGCTTGTTCCACCCCCATCCCATGGAACAAGCTGGAACACGGTGAAACAAATTTATGTTTTACTAATATAACCTCAAAATAAAATCTAATTCTATTCTAAAACATCAAATACACGTTTTATTTTATATTTTATTCATTCTCTAAATTTTATTTATTGTATTTTATATCATGTTATATGTTATGTCCAGTTCTGTCTACCAAACGCTGAACAGCTGTTCTGTTCTGTTCTATTTTGTCATGTCCCGTCCTGTTCTGTCTACCATGTCTGCGTACCAAACACACCCTATATGTACATAGTATATATCATTTACAAAATGGAAAGTTTTAAGTGAATGTATGATTCGTCGATTCAAAAATTTATTGTAGTTATTCTCAGTCCGGTTAACAAATGGACAACAATTATTCTACTAACAGGATTTACTGGTCGGTTTGGTTTGGTTTGGTTTGGTTTGAAAAAAGGGATTTCCCATTTGTGTTAGCACTTTTGAACAAGCAAGTGTTTGGGTGTTGATCTCTCACAATCCATCCTTAGTTTGTCTTGTGCATTTTTTTTGGGGTAAAAACAGTAAAGCATGAGTGGAGTTAAAGTGTGATGATGGGAAATAGGGTTTCTTTAGGTTTTTGTTGTAGTTGGGTGCATGTTTGTTGATGGATGGTTGGAAGATTGAAGGGTGTCCATGTTCCTTCACATTCTTTGGTGGGTGATCTGGCTTTTTTGGTAATGGCTCAACTGTTTTTTGGTCCCCTTTTGTCTCCATTTCTTTAAGGGTGTGTTAACTTATTCTTTCAAGATAAAGAAAATCTTGTTTTCTTTCATCATTATTCCATACAACCCATTTCAATGTTATTCAACTTAATTTTCGTGAGATAAGTGAAACCCTGTTAAATTATTCGTTAAGAGAATCCTTACGATATGCCTGATACACGAGATAGAACAGAAAAAAGTTGTCTTCTCAGGTTTGGTATGCCATTAAATTGGAACAAGATATGACTGACTTTTGTCTTACGTATAGAACAAAATTGATAAATTACTAATTACTCATGTCGAGTTACTGAATTGATCATTTTATACAGGGACGGACCTGATGAAGGACACGTGGCACCGTATTACTTCTCCGGCGAAGGGTAAAAATTTCCATTTTCGTGAAGGTGCCACCATATCGATTTAGGAGGTGCTACCGTATTCATTTGGAAACTACAAGAGGTGCGCCTAAATTGAAAAAAGGCCCAAATCTTATACCCATTCAACCAAAAATACCGAAAAAATATCTCGAAATCGATAAAAAAAAAAAACTTAAAAATCCTCCGAAATCAAGCAAAAAAACGTTAAAAATCTCTCGAAACGCCGGAATTTGGCTAAAAATACATCGGACGATATTGAACGTTGATAAAAAACGAAAGACACTTCGATGAAAACCGTATAAAAAAATATGGTGCCGCCGTATGAAAAAAAATTCTAGGTCCGTCCCTGATTTTATATGATTTTGGATCTTGTTTGTTTCTAATAATTATTCATTCATTTATGATTTTGTGCAATGAATGGAGTCTTCTCCATTGAATCACATAGGGAGATGGAGACAATAGCAAGAGGGGTGGAGGCTGTTTCTTTCTTGAAAAGCATGGTCCATTAATGCTCTAGGTTTGAGCATTAGAACATGGTCAAAACTCAAAACCAAGAAGGTTGACTTTTTTATGTTCTCCATCTCTTACTTTTTATTATTGTTTTGAGTTTTTAAATGGATAGTTGGTTTTCAAAATTTCTGCATCTTTTGTTCATAATTTGTAATGCATTACTAATTTATAGTTGATACTTTATAGATATATTCAATAAATTAAGACGTTTATCTAGATATTTTAGTGAATTATACCGAACGTTAATGTGGTTTGCTTAAATTTTGAAATATGATCCTTTGAACATATTATCTAAATATCTGTAACTTTTCATTTTCATAACATTGTTGGTCCCTTAAGTTAACTTAAGGTCCGTTAGCCACCCTATACGGCCTTCGTGTAAGGGTCATTTTTGTAAAGATTTAATTTGATATATAAATGTTCATCTTTTGTATTTGTCTTTAAGTTCAAGAAGGTAATTTATTATAAATCTTCATCTTTTTTATCACTAATAATAAGAACAAACCTTGAATCAAAATAACTAAATCTTAACATACAACACTAAGTCAATTAAAAAGATTTTAAATCCAAAATAAATTGATGATGATGGTGTGGACTTCATTGATACCAAACCCATATTTGTGAAGATGGTAGGTGTGCAAAGATGGAGAAGAAGGTGCATGTGCACCGCCGTAGAAGGAGACGGAGGTACGTGTTGGATGACCGAAGACGAAGGTGGGTGTATGTGCATTGGGAGAGAGCTTGTTCTTGATTCGACGGGGTTTCACTGTCGGAGAAAAAAAGGGGAGGGGAGGGTTTTCACCGTCAGCATAATGGGGAACCATGTTTGAGAAGAGGTAAAATGACTAAACTGCCCTCATGTAAAAGGCACATACCTCTACTTAACGGATCTTATTTAATGGTGTTAATTCAAGGAATTGTGGGTGTTATGGAAATGAAAAGTTAATGACCACCAATGTAGACGGTGCTTTTAAGAACAATATCCAAATTTTAAGCAAAACCACAGGACCTTCAGTGTAATTCACTTAATATTTTATAAAATTGTAAAAATAAGATCATTGTTTATTCAGTTGTATCAAATAAAAGATTTATCACTTTGTTTTCGCGATTCTTTTTGTATCTCGACTTGTTCTTGGTTTCATAGTTTTACATGGTTTAAAACGTTAGATGGTTAAGCCAATGGGCGTGACTTTCGAAAAAAATGATAACACCTTACCGGAATCGAACATGTTTAATTTGTCATGAAGAAATAGGTCCAACAACCATCGTGCAACCTTTCTCGTGGTACATAAAAATCTGAAGGTTCGTCCAAAATTAACCATTACAAAATCAAGATTCTATGTATTTCTATAGAATATCAATCCCACCGAGGCCCGTTTATTATTCTACCATACTGTAAATCCTTAAAAGGTAGAAACACAGTAGGAAAGTGGTGATTCTTTCGATTTATAAAACTTTCGATCTAAAAAAACTGATACATTATAAACAAGGTTCTAAATGGCGTGAGGCGTGGCGTGGCGTGGCGGCGAGGCCAAGCCTCAAGCTTTAGGAGTCACGACGAGGCCATGACGTTTATCAAGACGTGACTTATGACGACAATTCTCTGTATCTTATATAATATTATATAAGATAAGTCGCTCACGATGTTGACTACATTATTCCAATTTGGAATTTAAAGTTATCGATTAAAAAAAAGTTTTTTTGTCATGTGATCACATTAAAAGAAGGCAAAATAGATAATGGTAAATCAGTAATAACAGAAAAGAAAATGTGTAGCTACATGATGTCATCTTATGTCATAATTTAAGGGTTCGTTTACCTAATCACTTACCTGAGTAAGTGTTTACTGGTAAAATTCAACACTATCACTTACTTCCCGGGTAAGATTTTAGTCCACCAAAATGACATCGCATGGAACAATTTAGCCGATAAGCGCTAACCGTGGTAAAAACTGTTGCACTCACTTACCGGGTAAGACTCTCGGTCCTTGCTTCCGCTCTTACCGGGTAAGATTCTTAGTCCTTGCCATATTCATCCGATAAGGTAATGTGACTTGGTAAGCACTTACCCGGGTAAGCGTTTTGTAAACGGCCCCTAAGTTTTGATAAAAAAATTACAAATATATTATTTCAACAAAATGTTTTCGATATCCAATTCTTCATTAAGCTTGTTAAGACATCTCCAACAGCTTTCTCATTTTGGAAAAAAATGAAGAATATGGGGATTTTGAGCTACATTGTTTGCTCCAACAACTTCTTCAAAACTATCCCCAAAATGGAGAAAGTACGAGAGTGGAGTTTTTCTCCAAATATTGAGTTAACTCAAAAAATGATTACTAAATTAAAGCACCAATATAAATCTCTAAAAATAATATTTGGAGAGAAAAATAATATTTTAATAGATGAATTGAATATTTCAATATTATAATCAATGTTTGTTTATCCAAAATGGGGAATCTATTGGAGATTAATGTGATTTTTTTTTGGAGATTTTGACTTTTGATTCTTCATTTTGGGGAATCTGTTGGAGATGCTCTTAGTATACATATTTGAACTCAAGAAATTTACGTTATTTTATGAAGGTGTTCAAACATATTAGACTGATCAGACCATCTCCAATAGGGTCACTAAATCTTACACTAAACACTAAATTTGGTGTAAATGACACTATTCACATCTCCAATGGAGTCTCTATTTTCCACACTAAATTTAGTGTAATGAATAGTATTACACTATATTTGGTGTAACACTATTCATTTACACTACTTTTCACATCACTTTTAAAAAATAGTGTTACCCATTGGAGAAGAATTACTATTAACACTAAAATTTACACTACTTTTAAAATTTAGTGTCAAATATAGTGTGACCCATTGAAGATGCCCTAAAACGTTCAAATTATTATAGTTTTTATCGAATAAAATATTATAAGTATTTCCCCCTTCACAACTCATAGATCATTGTTCTCTTCTTCATCATGGGAGTTAAAATACAAGCATTCTTTTTCTTTGATTTGTAGGTATTTATTTCAAAAAAAAAGAATGAGATTATGTGTTTTGTGTTTTACTTGTGTATGATTAATACCATTCATCCAACCATGGGTATTATGGTAATTTTCGATTTTGTTAGATACAAATTCTGATTTAATTTAACTATTGAAAAAACTTTAAATTTGTTTGTAATAATTTGTATACCTTATCTTTTTTAAATTGATCCTTGTTACAAGTAAACAAAATTTTCTTGTGTTGCATATGCCATTGAAATTATAAAGCTATACAAGGAAATCATTACAATAATCGTAGATGTAAGTGACTGAAAAATCTTATAAACTGGTTTTTCGCTACAAAATAAATGGCTATCAGCCTGCAATACTACCTACGGCCGAAATCTGTCAGTAATTTCCGACGGATTACCGACGGATCTGTTAGTGATATATGTTGGTGATCCGTCAGTGATACAATCGCCCACGACTTTATTTCAACAAAGGTTACCGATGGATCCGACTTTTTCCGGCTGATTTTTCGTCAATGATAGTCCTTTGTTTTGTAGTGCTTGTTTTAATATATTTTCACATTAACATAGTAATAAAAAAAATATGTAGCCAACTTTTGTACGTTCATTCTAAAAGAATAGTCCCAAAAGTATTTTGTCACATAGTCACGTTGTTTTTAACATTTAAAAGCTTTAAAAATGCTAAAGCTATAAGGAAACGGACATATTCAGAATCAAATTTAGCAGATATATAATTTTGTCAGTTTAAAAAAGATAATTTTGTAGATATCGGAAGATACTAAAAGCATCGTTCATAGGGCGAGAATATGAAGTTCAAAGATAAGTAAAACAAGGAAAACCATTTGCAAATTTGCCAAATCGAAAAAGAAAACCAGTCTAATATGAACAATGTTCATTTGCAATATCTTACGGTGGTTGGCAATACTTCTATAGATAAAGTAATGCTAAAAGTATTGCCACAAAAGGTGTTTCCGAATTCAAGAAGAGAGGAAAGTTGAGCCCTCAATATTGGACAAATAACGTAAGGATTGGATCTGCTTGAAGTGCTTAATTCAACGGCTCCATAATGTCGAAACTTAGAAAGTGCTTAGCAGATGAATCTTCAAAGATGTCATATCATATTATCATGACATAGTGGTTGGTAATGATCGGTTGATATACAATAAAGAAGCATGATCGTTTTCAGATAGAAAATAGTAAGAAATTCATTTAGTGAAGGTCTTGATCGGGTTTTATAAAAAACTAAAAACTACTTGTTTAATTTAAAAAATAAATGACGTAAATAACCAAATTTTTTTATGTCCATTTTGAAAATAATTATCAAATAATTGTCAAGTAGGAATAGTTAGTTGATAGTGTTTTGGATAACCTACTTCTTCGTATGTTATGTGATCATTCAACGATATGATAATCTATTTGATATTGATGCAACAAAGTTGATTATCAAATTGTAAAGTATATATAGGTATTTTTTCTTTAAAATTCATGACGACGGGGTTGTTTACCTGATCACTTACCTAGGTAAGTGTTTATCGGTAAAATTCAACACTATCACTTACCTTCCGAGTAAGATTTTAGTCCACTAAAATGACATCGTATGCAACAATTTAGCCGGTATGCGCTAACTGTGGTAAGAGCCGTCGCAATCACTTACCGGGTAAGACTCTCGGTCCTTGCTTTCGACTCTTGGTCCTTCCTTCCGCTCTTACCGGGTAAGATTCTTAGTCATTGACGTAAATACCCTCGATTGCTTGAACTTGGGAATAAAAAATGAAGTAAACTCCAACCTTACAAAAGGATCTAACGGTGATATATTACATGGGTCTATTTGATTTATTTGAGATTACATGAGAGTTCCAAGCACAATAACAAGAATCAATATATTAGATTAAAGCCAGTTTTATGTATTCTGAAAGATTATAAAGATACATGTAAACAATGGAATCATAAGTATACTTTCATAGTAAGTAGAATAGGTAGGAAGTGCAACATATTAACAAACTTTGTTTTACAAGAAAGATTACATTTGACTCGTTTTTCTAAATAGACCCATGTTGATCAGTGACAAATCCATGGTTTTTTTTAACTTAGGTAGGCACTTCTATGAAATTCGTTTCTTGATGTTGTCATATATTAACATGTTTTTACACTATAAAAACTGTTATACACATGTATATCCAGAAGCCTTAATCGACCAACCATTAAATTTGGTCTACTTCCGTAGACTGATTAAATTACATCAGGTTTCTAAAACATTTCGAAAGCACCCTTTTGCTCTCTTTTCTCTTTAGTTTGGTGGTTTGTCTCTTTTTCTTGAAATCTTTACCACCCTAATGAGTTAAAAGCAAATATCCTTATTGATTCAAGGGAAACTTACATCTACCACTACCACTCACAACCCCAACTTTCTTGACATATATTCCCATCCTTCACACAACATAATGGGCTCATGCCCTTTTCTTCTTTCTCTTCATTATTCAAGATCTCATTCTTGTCAAATTTCTTTATGCCATGCTTTATTCTTTTATGGGTTTTATAATCAAATTTAAAATAGCTTTGTTTTAAGAGATAAACGACAACGTATTTGAGATTCACATGACTGTTTTATACATTTAAATCAACTAAACGTTTTGTTTCGTAGATGAGTGTGGTCTGGCACAAAAAAGATGCACATCCTTGGCTTCAAACATGAACGTTTCTGACAAAAAATGTTAGGTATCACATTGTTGTCGATATGTCGATCTTCGAGAGCTATCAAAATATTGGATGATTATTATCAGGATAAAGTATGATTTTGATTCTCTTTATTTCTTGTGTGCAAGTTATGTCCACCCAAACATATTCTTCTCAAAAGAAGTATTCCAATTTCAAATCCAATATAATAAAGAAAAAAGCAAAGAAAGGTCAAAGACCAAGGGTAGAATGGGAAAACACAAATAAATAATCTTGATTTTTCTTTACCTATTTATTTATTTTTTCAAACTACTAATTATACTTTTAATTAAAAGACAAAGAAAAAAAAAGGTAGGCTATATGGACTAAAAAATCCAAACGTTTGGTCATCCACCTAAACCATGCTTTAAGCATTGGAGTTGGGGATTGGTTTGTTTTAGCAAAACAACTCTCAAAATCAACTAATGACAACCCACCCAATGATATTTCATTTTCATTATTAATGGTATTTTAATCATTTTATTTTAAAACAATATATATATATATATATATATAATACTTAGGTGGCGTTTGGTTTGCAGAATGTTTTTGGATGAAATGAAATCTGTCAAAAAAAATTGACTTTGAAGGAATTGAAATGGAATGTTGTCAGGTTTGACCACCTGTTTGGTTGACAGAATTGGAATGGAATCTGTTAAAGGAATTGAAATTTGTCTGTTTGGTTCACAGAATGTAGTTTTGGAATTGAAATGAATTTATTATGAATGACCAAAATACCCTTTTTGATAAGTTTTAATTTTTTAAAACAAAAAATTCTTTAATAAAATAATCATTAAATATATTTTTTCTCTAAAAATACTTTAATAAAATAATTTTTAAATACTTTAATGCGCAAAAAAAATATAATATACACAACCCAGATAAAATATATTGTCAAACAATCAAAATTATATTTTGAAAAAATAAAATATATTTCGAGAAAATAAAAAAATGTATTAAATTATATTATATAAAATTAAATTAAAATTAAAATTAAAATTAAAATATATAATATATAAATAAAATATGAATATGAATATAGATATAAAAATAAAATCAAAATATAAAATATAAAATAAAAACCTAAAGTATTAAATTAAATTATGTTATACTTAAGTTAAAGAGTATATTTGGAATTATGAAAATACAACATTCCATCAATTCCAATTCCATCAAAATTCTTCAAGATTACTAAGGAATGTCAAATTCACTTATTTATGGAATTTGATGGAATTTGACATTCCATTCCGTCGAAAAGAATGAACCAAACGAAGGAATGAAATTCGGTCAATGAAATTCGACATTCCAATTCCATCAGAATCCGTGAACCAAACGCCCCCTTAGAGTATCTCCAACAGCTTCTCTAAAATAAAAAAAATAGAGGATTTGTTCTCTATTTGTCTCTAACAGCTTCTCTATCTTGTTCTCTAAAATAGAGAAAACAAGAAAAAACTTCAAGTTTAAAGAATTTCCTAAAAGGTCAGAGAAATTATTATTTTATTGATTTTCACCAATAACATTACAGTTATCGATCATTACAAATTCAAATCACGATAATCATGGTCGCAACACATCAAAATACCCCTTCAGATAGATATCATTTTATAAAATATAATATAATCAAATATAAAAACAATTTTGTGACGGTTTTCTCAGAAAAATGACAAGAAATGTGATAATTAAATGACGGGTTTTAACATTAAGATGATAAAGTTTCGTCTTTTTGTTATTTTTTAAGACAATTGTTTTCAATAATGACAATAAGTTTAGTGGATTATCTCATGAATATTAGCTTTTTTAGTTGTATAAAATAAAATAAATAAAATTATTATATAATAAATGGTACATTATTTTAATGGTTTATGATGCATTAAACACTTTTGACCATGTAATTATGTAAAAGGCCTATAATAGCCATGACTATAGAGGTTATAGCTAGGTTGTCATGCCCACTCCTTGGGGACTTTTTTGTCTTATTATTTGTAAAACACTAATTTTGAAAATAGAGTAAACTACAATTTTGGTCCCTGAGGTTTACACATTGATATGAAAATCGTCCCTAAACTTCAATAAGTACAATAAACATCCCTATTGTTTGCATTTTGCTTTGAAAGTGGTCCCTGCTCACAAACTCCGTTAAAATTATCCATTAGAGTCTGGGTATTTTCGTCAAACCATGTTTTTTCTATCCTTTTGCAATTTTTCTTTGTTTTTTCTTATTCTTGTAAAAACCATAAAACATTAAGGGCCTAATTGTAACATCAAGAGTTTATCAGATCTGTATGTCGACCGCATGAATGTCGCCGAAAAACTGGGTTTGACCGGAATATGAGATTTTCGCCGAAGTTTTGATGTTCTTTCATTACAGATATGTTAATGTTGTTGTTTTGATCACATTGCAACCATTTTCAGCAAAACCCATTAAGAAATCAGATCTTTGTGAGTTGATGGAAGTTGATCGGAAAATCGCAAACCTCGCCGGAAAAGTATGATTTCACCGGATTTACTGTTAAACGTTGATTAAACTTCCATAGATCGATCCAATTCCTATTTTCGATTAGTTTTCATTGTTTATAAGTGAAAATCGTCAACAAATCTGTGTGTGTTTTTGTTCTGCTCGTCGACAGCTATGATGGTCGGAAAAACGTTTTTCGCCGGAATCTGAAAAATCTGTCGAAATTTCGATATTCATTCTTCTCAGATTAATTCCTTTCATTGTTTTGATCAATTTGCAATTGGTTGACGTGAATTCCAGCAAGAATTTAGATTTTAGAGTTGTTGGAAGTGGTGGGCGGAAATTATGGATCTCGTCGGAAAATCGTTTTTGGCCGGAAAACAGTTTTTGTTCAATTAAATCGTCTCAGATCAGTTCTACCTGATATATCGATCAGTTTACAACGTTTAGAAACAATTTCCAGCAAGAATTATGACTTTTGTGAGTTGTTGGAGGTTTCGCCGGGAAAACGAATCTCGCCGGAAAAACGTTTTCGCCGGAATTTTCACCTCAGATCTGTTCGGTTTTGATATGTTGATCATATTGCACCTTCCAGACGTGAATTCCAGGAAGAATTCTTAAATTGTTGGGTTGTTGGGTCTTGCATTTGGGAAGAAAGATGGAAGTGGGTCCTGCATTTGGAGCTTCCGTGGAGGATGAAAGGCTTTTAGGAAGATGGGGAAGAAGGAGTTTTAGGAGAGAGAGAGACAAAAAAAGGACAAAATAACAAAGACAAAAAAATGTGTAAAAAGACGAAAGTACCCCTCACTTAACTGAGTTATTTAACGGAGTTAACGATGAGGGACCAATTTCAAAGCAAAATGCAAACAGTAAGGATGTTTACTGCACTTATTGAAGTTTAGGGACGATTTTCGTATCAAGATGTAAACCTCAGGGACCAAAATTGTAGTTTACTCTTGAAAATATATATAATTATAAATAATTAATTATTAAAATAAATAGAGTAAGTTATGATTTTTGTTTATATGATTTGTTGTTTGTAACTATTTTCTCGTGTCTCGTTTTTACTAAGTGTTTTATTGGTCGTAGTTTTCATTTAGTTTGGCTTTTCGTCTTTGTGGCTAACAAAGTTAGAAAAGTCCATTAAATTAAAAGATAATATGATCTATTTAGTTTTAAAAACTAGTGACGAAAATAATTACAAACAACAAACCACAAATATGAAAATCGTGTTTCATCGAACTAATAACTACTAAATTACAGTGGCGGATCCAGAATTTTTTCTTACTGGGGTCTCATTTAAGGTAGCTTAAATCCAACGTTTCGAGGGCTTTTTAAAGTTTTTTTT
This sequence comes from Saussurea involucrata, assembly GCA_033807775.1. NCBI lineage: Eukaryota > Viridiplantae > Streptophyta > Magnoliopsida > Asterales > Asteraceae > Saussurea > Saussurea involucrata. The sequence goes on from CM066313.1 coordinate 104,697,983, forward strand.
GTAGGTTTTAAGTTTTTTTGTCGATTTCAAAGGATTTTTTTGTTTTTTTAGTCTATTTCGAGAGTAGTTTTGATTTTTTGGGTGAATTCGAAACATTTTTTTTTGTTGATGGGGTCCCAGACGAGAATTTATTGGGAAACATTAAGGTACAAACTTGAAAAATCTATATTTTTAACCTAAAAATAGATTTTTTCTTTTTAATGGAGTCTCTCTCTCTCTCTCTCTCTCTCTCTCTCTCTACTAAATTACCCTTTATATTTATCGAGCTATTATCTTATTTCAATTTGAAGTGGTTATGTTTGTAATAAATATTTTTAAAACACATATTCAAATACTTTCTCCATCTTAATTCGAATTAAATATAATTTTCTTTTTCTAATGATTTTAGAAAAGATTGCATGATTTTATGTTAAATAATTGTCAAATTTAATTATGATATTTACCCTAAAATAAATTATTTAATTTAATTAAAAAAAAGTAAAGGCACCGCCGGGAGCTATCCGGTTTCAAAATTCTGCGGTCCCCTAATATTTACACACAACCCCCTGAACTATATAACATTTAGCCAAATCAGTCCTTTATTAGTTAATTACCCCTTATATTCCTTTGAACTTTTTCTTGTATGGCTAATGGCTCAACTTCAAAAACATCTCAACTTAAATCAATGGTATCAAGTAAGCATATGGTTCCATCCAGCAACAAACTTAGGATTTTTATTTGGTGGGTGCATTTTTTAAGATGGATAAATGACCCGTAAAATCGTCTGATGTGTCTGTAACTGAATTTCACCGCTTTGAGATTTTTTTTTTATTTTTTAGTTGATTTCAATGGATTTTTTTGGTTTTTTGGTTGATGTTCATTATATTTTCTAATATTCTGGAGCACCCCTCAAAACCTTTAGGGGGTATATGATCCTAATTTATATTATTTGAGGATTCGGTCTATAATATTCACTTATCAAATCAATATTTTTGTTAATTATAAGTTGTGCTTGTGCATAAGGTTTTGTAGCAAAACTACTTTGATTAGCACATGTAACAACTTATGTATGAATTAATGATATGGTGTTAAAAATGGCATAATAGTTGCATAAGCTTTTCAGAACATTTGAATGATCTCTTCCACACAAACTTTTGGTTGCAAAATTGATTGTATCTAGCATTATAATACAATGTTTGAATTTTAATTTGAATTTGAATTTTTTGTTTTGAAAGGGTATCCTAGGCTTTGCCTAGACTAATCTCTTGCACTGATTGACTACTACTAAACATGCAGCCCTGAGATAATTCCTCAGTGGCCACAAGTTGCCAACACCTGGATTCGACCCCGGGGTAGATGGAGTTTCTAAGCCACATCCCCCCAATGCCTTAGGATAGTTTACCAAATATATTATATTTATTTAAACACCGATTTAGATGACAGATGTGGGTTCGTAACTATATATACGGAAAATCTATGTACTCAACCATGTTTACAACGGGTTTATGTCACATTATGTATATGATGTTGATCTTCGATTGCGTGATGTAATTGTGTACATGAATAGTCATAATCCATCAGCGTGTTCTGCATTTGCATTGTACATATGTAGTAATCGGTGAATTATAACTTCCAAAACTACGACAAAAAATGTTTTCGGTACAAGTATCTCTATACCCTACAAGTACAAGATATAATAACTCACGTTTTCTCCTGACTGATAATAACTATAACATTTAATATGACATTTAAGATTGTATTATTTGTAAAATATTAAACCGATCTACAAATAGTAACTTACAATTTTATTATGGAAACTTTCCATAAAATAAATTTTGTAATTTTCATAAACATCCTTACCTCGCAACAAAGGAATACTTAAGGCATTGTTTGGCAAAAAAAATAAGCTAGTTTTTTGAAACACTGTTTGGAGTAGCGTTTTAGTTGTTTTTTGTGAATATTCCAAAATTGTCCCTTATTATTATTTACTAACTATTATTATTAATAAATATTAATTTTTTATTTAATTATTTAATTAAAAAAATTATTAATATTAATTGAAAATTATTAAATTAATTTTTAATTATATATTGATATTAACTTTTATTTATTTAGAGTTATTGTTAATCATATAAATTATTTTTATATATTTTATAATCTTAGTATATTTTAATTACCAACTACTATTATCTTTTTAAGTATTATTTGATTATTTTTTTCATATTATATGTAACGGATATTTAAAATCATAAGTTAATTTTTTTTTTCTAAAACCTGTTTTAACAAATTAAAAATTTATGGTATATATGTAATAATAAATTTTAAATTTTTTAATTAACATGTTGTATTATTTAATTTTTCTTTACTACATTGATTGTATTAATTAACATATTATATTTTTATAAATTTGTTTTATTTATATAATTAAATATCGTAATTGATAAATTTTTTGAAGATGTCCTTTTTGGTCATTTTACATGTTTATAAGCTAGTTTTGCCAAACGTAACTTTTTCATCAGCGAGCTTATCAGCTACCAGCTAGCTTATGAGTCAACAACTAGCTTATCAGCTACCAGCTAGTTTATCAGCTAGTTAGCCAAACGTATTTCATAACATCTCGAAATCATGAGACCAAAAACAAATTGGACCCTTTCGTGTAGTGAAAATGAAATATTTTTTCCTTATTATCTATTAACTTGAAATATTTTTATAACATATTTATATTAAAATTACGTACTTTTCTATCATTATAAAAACATTTAAAATCACATAACAGATTTAAATCTATAAGATCTTTTACCTTGTTTTACAGTGGAAAATTAATTAAAATACCAAGTTTGAAATTGACTAACCAAAATACCCCCAAAAATGAAAAGTTTACCAAAATGCCATTTTTTCCGCGGAGGGAGCCCTCTATAGCGGGCAGGGACCAATTGTGAAAATTTTTGCAAGATTATTTACACTTTCAGTCCCCATCGCGGGCCTCGTTCGCGGGCCAGGGACTGAAAGTGTAAATATATCTCGCAAAAAATTTCACAATTGGTCCCTACCCGTGATAGCGGGCTCCCTTCGCGGGAAAAAATGGCATTTTGGTAAACTTTTTATTTTTTTGGGTATTTTGTTAAGTCAATGTCAAACTTGGGGTATTTTAATTAAATTCAAAATTAGTTATAATTTAGTTATTCATTGCCAATTTATCTTTCACTGAATCAATATACGGGTACGATTACGTTAACATTACGCTTATAACTTGTTCCATTTACTGTATAAACCTTCGACCGTCATTCAGTATTTTACAAAATTCATATTATTACACACAATTGTATAAACAGTTGTTTACTCATGTTATTAAATGATATTTTAAAAACGCATTCATTCAAATAAAATTTACCACTTTTCTATTCATAGTACAAAACAAAAACAAAAACAAAAACAAAAACAAATCGAGTTGGATCAACTTTAATCTAGTTTCTAATTTGGATGCTTACACCAAAGAAACAGTAAACACTTTTAATAGCAGATATTATCATAATTCATAACTAACGAATAAATATATATTTAAGAAATAGATTGATTTGATACATAATTTAGCTACATTTAAAATAAAAATATTTTACAACATAACTGATTTTGTTATTAAATTGTATTATTTTTTTTCATTGTCCGGAGTATCACCAGGTCATGCCACAAGACTTTTATCAAGCGTTCCATTCCCAACCAACCTTTTAAAACAAGCAAATTCCCTGAAGCTCCTTCGGCAATACCCAACCAAACCTAATCTGTGACCTTCGTTAAGTGTATATAAAGTAGATAAGGATTTGGTCAGAAGATTTACTGCTATAATAAACAATGTTCTAAATGACGTGAGGGATGACGTGGTCAGTGGCGGATCCAGGATTTTTGTATAATGAGGGCACTTTTAAGGTAGGTTAAAGGTCCATAAAGTCGTACAATGTGTTTTTAGCCTAATTCTACGGCTTCGAGGGATTTTTGAAGTTTTTCGGTTGATTTCGAGTGATTTTTAAGATCTTTTTTGCCGATTTTGAGGTACTTTTTCGATCTTTTGGGTTGATTTCGAGAGTTTTTTTTTGGTTTTTTTGATGATTTTGAGATAGTTTCTTTGGACGGAATTCTTTTGAGGGGGGAGTATTGTAACGACCCAGACCTTTTTCGAAGAGTTTTGCGGTTGGTGTGGAGTTTTAAATAAAAGTAGAAGTTGAGGGGCCCATTTGATAAATAAGAGAGGGAGTATAAAAGGGCACAAAACCCTAGACAACCTTCCCATTTCCTGATTTCCTTGTGTTTGTCGGCTGAGATTTTGGTGAGAAAGGAGGAAAGGGTTTTCTTGAGGGTTTTTGTGCATATTGGAGGAGAAGAGTCTTCAAGTCTCGAAATCAGAAGGAAGAGAAGGATTTGGAATTCTTTTCTGCAAGAATCATACCAGGTAATCTTTAATCCATAGCTCCATTTAAGATTTGGCAGATGATTATTGAAGTAGTTGAGAGTTTTCTTTGGTTAAAGTCATTTGAGGCCAAATAGAGGGATTTAATCATCTTTAATTATGTTTTGATAATGATAACTGATGGGAAATCGATTTCAGATCATTTAGTGATAGTTTATTGGCTTATCTTGAGGATTAAGAGGCATGTAATAGGATTTTCAATCTTAAACCCGTCCAGCGTATCGTCCGGACACCTTCAGTTTAAGAAGGTATCCGGGTAGAACGTCCGGAAAGCTTCTATCCCGATTGGATGAAAGTATCCGGGTATGGGGTCGTCCGGAAAAGTGTGGTTGTCCGGATAAGTTTAGTCGTCCGGATAAGTATGCCGTTCGGATAGGTAAATCGTCCGGAAACATGTAGTGTCCGGTAAGCTTGGACGTCCGGAAAAGTGTTGTTGTCCGGAAAGTGGTGTTATCCGGAAAGCAGAGTTGTCCGGACATTGTGGTGTCCGGTAAGTAGAAATGTCCGGGAAGTAAGAGTGTCCGGTAAGTGATGTCCGGACGGTTCGGTTAGTTAGCTTATGTGTTTATCCTTGACTCAGGTAGATCGTTTGGGAAGTACAGAGCAAGGTAGGAAGAAAGTAAGCATATCAGGTGAGTTTTCTAAACTAAAACGTGTGGTTTTTAATATGTTTTCTAAAGCGGATATATGATGAGAAATGCCATGCTTTATGCTTATGCTTTAATTGCATGTATTGATGTTTGAAAATTTATGTGGGATGTATGCATACATTGATTTTGATGTAAATTGACTAAGTCGGGAAGGGGCCCGCCAGCTCGTGCCGGGAGGGTGTTCCCGTTTATGTCAAGGGCGGTGTGACCCTGAAAGGCAGCATGAGACTGACTCGTTGTCACCTTGGGGTGACTTCAGGGTGTCAATTTATGAGGGGCGGATTTATATCCGAAGCGATTTCATCTAAATTATCTATGAATGATTTATATTGAAGTGGTATTCTGTTTAAATGCTTTGATAACTGTTGGAGGGACTCACTAGACCTCATGGTCTAACCCTCACATTTTCAAATAAAACCTTTTTCAGGTAAGCAGGTACAGAAAGGCTCTAGCAAGTAAGCAGGGCGTCAGCAAGAGAATGATGGATAGTGTAGTGACACTATAGCTTATCTTAGTTTACTTCTCAGTTGTGTAGGTTGTTTCCGCCAACCATTTTCGGATATTATGTAAGAAATTGTAGATCGCGATTTTGGGATATTTAATTTATATGAAACGAATTGTTTAAAAATGTTGGGTTGTTATAGTTGGTATCAGAGCCATAGTTTAAGGGATTTAGGTGACCGGATGGGCCTAAACTTAAACTTGGGAGTAGAAATCACAACTGAGAATCAGGAAAATGCGTTAGGAGGTCACTATTATAGAGATAGGATTGATAGGGTACTGAGGACTGTCATGTAAGGTAAGTTTGAAATTTCACCTGGCCAGTGTAATTGCGAACTTACAGGTACATGTACGTGCTTAACCTGCCTTATTGTTTCGAAGTGGTAGTCAGAAGCTAGTGTTTATGTCGTGTTCCAGTACTTTAGAATGTCAGCAAGATCCCTGAGGGGTAGACTGAGACCCCATGTTGAGGAAGTTTCATGAGAAGTCATGATGATGTGATGAACGTATACATTATAGAGAAGAAATATTGTATAGGGTATTACGAGTCGTCTAGAGGTAGCTCTTCGTGGATTCGGAGAGGAGGAATGCTTGAGTTGAGTAAGACTCCTATTTCGGGAGAGTCTCAATTCTAGAAATCATGGGATAGATCAGTCAGGATGGTAAGGAAAGACAGTGTCAAAACCTTGAAGGTATCAATGGAGCCCTGGGTTCTTGGTCGAGCTTTCCATTAGCAGGATAAATGAAATAAGATACCTATAGTGAAACGAAACCATGTAGAAGTGGAAAGTGAGAAAGTTGATCAAAACAAAATGGTATGAAATGGTTGAGTAAGAGGACCGTTGAATGTATGTATGGCAAATCATTGCAAGGCCGAGAGGGCGACCACTAGTCGAAAGTAGAGTGTCAATGATAAGTTGCGTGAGTAAAGCGATTGACCTTGTTTGAGTGAGTAGCCTTCAATTGCAAGTAAAGTTTCATGCATTGAGTTCGTATATGTGTACATGAGATTTTTTTTATTTCATAAGAAAAGTAAACGTGTAAATATCAAATTTGATCGGATATGAGTCGGCGTGTGCAAACGTATATTTAAAGAAAAAAAATACAAATCCATTTACATCGTACAGTGAAGTCTTGAGGTTTACGAATTGCAAAATATTCCACTCTTTTCATGATAAGCCAAGAAAACGTTTGAATGCACAAATTTTATAACCAAAATGAGTATTGACATGTCGAAGTTATATAAATGAGTGTGAGGACAGACTGGCCTACTTCGTGTCGGTAAATTTCTTCCAAAATTTTGTCGTATGGGAAGATTTTCATCCAATATTTATTCCTGTCGTAACAACACATTTTTGGTTGAGTAAGATTAAGTTTTACAGAAAGATTGCATGCAAACGATCCTCAAGATCGTTGTGCAGGGCATTAGAGTTATGAGAATGTTGGGGTCGTGTGTACCTAAGTTGTTTTCAAGTGTTGTTTCTTTAAAATGATCAAAAGTGTGAAATGACTCATTTATCGCGTTGTCGGGCATGAAGGCTATGAACTCAATAGGTCGTAGAGTATTACATTTTAAGCTAAGGAAGAACTCCTAGAGTGGAGAGGTGTTGGACAATTCGGGAGAGAACGTTTGTAGCTTTGGTAATTGCGTTTTAGAGGAGAGGTGAGCAGTGGAAGAGTCGGAAGTGGACTTTAATGTCGGTTGTATGAGGGTCTGTACCCTCGTGCGGTGACTGGAAATACAGTTGCCGAGGGACAGTTGTGTTCAGGGAAGGACTAGAAGTCATCAAGGTGTTGGTATAGCAACTCGTTATGAGTAGTGTGGTGAAGTAGAGATGAAATATCCGCGACGTTGAATAAGAGTTTAAGGTGATCGTGTAATATTGACATTACGCGAGTTAGTTTGAAATGAGGACGACGGGATGTGAAGTTGATTATGAGGTTGGTGTTGGAAAGATTAGGTCCTGTAGGGGACCCTTGTTGAAGAATAGGTTAAGGAAGTATCAACGAAGTATCAACAGGTCAACTATTGACGTCAGAGTCGGCAGTTGTGTAAAGTGTATGAGGTCGAAGACTAGAATCAGAAGGTTGAAAGTTGAAGGACCACCCTGTAGGGGTGTTGAGCTAGTGAAAGGATGTTGTTTAGATAAGCGTTTTACTTACGAGGTGGATGGTACGTAAAAGATGTAGTAGTTAGCACGAACAAAGTAGGTGTATAGATTATGTCTATCTGTGAGGGAATGTGCCATGTCTATGTGTTGGTTTGAGATCGCAAAGAGCTAGCAGGAAACGAGTATGTTAGAGTTAATCAGAAATTCGTGAGTAGTGGTTCAGCTAGAGTTGGGGAGAGACAAAGTAGCGAGATAGACTCGGTTATTTATGCGGGAGAACATGAGAGTAAGTTTGAGTTGTGCACGAATGACCATGGGAGACCTGGTCTGCAGCGAGATGTTATGGGTGGAGAATGTACGGTCAAGTAGTGGCGGCAATTGCCTAGGTAAATGTGCCAGTCAGTGTTGTAGTAGTGTGACGTTAGGAAGAGGAAATATCAGATGGGAGCCTTTTCGAGGGTTTCGGGTGAGGTGTACATTTGGTTAATCAAGTTGTTGGAGCACGTGGTTTGTAAGTTGGCGTTGTGATTTGGCTTGTTTCGGAATGGAATGTCGGGGTAGAATTGGGTGATTTCCCATCTGTGAGACCAAGCTTTGTGGTTACGTATGTTGTTAAGTATATTCTTGAGGGCAGAAGTAAGTTTAAAGAAGATGATGGATAGATTAGTCAAGCTGTAGTATAGTAGAGGAGACATCGTTAAAGAATGGAAATTATTCCTTATGCGCGAGGAAATGATCCTAGAAGAAAATAGTTGGAAATTTTGGTTATGTTTAAGGAATGACGTGATGATGATTGTGGGTCGGAATAGTAGTATGATCGTTAGTTGATTTGAAATGTCATGATAGAGGTATAAACCTTTGGTTGGTTGATTTAAATTTTATAGATTTGTTAAGTAATGACGTTCTTTTGTTATTACAGGATGTGTTACAATTTTTGGGGAAGTGTTATTGAGACTAACACACTGATTGTTAAAGAATTATTTAAGGTAAATCTAAGTAAGAAAGCCGGGATGACGGTATATATATCTGTCTGATTTTATGATCATAGTGGTTAGTCGAAAGAATTGTGGAACCCGAGTTTCGGGGTGTTCTTGAATTAATAGATCCGTTTGTAATAGGGAATCCAAGGGGTGGATTATTAGAGTGAATAGGGGACGTCACTAAGGAACACTTCGGGGTCATTGGAAGTTAAAGAGGATGAGGGTTGTGTTAGTCAGAATGTGGTGGGATTGATGTGAAATCCTTAAAGAATGTGAATTGTTGCTTATGTGTGAGAGAAATGTCTGAGATGGTAAAAGTTGGAGATTAAAGAATGTGTAGTGACGTCGAACACTGGTCTTGTTTCAAGACGGCTTGGTTGAATGCCTTAAGATAAGATCTTGGTGCAACTGTTTGGTTATGTGAGTAATGAGAAAACGATACCAACATGAGGAAAGGTCGGGAGAGAGGGGCAAGTAATGTTCGGTGGGCAATGCTCCACGCTAACGTGGAGAAGTGAAGATAGTATGTCGGAATAAGTGGGTAAGTTGGAAGTAGTAAGCCTGACGGTGATGTCGAAAGGTGCAGTATGGGTAGATTGTCATTGATAAGTGTGCGAACCGTTGGAAAGGGTATTGAGGAAGGGAGTTGTGTATGGTTTTGTACAGGAGAGAAGTGGATGAGACAACTAAATGAGTTAAGTTAGTGACTTTGTGAGAAACGTTCAAGCGAACTGATCGTTCAGTGTAAGCTATTGAGAACAGTAGGGTGTGATCGTGGTTACCCCCCTAGTTGAGTGGGAGTAACCGAAGTTATGTTATATGACTGGACGCTTGTGACAAGCAGCGAGAAATTTATGAGCCTTCAGGATAAGTGCAATTTGAATAGGTGAGTACTCCAATAAGGAATTAGAGAGGCTTCCTACTATTAGACACGTTAAGTGTGAAATGATGAAGTGGTGAGAACGTACGAATTAGTTGTCGAGTGGTAGCCGATGTGATTCGGGAAAGGAGTATGATCTGCATAGACGAATGTCGGTTAGAAGAAGTAACCTAGAAATTTCAGGTATACCGAGGAGGGGATTCCTGGGGGTGAGCTTGTCGGAATATACAAGGTTGGCCTTGTGCCAAGTTGTCAGTGATGGAGTTTTTCTGGTGGAAGATTCTCGTGGTTGTGGCGGGAATTCCCGCCAAGTTCTTTCTCTTAAGAAAGTATAAATGTATGAGAGACCTTATTTAGACGTGTTTAAAACCATGAGTCCCGATGTGTGGACGGAGGCGAGCAAATGGAGGCGTGGTTGGCCTTGGTTTTATCAGGTAGTTTTAAGCGAGTATAGTGATCGAAGGGGGTACAAGTAAATAGTGCAAGATGGCACGTTTTAGCAAGTGATGACTCGCCGAGGGCGGTTTCATGTATGAAGTGCGGTTATGTTTCCCATCTGAGCGATTTGGGGCAGCCGAGTAGAACTGAGTGGTTGAATTGAGAACATAAGACTGTGGAACCTCGAGAATTGAGAGATAGGTAATGTGGACTACGTCTGTGGGTCCGTCGGAGTTATGAAAGTTGAAATGATAGTGCGCGATCTTGAGGTACTAGATGAAATTTTGGGGAAATTCGTAGTGGGATGTGCACCTCTGTTATGAGGAACAGATGAGAGAAGCTGTAGTAATGTCGACCTTGCGAGAATTACAGGCGATAAGAAGTTGACTTCTGTCTTTAGTGAGTAAGTTAGAGCAACGACTAATAAGTTAGACTTGCCAGAAGAAGTAAGAGGAGTGCATCAAACTTTTCTTGTGTCAAATCTGAATAGATATTTGGCTGAGACCGATGTAGCCATTCCATTTGGAAATGTTAGCATTGATGAGAGACTGTCGTACGTAGAAGAACCAATAGAGATTGTGGACAGCAAGGTCCGGAAGTCAAGAATTGAGAAATTCGGCTAGTAAAAGTTCAGTGTAGGTATCATAAGGGGGCGAGAGGCAGTGTGGGAGGTAGAATCCGATGCGAAGTCTAGGTAACCTCTCCTTTTCGAAAATGGAATTCCGGGGACGGAATTCTTTTGAGGGGGGAGTATTGTAACGACCCAGACCTTTTTCGAAGAGTTTTGCGGTTGGTGTGGAGTTTTAAATAAAAGTAGAAATTGAGGGGCCCATTTGATAAATAAGAGAGGGAGTATAAAAGGGCACAAAACCCTAGACAACCTTCCCATTTCCTGATTTCCTTGTGTTTGTCGGCTGAGATTTTGGTGAGAAAGGAGGAAAGGGTTTTCTTGAGGGTTTTTGTGCATATTGGAGGAGAAGAGTCTTCAAGTCTCGAAATCAGAAGGAAGAGAAGGATTTGGAATTCTTTTCTGCAAGAATCATACCAGGTAATCTTTAATCCATAGCTCCATTTAAGATTTGGCAGATGATTATTGAAGTAGTTGAGAGTTTTCTTTGGTTAAAGTCATTTGAGGCCAAATAGAGGGATTTAATCATCTTTAATTATGTTTTGATAATGATAACTGATGGGAAATAGATTTCAGATCATTTAGTGATAATTTATTGGCTTATCTTGAGGATTAAGAGGCATGTAATAGGATTTTCAATCTTAAACCCGTCCAGCGTATCGTCCGGACACCTTCAGTTTAAGAAGGTATCCGGGTAGAACGTCCGGAAAGCTTCTATCCCGATTGGATGAAAGTATCCGGGTGTGGGGTCGTCCGGAAAAGTGTGGTTGTCCGGATAAGTTTAGTCGTCCGGATAAGTATGCCGTTCGGATAGGTAAATCGTCCGGAAACCTGTAGTGTCCGGTAAGCTTGGACGTCCGGAAAAGTGTTGTTGTCCGGAAAGTGGTGTTATCCGGAAAGCAGAGTTGTCCGGACATTGTGGTGTCCGGTAAGTAGAAATGTCCGGGAAGTAAGAGTGTCCGGTAAGTGATGTCCGGACGGTTCGGTTAGTTAGCTTATGTGTTTATCCTTGACTCATGTAGATCGTTTGGGAAGTACAGAGCAAGGTAGGAAGAAAGTAAGCATATCAGGTGAGTTTTCTAAACTAAAACGTGTGGTTTTTAATATGTTTTCTAAAGCGGATATATGATGAGAAATGCCATGCTTTATGCTTATGCTTTAATTGCATGTATTGATGTTTGAAAATTTATGTGGGATGTATGCATACATTGATTTTGATGTAAATTGACTAAGTCGGGAAGGGGCCCGCCAGCTCGTGCCGGGAGGGTGTTCCCGTTTATGTCAAGGGCGGTGTGACCCTAAAAGGCAGCATGAGACTGACTCGTTGTCACCTTGGGGTGACTTCAGGGTGTCAATTTATGAGGGGCGGATTTATATCCGAAGCGATTTCATCTAAATTATGTATGAATGATATATAGTGAAGTGGTATTCTGTTTAAATGCTTTGATAACTGTTGGAGGGACTCACTAGACCTCATGGTCTAACCCTCGCATTTTCAAATAAAACCTTTTTCAGGTAAGCAGGTACAGAAAGGCTCTAGCAAGTAAGCAGGGCGTCAGCAAGAGAAGGATGGATAGTGTAGTGACACTATAGCTTATCTTAGTTTACTTCTCAGTTGTGTAGGTTGTTTCCGCCAACCATTTTCGGATATTATGTAAGAAATTGTAGATCGCGATTTTGGGATATTTAATTTATATGAAACGAATTGTTTAAAAATGTTGGGTTGTTATAGGCACCTTCACAAAAACAATTTCTTTTACCCTTCGTCGAAAAATTCTTACGGTGGCACGTGCCACCACGTACCCCTCATGGGGCCCGTACCTGCTGGTGTGTTAGTGCTTTGATGTAACAACCCACTCCAAAACATGTCAAAAAATAGGACATTTGAATATAATAAATCGCCAAAACATGGCCCACGATTCACACCATCAAAGTTCAAAACTTGGGTTCGCGGAATAACCCTAATTACAACTGAGAGTATCTAAATACTGAAATGTAAAAGGATGGTCCACTAGTATCAACCACGCCCGTTCTCATGCCTTCTCCTTTCCACTAGAGGAGCTGCCCCTAATCTGCTTACCTGAAAAGGATTTCAGTTTTGAAACAAAAGCGAGGGTTAGACCACAAGGTCTAGTGAGAACCCTCAGATTCATCCACACCACAAATAGCATTTTTAAGAGTTGCGAAACATAAATCAATAGACAATTTGGCAAGTAACATATGGGACACCCCCCCCATAAGCACCACACTATGACCTATGGGACACCCCCCATAAGCGTCATGCCAGAACATATGGGACACCCCCCCCATAAGCATCACACATATAGTATGAGACACACCCCCCCATAAACTTTACACATATCGTATGGGACACACCCCCCATATAGATCACGCCATGCATAAGTAATTTATATGCAACATACATTAAGTAAACACGCATGTACGAGTAAATGAACAAGTACCATCAAGCTTTAGTTAGAAAAACTCACCTGTTACGCTTACGTCCCTTTCTTACACCGACCCGCACTTCCAAACGATTTACCTGGCGAAAGGATAAATCTTAAGCTGATTACTCAACTATCCGGACACACCAAAATCTCTCCGGATAACACACTTTCCGGACAACACAATCTTCCCGGACAACACTCCTATCCGGACAACAACCTATCCGGACAACACTCCTATCCGGACAACAACCTATCCGGACAACACTCCTATCCGGACAACACCCCATCCGAACACACACACGATTATCAGATACTTACCCGGAAACCTTCAACTGATCGAAGTGTCCGGACGTCCAGGAAACAATCCGGACGCCCATCTGATCCTTATTTGGGCCGAGAAATCACGGATACGACCGAGATCTCACAGATAACGATTAGCAACCACCCCAAGGTCACTAAACTCAACAATTACTGAAATCTTAACAGTAATAACACAGTAAAATACCCAATTTCTCCCATATATATCTCAAACTCAACTTTAACAAAAACCCACACAGATTATTCAATCTAACAACTAATCCACAGCCGAAAGATGAAGAGAGGAAATTACCTGATTGATTCTTTGCTGGAAACGAATCCCCAACACACCCCTTTCCTTTGATTTCCAAGCTTGATGACTCCCTTCTTCTCCAAAAATGCTTAAGAGCTCCAAAACCTTCCTCTCTTCTTTTCTCTTCAACAGCCGCCAACCACAAATACAATTCAGGAGAAGAATGTCTCTCCTAGGGTTTTGTGCCCATTTATACTTATCTCATAAATACAAGATACTCCCCTCAACTTCCATCTTACAACATTCTTCCACAAGACTTGAATTTCTTTCGTTTAAACACGGTTACTACATTTGAATAATACCATAAAATAAATTATATTCATATATAGTAATAAAAAAAGACAACTGATACCAAGGCTATGTTTGACAAACTAGCTGTTGACTGATAAGCTAACTGGTAGCTAATAAAGTAGTTGATAAAGAAGTTACGTTTAGCAAAACTAGCGTATAAACATGTAAAATGATCATCTTCAAAGAATTATCAATTACAATATTTAATTATATAATTAAAACAAATTTATAGCAATATAACATGTTAATTAATACAACCAATGTAATAAAGAAAAATTAAATAATATAACATGTTAATTAAAAGAATTGAAAATAAATTATTACAAATATAATATAAATTTTGAATTTGTTAAAGTAAGTTTTAGAAAAAAATATATATTAACTTATGATTTTAAATAACAATTACATACAATATAAAAAAATAATCGCATAATAATTAAAAAAATAATAGTAATTGATGATTAAAATATATTGATTAATATTAAAAAATAAATAAAAACAATTTAAATAATTAAAAATTAATATCAATGTATAATTAAAATTTAATTTAATACTTTTCTGTTAATATTAATTAATAATAATTAGATTTGAAAAATTAATATTTATTTATAATAATAGTTAATATTAATAAGAGTAATATTGAAATATTCAAGACAATATTGAAATATTCACAAAAATGTATTGAAAAGCTACTTCAAGTAGTGTTTCAAAAATTTAGCTTATGGTTATCCAAACATGTACCCAAAAAATAAGCTAATTTTTTTTTTTGCCAAACAATGCCCAAGTATATAGAGCTTATAAAAATGATATAAAGTTTGTAAAATTGAGATCAAAGAATTTACATTCATTTATTCGTGCACGAAAATGAAAATGAAAATAAACAATTTAAAGTTTTTAGTTTTTATGTTCGATTTTTTATGTTTATTTAAATTTTAGGTTCCGTAATCAATTACATTTAAAATAAAAATACTTATACAACATTGATCTTGATTAATATTGTATTTTTTAAAATTAAAATAAAATGATTTTTTTTAAATTTAAAGATCATTAAATTTCCATTTTTGGATAATAATATTCAATCAATGACTTTATTTTTGACACACATATATTAATTGAAGTTTCCGCCATTAGTGCGTGTTCTCCAGAGGCTCCAAGCATCTTCTCTTTCATGCTGTTTTTGTGTTAGCGTTTATCAACCCCCACCTCCCTCCTCTGGTTTTCTTTTCTTTATGTATATTATTGCTTGCTATAATCCATAACAATGGCGGTTCAAGCTCAATATCCATCTAATGTTCTTCTCCTTAACAGGTTTTCTATTCTATTCTATTCTATTCGATTCGATTCGATTCCTCCATTTCTATTTTCTGCTTTTTGTTTATCGATCTGTTTCTGAAATGTGTTTTTGATTCGATTGCAGAAGCGTAGCGGAAGGGGAAAACGACGATTGTTCATTGCAATTACAATCGCAACCGACTGCAACTTCTTCCAGATTTGTTGATGACCCGTCTTCTAATCACGTCTTATTCACCGATTTCACAGGTTTGCATTTCAATTGAATTGTTCGTCGGTTTCTTCGTTTTGATTCGTGTTTTTGTTTTTTTTTCAATCGAATCATTGTGTTTTTGTTGAATAGTTGCGAGTGGTGGTGGTGGTAATCAAAGGAAGAGAAGAAGAGAAATCAACATGAACCAATTGATGTCTTCTCTTCTTCATCAACAACAATTTCAAAATCAACTCGTGGATGTTACGCAACTCCGATCGAGAAACGTCGACGTTTCCACCGGACTCCGATTAGCTTTTAACGACCAGCAACAATTACAACAGCATTCGATTTCTTCACAATCCTCTGTTTTATCCTTATTAACGCATGATTTATCGACACAAATCAACCAGCAACGAGATGAAATCGAGCATTTTCTTCACGCTCAGGTAAAAACCCTATCGAAACAAATTGATTTGTACGATATGATTGCTTTTCGGAAACCGCAAATCGCAAAAACGGATTCGTTGAAGATTTTCGATTTTTTTTGTTTAGGGAGAAGAGCTCCGGCGTACGTTAGCGAGCAAGAGGCAGATGCACTATTGTGCGCTGCTCAGGGCGGCTGAGGAGTCGATATCGTTGAGGATGAAAGACAAGGACGCCGAGGCGGAGAAAGCCGCACGGCGCAACGCCGAGCTGGAGGCTCGAGCCGCGAATCTTAGCGCCGAGGCGCAGGTTTGGCAGGCGAGGGCTAGGGCACAGGAGGCGGAAGCCGCAGCGTTGCAGTCGCAGCTGCAGCAAGCAATCATCGTCACCGGAAGACGAGCCGGCGGCGGAGGTTGTAGTTTATCACAAGGTGAGGAAGTAGGGCTACGATGCTCCGGTGGCGGCGATGCGGAGGACGCCGAGTCGGCATACATTGACCCGGAACGAGTTGTGTTAGCGAGTGGACCCGGTTGTAAAGCGTGTGGGAAACGAGTCGCCTCAGTGGTGTTGCTGCCGTGTCGGCATCTATGCGTTTGTACAGAGTGCGACGGCGTCGTTCAGACCTGCCCGTTATGTCTTTCATTCAGGAGCTCAAGCATTGAAGTCTACATGTCATGATATGGGCCCTTAACAGGCCCAATCACATGACAAGGGTAAAATTGGAATTTGGCAAATAAAAAATGGAAAAAAAAGATGAATATATATCTCCAAAAATGTTTAATAAACAATAAAATCCAACTCTTTCCACATTTTCCTTTCTCTTTTCTTTTTTTAAATGCTATTTTTTATGGCCTCTTGAATATGCCAATTCCATTTTTACCCTCCAAAAAACTATTTTGTTGCCTTGTAGGTTAATGTATATGGCCAAAACCACTAGTTCCATTTTGTAATTTTTAATTTTATTCTTTTATTTATTTTTCTTTAGATTAGCATTTAATTTTATCTTTTTAACTTGTTTGTTTCCATTTTATTTTAAAGTTCATTTCAAACTTCAAATTCTAAAAATGTCAATATGTGACAAATGGTGGAAATTGCGTATTTCTTACTTGATAGATTATAAAATGTGATTTATGAAGAAAAAAAATACTATTACTAAGAGGTTGTTTGTTTACCTCTTAAGGGTTCCATTAAGAGGCTGAATTGTTTAGAGGTGAATCTTGTTTGGCAAAAACAAAGGTCTGCCTCTTAATGGTTCTAAAACTCTCCAAATGATTTAACATCTTCGGTCTTCCTTAACCATTCAGTATTCTGATTTCATCCTAAACAATTACCAAACAAACATATTTCATTTTGCACTATATCATAAAAGCTTTTTAATCATTCTGACCACTTAATTATTCTGCACCAAACTATTCAACAACTGCCAAACAGCCCCTAAAACAAATAACTGATGAATCAATAAACAAGATGTCATATTAAACGTTACGTTCATTTTGAAATGAAAGGTGAATATTGGAAAAAAAAATATATAGGTGCTTAGTAGAATTGGGGTGACAATATACACTTGATATCATGATATCGTTAAAACAAGTATTTCCATCTATACAATACAACAAAATAGAATACTTTATAATCGGGTCCCAATGCATGTTCTAAATGTACGTTATGCATAAACAATAGTACATTTAAAACTCGATAGTTCGAGTAGAATGTTGTCAATTAACGTCGTGGGGCGTAGTGTGGGCATGTTTTTCTTCATTAACTTTTTGGCCGGCAATTTTATTTAATTTTTTGTAATAAAATTTTTATTATACTTTCAATGTATGTGTACATGTCTTTAAAATTAAAAAATTACGTATATAAACCGGGGCTGTTTAGGGTGGTGGGGGGATGGCTTCCGTTAAAAAGAGAAAAAAAGGGAGAAAAATGGTACATAACTTGTGGCCACTGAGGTTTAATCAGGGCTGATATCTTACAGTCATAATTTACCAAAGGATTAGTTTAGACATAGCCTATGACACTCTTTCATATATATATATATATATATATATATATATAGTCTTTTTTTACTTTATACCTAGTGTCCTCCCAGTAAATTTTCATTCGCCCTCCATTAACCAAAAAAAATCAAAAATAACTTGAAATTGACCAAAAAACAAAAAAAACCCTTCGAAATCGACAAAAAAAACTTGAAAATATTTAAAAATCAACCAAAAACTTTAAAAACACTCGAAATATTGGATTTAGGCTGAAAAATACATTGGACATTTAGTGCAATAAAGCCATAAAGGTAGCAATAGAAAAAAATCTTGAATCCGCCTGGTGTTTAAAATATTAACTACAGATCATTAGTACATAAATAATAAGCATGAAAGTTTCTCGCACATAAATATAACAATAAAAGATGAAGTGGACTCCAAACCCAAAAAGAGTTTAAAGTTTAGATAAAACCGTAATATTTCAAGAATATAACATACATTTAATATAAAAAATTAATATATATATATATATATATATATATACTTAAGATCATGTGAGACCAGACTATTTCTGTGAGACCGTGAGACCAAAAAATTAACACTAAACCTTCACAACAAAAGACTGTGAAGGTACTGTGATGGTAAACTTTCACAGTGTTTGCTATGAAGGTTTGCTATTTTTCTTACCTTCACAATGAATTACTGTGAAAGTTTAGTGTTAATTTCTTGGTCTCACGGTCTCACGTGAACCCAACCTTATATATATATATATATATATATATATATATCACAGTACCTTCACAGTCTTTTGCTGTGAAGGTTTAGTGTTAATTTTTTGGTCTCACGGAAATAGTCTGGTCTCACATGATCTCAAGTATATATATATACTTAGCTTGTACAAACCAACTAGTTTGTACAAACTCGTACAAACCATACCTAGCTTCATGATTTTGTAAATTTGGCTTCATGAATGTATATATATATATTTTGGCTTCATGAATATATAATTTGGCTTCATGAATATATCATTTGGCATTTTTAACTAATTTTTTTACAAAAATAAGGGTATTTTAGGGTATTTTTGTAAAAAAATTAGTTAAAATGCCAAATGATATATTCATGAAGCCAAATTATATATTCATGAAGCCAAAATATATATATATATATACATTCATGAAGCCAAATTTACAAAATCATGAAGCTATGTATGGTTTGTACGAGTTTGTACAAACTAGTTGGTTTGTATTTGATACCCAGCCTATATATATATATAACATATATAAAACATTAAATACAAAATTGTGATCATTAATTAATAGTTATGCATGAAATGTGCGTGAGTTCTCGAAACCTTATCTCACCATTGATTTATTTCCATACAAAAATAAAAACCAAAATAATATTTATGTATAGATGTTTATGTCTTTATGACCACCGATAATTTATAATTGTTATTTCGTTTAAAATATAAATTTTGAATTTTCATTTTTAAAGAGAAATTGCAATATTTTTCTGTAATTGTTATCAATGTTCTAAATAATATATAAGGCATGGCATGGCTTGTGGACGAGATCAAACCTCAAGCCTTTTTAAAGTATGATATAAGATGACAAAATTGAATATCATGCATATAGTTATATATATAAATTTATGTTTTCTATCTATTATTCAATGTGATAGTTATATTAAAACTTTTGCATTCATATTAGAAGAAGAAAAATCATATATATTACCTTTATATAACAGGTTTGCGTTCAAATATTAAGAATAGATCTTGGACAGGTTAACAACTTCGTTTTAACGTGATTCCATGACGTGTGTGTGAATTCATGAAGTTGTGAGTAATATGATTAGGTAAATATGTAAGATCTCACATTGGTTGGGGAGGGGAACAAATGTTGCCTTATAGGAAAAACTTGATACCTCCTCTATCAGACGCGTTATAAAACCGTGAGTCCAAGTTTAGACAAAACGGGCAATATCTGGTACAATTGGTCTGGAATATTACAGGTGGTATCAGAGCTGGGAACCGACTGATGTGCCAACTAGGACGCTGGGCTCCCGGGGGTAGGGGGTATTGGAAATAATGGAAGAAAGACAAGAGGAGACAAAGCAAAGAAAATTGGTTAAATTGTAAGGCATGCCAAACCACATGGGTGCAAAATGTACAATAATTCAGCCTCATGTCAATGAAGTTCTATTGTACAACCAACCCTTTTACTTGTTTTCCTCAACTACTCTCCTCTGACATTATTAAATTAATTTTACATAAATAATATCCATGATGTAGGATGTATTGGTTAGGTTTGAATAACTTAACTCAACTATTTTGATGTCAAAAATTCCAACTATTTAATAAGTAGGAGTCTCTATAAATGACTATTTTACCCTTTCTTGTTAGGTATATGGTAGAAAATTGACTTATCTACACACATACATACATATATATATATATATATATATATATATATATATATATATATATTATAGTTATTTTGAAGATATTTTGGTTGGAATTGTGTGAAATTTAAAAAAAGGCAGGGACTAAGTTGTATTTAGTCCAAATTCAAGGATGAAATGAAAGTTCAATGGGTTGTGTTTAAATTGGCAAAAAACGAAAGTTAGGCGGGGGCGATTTATGGTGCTTCACGTTTGCATATCATCCTGTAAAAGGGAAACGAGGGTAGTTAAATGACATTCCATTTTCATCGATGCAAATATTGAGAGAGAAAATGGAGAGTCAGAAAAAAATAGAGATAAGACACTTAGGAAGAAGAAGGAGAAAGGACCGGAGGTGGTGTTTAGGCAGATAACTCGCATTCGAGGATAGAATTCGTTTCTAAACCGTGTTTTAGTTTCAATATTGTGCATCGTATCATGTTTAGGAGTATTTACTATGACATGCGTATGGATTTCATGAGTCTCTTATTTAGTATCACATGTGATTGGTAGGTTGACCAACATGTTTTCGTGATACTTGTGGACCACAAAATAACACTAAAACTTCACAGTAAAACATTGTGATGGTATGAAAAACATCGAACCTTCATAGCAAACATTCACAGTGTTTTACCGTGAAGGTTAAGTGTTATTTATGTGGCCTTACATGTGTCACGAAAACATGTTAGTCTCACATGATCTGAAGTTTGTAGTTGAATATAGTAAAAAAGGTGTTCTCTTATTTTCGTAAAATGAAATGACACCTTCATTTTGTGGAAACACCAGAACACCTTATCACATGTGATAATGCATATGAGGGGACCTCTGGTGTGCGGACGACTTACCAAAGCTCTTTTGCATCTCAAATTTAGTATCACGTGTGATTAATAATAACAAAATATGTTCAAACGTTTTCGCAAATTGAAAGTGTTCTATTTTAACTTATCCCCTTCTCTTTATATATATAATTTAATAAAAATATATTTTAAGTTACATAAAAGAAGTTATGATTGAACTTTTGTCATGTCAAATATTATTAAAGTTTAAACTTGAATTACAATTTAACTATAATTCATTATTTACTTTTTTTTGTCCCTTGATAATGAGATGTATTATGTTTAGTAATTACAAAATCTATTTTATTAATGTTAGTTTTAACCCTATCCATCATTTTTATCCATTATAATTTAAAATTTAGTATGCTACAAAGAAGTCCCACACCCCTCTTTGAATGATACCACATTGCCAATAATGATTTATAGTTTGAAGAGAATTTACTTTTGAATGTAAAATAATGATTTAAAATTATCATGAAATTGGAATTTTGAGTATTTATCATATTTTGAAATGTTTTTATTTTAAATTTTAATATGTTGTTATGTTGATTTGGGATTAAAAAGTTGTTTTACGTCAAACGATATATGAAGTAACTTTAAGTAGAACATTAAAAACTGGTTTTATATGATGCCTAAAATTTCTAAGCGTTCTAATATAATACTTATTGATTTAAGTTTATAGGACGAAATCAAATAATATCATATCTAAAAGTGTTAAAAATAGGTTTATAGAACACTTTTATATGTTTTAACAAGTTTTTTTGAACACTTTTAAAATATTGCATCTTTTAAAATAGGTACTCTTTGTTAAAATATGGTTTCTCAAGCAATAGGATAAGTTAGCTACTAACTCTCTTTTATTTGTTATATAGAATAGAAATGTTTCAAAAGTTAAAATATATGCATCCATAGAAATCCAACAAAATTTTCCATTTTGAATGGTTAAGAGATCTTTTATCGAGTAAGTGTTTACCGAATACCATTGTCTTAGTGTTGGCATGACAAAGGCCAAAAATCTTACTCGAATAAGTGCTTACCGAATACCCATTGTCGTAGTGTTGACATGACAAAGACCAAGAATCTTAGTTAGTAAGAGTTATAGAAATGACCAATAATCTTGTCTGCTAAGTAAGGGAGAAGACTTTTAGTCGGTAAACGTTTACCAGGTAATATACGCTTACCAACAATTAATTTTGATAGCAGAGAATGTTACCTGATAAGGTAAGTAAAGGTGGTGATTATTGCCCGTAAGTGATTACCCGGTTAACATATGGTAAACAACCCCTTAATCCTTAAACGATTTCTTCAATGAAATGTTTTTGAATTTTATCATTTTGAATGATAAGTCCATGAACTTTTTATTTGAATAAATAAATCATAGATGTTCTAAAAATTGGTTACCTACGCCCACAAAAAACTACTGGCTATAAATGTTTTAAACTAAAAAAAACATAAATCAAATTTATCATTCTCATCGATCTCCCTCCTTTTTATTGTTTTTTTTCGATTCTCCATCTCTTTTTTATGTCTATATGTGCTCTACTAAAATGTCGTACGAAAGGGAGGATGATAAAAAAATAGATAAAAAAAAGGAAGATCGATAGCAGAGATAAAAAACGACTATAGGTGGTATGTGGGCGACCGTTACTGAGGGGGAGGGGGGAGCAATGTCGTTGCGTGTAAGGGGTTTGAATAGAGCAAGATTTGGGATCCGTAAAACTGATTATGTTTTTTTCAACTTTAAAACCCTTCATAGTCGGTTGCATATAATTTTTCAGGGTTAAAAGGATGTAGATAAACAATTTATAAAAGTCTGATGGATTATTTATTAAAAACATGAGTAAATTGCATTTTTGGTCCCTGTGGTATGTTGTTTTTCTCACTTTTGGTCTCCAGAAATTTTTTATTGCAAGAAAAACCATGTGGTATGCAAAAGTGCTCGGTTTTGGTCCCCTGAGACTAACACCGTTAGGTTGCCTCTGTTAAAGCCCCTCATGTGCAAGTCACATGAGGGCATTTTAGTCCTTTTATTTTATTCCTGTTTTTCACTAAAGACAAAAAAACCACAGGGCCAAAAATGTAATTTCCTTTTACTTAAATTGCTTAGTTCACTTCTCCGGCTAACTTTTTCGGCCAATTTTTCTGGTCTTCGACCAACTTTTCCAGCTATCACGAACACACAAATATCACATAACATAAGACAACACAACCTTTACCTATATTTGGAAGAAAAAAAATCAACAACCCAAATGAAATTTATACAAACATCAATTTTATACAATCAAATATGTAAACAACTTTTTTCCAAACAAATTTATATCAAACCTTATCTGATACAAAACTGCCAAATTTATAACCTAAATCAAAACTATAAATTGAAATCCCTAAAATCAAAACCCTAAACTGAAATTCCTAAAATCAAAATCCAAAATTGATATTCCTAAAATCAAAGTTGGATCTGGTTTAGGGCTTTGAAAACCATATCCGCAGAGTCAAGACCCTAACTTCCCTCACCAGAGTCAACTGGCCGATCAAAGACGTTTGGTGGAGTCACCTGTGGAACCCCTCTCTGTGGGAACCATTGCTTGCTCCGATCAAACTTTGATCATCATCCGTAACTACCATCACAATTTTCTTTCTTCCCACAACCAACACCCCGTTGACGACCTCCGTTATCGGAGAAACCGTATCCCTCCCAACAGCAGCGAGGGTGCACTGTTAGGGCATGTGCTTGAAAGGGGAGAAGGGATAAGGGAGAAAAAGGGGGATAAGAGAAAAGAGGGAGAAGGGAGAACATGAGATTTTAGCAGCGACGAGAAGGGGATGGTCGGAGACGAAGGGGGGAGGAGGCGACAGATCGGAAATAGATGGAACCGTTGGCCCTGAGAGGGAGAAAGATGGAATCGCCTGTAACTCCATCGATCTACATCGCTCTCACCCTTGAACGTCGAACTTGAGAGGAGAAAAGATGGAACCGTCGGCGATGGAGATGGTCGATGAAGAAGAATCAGGAATCGCCATTTTTTATTTCAAATGAAACTTCAAATTACAGTGAGTGAGTGAGAGAGAGAGAGAGAGAGAGAGAGATTCTCATAAGCACAACTACATTCATTATTATTAGTGAATTACATTTTTAGTCCCTATAGTTTGTAGGTTTTAGTGAAAAACAAAAAGGTAAGTAAAATGACCAATATACCCTCATGTGCAAGGCACATGATGGGGTTTAACGGAAGAGGATTTAACAGAATTAGTTTGAGGGACCAAAATCGAGCACTTTTGCATACCACATGGTTTTTCTTGCAATAAAAATTTTCTGAGAACCAAAAGTGAGAAAACCAACATACCACATGGATGGAAAATGCATGTATTAGGTTTTTTTATTGAAAAATAATTTAAAATTTTAATTATTTAAAATGGAAAAAATTGTTGGGTATTCTAAGCTTTTTTTTTATATAGATTTTCTTATTTTGCTATAGCCTATAGATTAAATTGCAAACAAACACAATTTCATGTTTACACATGATTTCAACTTCTTTTGCACATGTCTGACAAATGTACCATGAAATTTGATAAATTCCAAAATACCAATTATTTAAATTAACAATTTCAAAAATAATAATTCTAATAAAATGTCAAATAACCTTAATTGGATGCTACCTTAAAAATTTTAATCATGTGAGTTTGTTTTGTCCTTTTTCTTTTTTTCCATTTTTGTATTTGTTCGAAATCCACTAAAAAGGGAAAATTTAGGGGGTGTTTGGGATTGCTTAATTAAAACAACTTATGCTTATTTTCAAAAATGTTTATCAACTTATGTAGTGATAAAAAAGAGTTGGAGGTAAAAATGTAATTTAGACAAATAAATTAAAAGCAGTTTCAAATAAGTTAGAATTGATTAACTTATCAAAAACAACTTATTTGTGGTGGAAAAAAGTCATAAGCACTTTCCTTTATTTTAATCCAAAGACTAAAAACAAGTTATTTGTGGTAAGGAAAAACAATAAGTAAATAACTCAAAAAAATAAGCAATCCCAAACACCACCTTAATTTAACTTTGGGATTGAAATGAATGTATTTAATTTTCAAGAAAGAATATATAATTCGTGTTAATGTTTAAATAACTTTATATAAATATACATATATTTATATTTATATATAAAGAAAATACAAATAAATTGATAAATACTTTATATTTATATATAAAGAATAGATAATTCGTGTTTTTCAGTTAACCTTTTACGAAAAAATATCGTTCGTCCTCTGTTAACAAAATCAAAATATATACGATGAAAGCTAATTTAGCCCGTTCTTGTTTAAATCTTCATCTTCAACATACCTTTTTCAATATTTCACATAAACCCTAATTATCTCTTAAGCCTTAATTGTTAGAAATGATCATTGTTCGAAAAGGCTCACCGCAACAATCGCAATGACGTGCCATGTCCCAAGCCTTGTGTCTCATGCCATGTTATGCATGAGCACGCCATGGCGTAATGTGTGTTTTTGTAACACAATATTTAATTATACATATATTTTAATGTCTTATTTGTTAGTTTTCAGTATATAACAAAATATAAACTGTTTATTATCATTATTTCATTTAGTAATAGTAGAAAACATATATTTATATATATATATAATATTATATATGATAAAAAGATTTGTCGTCATACGTCACGTCTTGAAACACGTCGTGACCTTACTGTGGCTTCCAACGCTTGAGCATTTGGCCTCCCCGGCACACCGCATCTCAAGCTATTTGAAACCTTGGAAATGATATAGTGCAATGATCTGCGGGCATGCCTTAATAATATTGTCTTTCTTCATCAACGCACCCCCACAACACACACGTACAATAAACAAATCTTGTACATACAATGACGAACAAAAATCTCAAGCTTGTGTTCCCCATCTTCCATTAAATGACGGAAATTTTCGTTCTTTTATCGATTTTTTTGTCTTTTACCAAATTAAAGTCAATTTTATGATTTTGGTCCATGTGGTTGATTGGGTAAATACAAAAAATAATCTATAGAAGACGAAATTACCCCTCATATATCATAATTTTTGAATGGTCGTTAGAGGAAAGGGCCAAATCTAGACATTCGCAAACAATGATAACTATCTTGTAATTTTGAAACTACAGAGAAGAAAACATTATTTTCGACAAAACCACACGGGAAATTTTGTAGTCTACTATTGATTTCACCCATCCATAAAAAACACCGACACTAAAATGGTTGGCCCTCTTCTATTATTTAGAGGTTGTTCAGTTTCTTACTAAAAATCGGTAACGGTGTTCTGCCAATCTAAAACCATAAATAATGATCAAACGTCGTTTCATTTCGAATTTATAATTTTTTGAAATTATTAATTAAGAAAAATGAAAACTTGGGCCTTAAGAATAATAGTGATAGTAAAGTGTGACAAAATTTAAGCTCATTGGACGTATGGGCCTCTCAATTCGGCCCGGTCCATTTTAGCCTAATAAGAAGCTATTCCCAGACTCCCAGAGCATAAGAGTTTTATGAAAAGTCAAAACAAGCCCCTTCACTTTTTATCCTCAACATGTTGCACCCTCACTTATACCCCTCTCTCACAACTCAGTTTTATGAAAAGTAAAAAAAAACCCTTAAACTTTTAATCTCGACATTTTGCCCCCCACTTATGGATAAAAATCTCTTATCCTAAATTATTAGGTCTTATTTCAGTCCACCAATTAAATGAATACACATAATCATAAATAAAATGTTAATATAAATTAAATAAATTTTATATGGTGTCTTAATTTTATTTGTAAGAAATAAATGGAACATGCGATTTTGAGATTGGTGATTTTTATCCCTCGTTTAGAGCATTTTCAACAAATTCGTCAGGAAAAAAAATCACCTTCATTTCCAATAGATTCTGTATATTGGAAAATCCAACATTGATTATAAGATTAATTTGAAGGAAAAATCTTATCTCTTCTACTTTCTCCATTTTGGAGATAGTTCTAGAAACCGTTAGCCAAAATATTGGTACAAAATTTTCATTTTCTTTATTTTGGAGAAGTTGTTGGATATGCTCTTATACCCCTCTCTCACAATCACAACTCGGTTTTATAAAAAGCCAAAAACAACCTCTTCACTTTTAACCTCAACATTTTGCCCCTTACTTATGTATAAAAATCTATATCTCATTTCACCTTCTATTTATGTCAATAGTCACATGTATGCATATAATCATAACAAGAATTTGAACATGAATTTTACATTAAAAAATATATTGTCTTGTTTTTACTGGTAATATATTAATGAAATAGTCATGTGGATACTGAGGGGCCCGTTTATCAAATACTTAACTGGGTAAGCGTAACCACAAGGGTTGTGGCGTACTGATTAAGGCCTTGAGGATGTGGTGGAATATCCTAT
Organism: Saussurea involucrata; assembly: GCA_033807775.1. Lineage (NCBI taxonomy): Eukaryota > Viridiplantae > Streptophyta > Magnoliopsida > Asterales > Asteraceae > Saussurea > Saussurea involucrata. The sequence goes on from CM066313.1 coordinate 104,725,533, forward strand.
CTGTCCAGGGTTCGAATCCAGGCGTACACAACAATTGTGGCCACTGAGGTTTAATCAAGACTGATGTCTTACAGTCATAATTTGCCAAAGGATTAGTATATGCATAGCCTAGGACACCCTTCTCAAAAAACAAAAACTGGGTAAGCGCTTATCAGTCAAATTTAGCAATATCGTTTACTTATCGGGTAAGATTTTAGTCCGCCATATCGGTTTCGTATGCAACAATTCACCCGGTAAGTGCTAACCGTGGTAAGAGTCGTCGTCATCACTTACTGAGGTAAGCAGGGCTGGCCCTGGCCACGTGCAGCCCGTGCGACCGCACAGGGCATCAAAGCCCAAGGGGGCATCAAGTTGACATTTATTACTAGTTTTGGGTTTAATAATTTGAGACTTGGAAAATTGAGTTTTAACTATAAAAACAGACCATGGTTTGGTAGTGATGGACGATGAATGTGCATCGTGAACCGATGAACCCCCAACATTTCAACAACTCAAGTCGAATTTTATTTAGCATCTAGACGAACAAACAAATTTTCTTAATGAACGAACAAGAACACAAAAACTTCCGTTTATTTACGATTCGTGTTTGTTTGTTTGTTTAGTTAAGTTAAATGAACAAACACAAAGGTCTCCGTTTGTGTTCGTTCAGTTCGTCACCTAGCATGCTAGGTTTCAAACCCTATAAAAAGTCGCATGTTTCGTCGTTTCATTTGTTTAAAAAAATAGGCATAGGGGCATTATTTCGGCATTTTCGCACTGGGCATCAAAAACCCTAGGACTGGCCTGGAGGTAAGACTCTCTGTCCTTTCATTCGCTCTTACCGGATAAGATTTTGACCTTGTCATATCAATCGGGTAGGTAACGTGACTTGGTAAGCGTTTATCCGTGTACGTGTTTGGTAAACGGTCCCTTAATTTTAAAAATTGACGTTTATTTTTAGACAAACTAAAGTAGCAATATCAATGTTCTAAATGGCGTGAGGTGTGACGTGGCGGCGAGACCAAACCTCAAGTCTTAAAGGCCATGGCGAAGCCATGGCGTCTTCAAGGCGCGACTTATGGCGTCAAATTTATAATTTACATATAATACTATATATATAAAACATATGTTTTATAGTGTTAGTCAATGAGTCAATAGTAATAAGCAAGTTAAATTAAGCTATATATATTAAAAACTTGTAAATAAGACATACAAAACATAAAAAAATCAAATATCGCATTACGAAAACTGTGCATTAGGCCATGGCGTGCCATGGGCTTAACGTGGCGTGAGACACAAGCCTTGGTGCCATGGCGGCTGTGCGACAAGTTTTTTAGAACAGTGAGCAATATGCATACATAATTTGAGCCGGGGGAAGTAACATCTTTGCATGCTGCTAAACAAAATTTACTAATTACATAATTCACATCAACTTATTGACATATAGACTCCAAATCAAATACAAATTTCCTAATTCATACAGGGACGGACCCAATGACGGGCACGTGTCACCGTAACAATTTTCCGACGAAGGGTAAAAAATCCGTTTTTGTGAAGGTGCCACCGTATCGATTTAGAAGGTGCTACCGTATTATTTTGGAAACTACAAGGGGTGCACCTAAACTGATAAAAAAGGCCCAAATCTTATACCCATTCAACCAAAAAAATCTCTTGAAATCAACAAAAAATACCGAAAAAACTCTCTAAATCGATAAAAAAAACCTTAAAAACCCAACGAAATCAAGCAAAAAACGTTAAAAATCTCTCGAAACGCCGGAATTTGGCTAAAAACACATCGAACGATATTGAACGTTGGTAAAAAGATGAAAAACACTTCGATAAAACCGTATGAAAAAATATGGTGCCACCGTATGGAAAATTTTCTGGATCCATCCTTGAATTCATACAACCCGTACAAATTACTATCAAAATTATATTAACAAATAATTAAATATTTATGAAAAATGGTCAGCATTCATTCACTATCATCCATATATTTATGAAACGCTGTCATAATTTATTTATTATGATTAACACTTTAGATTACGAAACAATCTATAATCCATGGAACCATATGTTTAAATTAAAAGGATGGTTAGGAATTTTTTTTTTTGAAAGAATGGTTAAGTTTAATTTGCATATAGCTTTTATTTTCCGAAAAAATTGGTTTTATATACATTATTGTATTATAAGCTTAAATTAAATAAGTTTTTTTTGGGGGAAATTAATTAAAATAAACAAAGTTTAAAACTCGGTTACAAAAATACCCTGTCTCTCTCCTACTTTAGAAAAATACACTTTTTCCGTGATATAACCCTCGATCACGGATCCAGATAAATATATACCCTCAATCGCGGACAAAATTTGTAAAATTGCGAATTAGTCCTCTATAGAGGATGGAGATGGATGAGTCCTCTATAGAGGATGGATGGGTCTTTTTAATTCAATCCGCGATCGAGGGTAAAATCGCGGGAGCAATTGGTATTTTTGTAAGATGAGAGAGAGAAGGGTTTTTTTGTAACCAAATTTCGAACTTCGTCTATTTTAATTAATTTCCCCTCTTTTTTTTGAATTATATAATATTTATTTACGGTAAATGAAACAAAGAAACTCACACACCCTCCTCATTTTTGATGAATTTTGAACCCATGACCAAGAGCTTCGATACCGACAGGCCAAAGCCTTTTGGTTTAAATTAAATAAGTTAAATGTTATATCTGACATATTTTGCAAATTATTAACAATAAGTAAACTGTTAGTCCCATTTTAAACAAGACAACGATTCATATATTGATGTAGATAGTAACAAGAAGATAGATAATCAAAGTGGTGTATTATTCAAGATGAAAGCAACCTAGAGAGAGAATGGATCTCTCTCTAGAACACACACTACACCAAGGAGGCTACATTGCAATGACAAACTCACACAAACCCTAATTACACACACTAAACATTATATACCCCCTTGTTACACTATTAAGCCCAAGCCCATATAACAATTAATACCCCTTTACAAAACTATCTTATAATTGGACATTTTGTGTCCTAACAATCTCCCCCTATAGTTTTGTAAAGGAATCACCCGTCTTGAAAGATCTTCAGTTCTTCTCCCCCTTGATTTCTTTAGAAAACCGCAGTGATGCAATTCTTCAAATGTAGTCTAGGCTCCCCCTTGAAATATGCTCTTACTCTTTATATTTCAACCTTGACAAATCGGATTCAATGTCTCGACCGAATGCACGAAAAATATCTTCATAATTGTGGAAACTCTAGCTCGTACCGATAAGCTCACAATAAAAAATAACGAGCGAGTTGTTGCGTGACAATACCAAATGCAAACTCAGTCTATAACACCAAATCCGTCGATAAGCCGCGAGTTGAATAGGAATTCGGCTTAAGAGCGTGATTCGGATTTGCTCGAAAGAGGAAACATAATGAAGCATACACTATAAGGTAGGGTTTAGAAGAACTCCACAAGTAACATTGTTCATCAACTGTAGAGAAATGCTCATCCCCAAAATATCAGAATACTGAATGAAGAAAATCCGGAACTTCAATCTTCAAGAAGTAGCTGAATGATTATAAGCACTCAAGAGTCTGAATCACAACCAAAGCACCAGAACAACGATTGCAAGCACTCACAATTCTGATTGATCAGGTCAGAAGAGCACTCGATGGTCTAGCATCGTTAACAAAAACTCCAGAATAATGATTGCAAATGCTCAAACGTCTAATTCAATTCAACTAAAGACTGAATTCCAACACCCATCTTCTGAAAATCTTGGCAAACTTGAGCTCCTTTAAGCATTGACAGTTTCAATATGTATGTGACAGCCTAAATATGGGAATGATATCACACACGCTTTATGCTAAACACCATGAACAATGCCCCCCTCCTGAGACTAAGCACGGGGGTTCCGCTACCCGGTTAGCGGGTTTTTTTTTTTTTTAAATATTGAATGAGTGATTACTTGGGCGAGGATACCATCTGGATCTCTAGAAACAGTCATGATTACACATTTTTAACCCTTTGTTGCAACACAAACCATGTTAAAACCCGGAGTCACAACGCACTGAAGTCGCAATGCACTGAAGTCGCAATAGCTGAAGTCGCAACACCTGAAGTCGCAATAGGCAAAAGTTCACCCAAGTCGCAACTGAAGGTTGCGATTTGGTACTGTTCATAGTGTAATGGATTGCGATTCGGGACCGAAGTCGCAATAGGCAATTGCGATTTGGAGGCCAAGTCGCAATAGACCATTGCGATTTGGAGGCCAAGTCGCAATAGACCATTGCGATTTGGTACTGTTCATCGTGATGTGGATTGCGATTTGGAGCCAAGTCGCAATAGACCATTGCGATTTGGAGGCCAAGTCGCAATAGACCATTGCGATTTGGTACTGTTCATGAGCAGTGGATTGCGATATGCATGAATATATGACCATTGCGACTCGGATGAACATGAAGAACACTTAAGGTTGCGACATGGATGAAGATTCAAATAATCTTAAGTCTAATCCTCAAAAATGATCTGTTTGGGCTGAAAATTGGTACGTAGATGCGCAAGGGTATTCTGGACAACATTAACACTTCGAGTTTTGTCCAAAAACCAACATAAATGTGTTTTTCAATCCCAAAACAGTTTGTGTGCAACAAAAATTCGAAAAGTTACTGTTTCATACCAGATTGGGCTGTTGATGATGAATCGTTGCAGAATGATCGTATCGATGATTGATTCCTTCGATTTTGGCTCTGATACCACTTGTTAGTCCCATTTTAAACAAGACAACGATTCATATATTGATGTAGATAGTAACAAGAAGATAGATAATCAAAGTGGTGTATTATTCAAGATGAAAGCAACCTAGAGAGAGAATGGATCTCTCTCTAGAACACACACTACACCAAGGAGGCTACATTGCAATGACAAACTCACACAAACCCTAATTACACACACTAAACATTATATACCCCCTTGTTACACTATTAAGCCCAAGCCCATATAACAATTAATACCCCTTTACAAAACTATCTTATAATTGGACATTTTGTGTCCTAACATAAACATAACAAAATATTTTTAGTTATAATTGAAATTTTAAACTAAATGAAGATTTTATTTCCATTTTTATATGAGAAGTTGGAAGACACGTCATCATAATCATTAACTTTTCAAATACTTATTTAAGAATAATATAATTTTTAAAATACATAATACAAAATGGAAATAAAATAATAGAATTAATTCGGCTCCGGAATTCTAGGAGCGTCGGAAAGGGACTAGGGTTTTGATTTGCGGGTTGCTTGCGCCGCCGTGTGCCACCACGCTTGCTGGGGTTGTGTCTCCGACCAACGCCGGTGTTCTGGACTATGGCTGAGGACACAGTGATTGGAGATGAGGGCGACGGTGGGAATCCAAATTTTTCACCGGAACTTGTGCATAGCGATGGGTTTCTGCCGGAGAGACCCATGTACTCGTCGCCGGCGACAATTTCAGCGGTCAACAATGTGGCTGTAAATGCAGAGAACTCATCAGGAGGTGAATTGAGGTATGAGGAAGTTAGAATCTTGAAGAAGAAGAGGAACTTTGCTGAAGTGGTTGGTAAAGCGGTCGAGAACTCTCTCGATTTTTTTCCTCTCCCGGATAAGAAGGATGCTTCGGTTGCCATTCCCGTCGATTTGGCTAAGGAGGTATGCAAGTCTTTTCACACTACCCTTTATGGATATTTTTTAGGTCCTCGTATTCATTATCCGATCGTCCAAAGGGTTGTAAAAGCGACATGGAGCAAATATGGTTTTCAGGACGTTATGATGAATGAGAACGGGTTTTTCTTTTTTCGTTTCAATGATGAGGGAGGATGTAACCAAGTGGTGGAACAAGGTATCCTCATGGTGAGGGGGTACCACTTTTTGTGTTCCCGTGGGATCCAACAAAAGGATTGCATCGACCGGAACATTCGTCGTGCCCGTTGTGGGTCAAATTTCATAATATCCCCTTGGTCACTTTTAACCGTGAAGGTGTGAGTAGGATTGCTAGTGCACTTGGAATCCCAAAACAGATGGATGCATGCACGGCGTCCATGTGTGATAAACTTTGGGGACGACCGGGTTTTGCAAAGGTCATGGTGGACGTGTGGGCTGTGGGTGAACTGAAAAATAGAGGTCGTTATTCCAAACCTAAATGGGGGTCCGGAGGAAAAAGTAAAGGTACGGGTTGAATATATATGGGAACCGTCCCAATGCACTCATTGCCAAGTCTTTGGGCATAAACTCTCCTCATGGGCAAAGGTTGTGGCGAGTGGGAATCACCCGGCAACGGGACGGAAAGAACCCACGGATGAGGATGGCTTTACCCGTGTTGTAACGAAGCAATTGAGGAGAAAGGATGCAAAACTTCCTACCAAGTCTAGGGAGGAGTTTCCTTCGTCGTCGGGGATTGTCAAAGAGAAAGTAAAAGAAACTCATAAGGAAGCAGGAGGTCCTGTGAAGGGAAACGGAGTTAAGCAAACCGAGAAAGGGAAAGGGGGGTCGGAAGCAATGGAAGCGGAAATCGTGAACATTGGAATGCATACGGAGGATGTGGATGTGAACACCGATAAAGAAGGGACTGTGGTGGATGGAAACCGAAAGGTGGGGGATGCGACGGACCCGCCCATACACCATCACCGAAACCAACCCGGGGTTACATTTACGCCCCGTCGTAGGACGCCCATTTCAAACCGGTTTGAAACCCTTTCAGACAGCAACTCAAGTGGCGAGGAGGATTCTTTCATGGATAGTATGGCTCGTGGGAAAGGAAATGAAGACCAAGAAGGGTCGTGGGGGAAAAAGGGGATTACCATTAATTCTTAATGGTTAAGCTCGCCTCTTGAAACGTTTGGGGTTTGAACACCTCGATAAAACAAAGGGAAGTCAAAGCTCTTATTCAAAACAATAATATTAGTTTTTGTGGCATTGTGGAATCTCATGTTAAAAATGCTTGTCTAAATGATGTATGTGTGCGCACTTTTGGTATATGGGAGTGGCGATCCAACCAAGCCTTTTCGGAGGGAGGGACATGGATTATTTTTGCTTGGGACATTCGGTGCATGGACATTATGGTTCTTGAAACGCATAACCAATATATGCATTGTGAAGTACGATTAAATGGGGAGACGTTCGGTTGTTTATGGGGCCGATAGTACCATTAGCCGGCGGGAGCTTTGGTCGGGCCTAAGAAAGTTCCGGGCCATCTTGGGACCTAAATCGTGGGCTATTTTGGGAGATTTCAACGCCATATTATTTCCACATGATGGTTTAGGAGGCTCTTCGAGAAGAAACCCGGATATGATGGAATTTCATTCTTGTGTGGAGGACATAGAGGTTTTTGACGTAAAGTACTCCGGAATTCAATACACTTGGTGCCAAAAACCAAACGAAGAGGGAGGCGTGAAACGGAAGTTGGATAGAGTGCTGGCTAACACGGAGATCACCTCTCGGTTTGGGGACATCTCGGCCTCGTTCCTACCGAGAGGCGTCTCGGATCATTCCCCGGCCATTCTCTCCTTCTCGGGCGGGGCACGGAGAAAGGTTTGGGGCTTCAAGTTTGATAATTTCTTGGTTGATCACCCTTTGTTTTTGTAGATTTTAAAAGACGGTTGGGCAGCCCCGGTACATGGTTCTTTCATGTATAAGGTGACGTCGAGATTGAAATTGCTAAAAGCGCCTCTTAGGCGCCTTCACGCCTCTTATGGTAACTTGGCGGAACGGGTTGGCACTCTTAAACGCGAACTTGATTTAATCCAAGAGGCTTGCGATGTGGAACCTTTCAATCCGGACTTGCGGGAAGATCTTAATGTCCTAAGAGTGGCCTACCACCAAGCTCGCATTGATGAAGATTCGGCTTTGAGGCAAAGGGCAAAAGTCAAATGGCTTAACGAGGGGGATGCCAATACGAAATACTTTCACCAAGTGGTAAAGGAAAACGTCATTCCCATTTTATTCATTCCGTTTGCGACATGAATGGATCCTTTTTCTATGGTGACGACGTTGCTAACACCTTTATGGATCATTTTCGGTCTATCTTGGGGGAAAGGGATGCTAGTGTGGATCCCAATTTGGAGAATTTGGTTTTCTCTAAAAAAACTCATGTTAAGAGAAGCCAATTTCATGATTCGGCCCATCTCAAACGTGGAAATCCGCTCGGCAATTTTTGACATTGGTAATGATAAAGCTCCCGGCTCGGATGGTTTCTCGTCCAAATTCTTCAAGTCTGCATGGCCCGTTATTGGTTCAGATGTGGAAATTGCGATCCATAATTTTTTCTACTCTGGTCGGCTCGCCCGAGAGCTAAACCATACTCTTTTGTGCCTTATTCCCAAAAAGGACAATGCTTCGAGGGTTTCTGATTATCGTCCAATTTCCTGCTGCTCGGTTCTTTATAAATGTATTAGCAAGATAATTGTTGATCGTATGAAAAGCAAGTTGGATGACCTTGTTAGCCCAACTCAATCGGCTTTTATTCCGGGTCGGCGAATCTCGGATAATATTCTTATGGCTCACGAATTGGTTCGCGGATACCAAAAAGATACGGGTCCCCCGAGATGTGCTTTTAAAATAGACATCCAGAAAGCCTATGAGACGGTTGACTGGATTTTTCTTATTTCCATGTTGGAGGGATTTGAGTTTCATCCTGTGTTGATCAAGTGGATAAAGGAGATGGTGTGTAGCCCATCCTACTCATTGGCTCTCAATGGGGATACACATGGTTTTTTCAAGGGTGGTAGGGGTATTCGCCAAGGGGACCCTTTATCCCCATACTTATTCACCATTGTCATGGAAGGTTTCTCAATGATTTTCAAAAAATGTATTGAAGAGGCGGAGAACTTTGGGTACCATATGGATTGTCAAGCTTTGGAAATTACCCACCTTTGTTTTGCGGACGATTTGTTTGTATTCACTCGGGGTGATGTGCCTTAGGTGGAGGTGTTGAAAAGAGCCATCCATTTATTCCAATTGAAGTCGGGTCTCGCACCTAGTCTTCAAAAGAGTGAGGTATTTTTTGGTAATGTCCCGACTAACACCCGCATGGATATTCTTGCATGTCTTCCATTCAGACATGGCACGTTTCCCATTAGATATTTGGGAGTCCCACTCTCGCCGGTTCGGCTTAAAGTGTCTGATTTTGGAGGTGTTATCGAAAAAGTGAAAATGCGCATCCAAAACTGGAAGGCTAAGTTTCTTTCGTTTGGGGGGCGACGTCAACTCATCCGCTCGGTTCTCCAATCTTTCCAACTTTATTGGATGTCGTCTTTTTGCCTTTCCTGCAAGCGTGATTCACAATTTAGAAGCCATGTTCAGAGATTTTCTTTGGACACAGGGTGATAGCTCGAGGGGAAGGTGTAAGATCTCGTGGTATCAAATTTGTCGGCCAACCTCTTGTGGTGGGCTTGGTTTTAAAAGATTGGCAAATTGGAATAAGGCCCTACTGGCTAAACATGTGTGGGACATTCTCACTCGAAGAAATTCTTTATGGGTCATATGGGTCTATCTGTACTGTCTTCGGTCCACACATTTTTGGTTGGTTCAGAAAAGCTCGAGGTGGTCGTGGAGCCTTTGCAAACTTATGGATTTGCGTCCATGTTTGCGTCAATTTATATTGACGCGTATCGAGGATGGTACAACCACAAATGCTTGGGAGGACCGTTGGGCACTTGGTGTGCCTCTCTCGTCGATTCTTACATATCGGTTTATCATCTCGGCCGGTTTGTCCCCTTCTGCTTCATACCGTGAGGTCAGGGATCGGTTTTCGGGGGTGTGGCCGGTAAGGTGGGTACAAATCTTTCCTGCTCTTACTAATTATCAGTTCCCCGAGGTGTTTGATGATCAGCGGGATAGGTTGTGCTGGGTTGATAATCAAAATTCTAGCGTGGAATTCTCGGTCAACGCAGTTTGGCAATCGTTAGAGGGCTCGTTCCCAATTACTCTGTGGCATAAGTGTGTCTGGTTCAAGGGTCATATTCCTAAACATGTTTTTTGTGCTTGGGTTGCGTGTCACAACCGGCTTCCTACACAAGATCGATTGGCGAGTTGGAGTCGAGAGGATGTTGTGTGGACTTGCCCCCTATGTGAAGAAGGAATGGACTCGCACAACCACCTCTTTTTTCTATGCAGGTTCTCGATGGAGGTTTGGACTCGAATCAAAAGTCAGGAAAGGATCAACGTTTGGTCAAATCGATGGGATGACATCGTGCTCGAAATATCTAATGAACATCCGAAGTCCCTTGCGGCAATGTTGTGTCTCAACGCTACTTTATATTTCGTTTGGCGAGAGCGGAATGATAGATTGTACAAAGGAACGAAGAGGACGGTCGATCAGGTGGTGAAGAATATAAGAGATGTGGTTCATATCCGTATGGCTTGGAAGAATAGGTCGCATGCTTCATTGGCTAATGGAAGGGCAACGTAATTGTGAGGTTTGGGGTGTGGCGTTTGGGTTTTTGGTGGGATTGTTTCGGGGTTTTATTTTCATATGCATGTGGTTTGGCTCTTGTGAGTTGTGTCGGTTTTGGTTATTTGTTGCTTGGTATACCTTAGCTACCAAGGGGCGTAGGTGTTTTGGTGTGAGGCTGTGTGCCTAGACTCGTTTGTTTTTCCTGTTTTTTCCGCTCTTAATATATTTGTCTGGAGTTATCCTTAAAAAAATGAAAATAAAATAAAATAATTTTAGACATACATATTTAAAGGCCACGTAACACGTGCGTCTTTCTCACCTACACGTGTAGTAATCTGGGGAATATATTGTTCTTCGTATTTTATTCCTTAATAGTTGTAATATATCTTTAATATTTTTAATTTTAAATGTCTCCTAATTGTAATTGTTTTTAGAGTAAAGTTACATTTCCATCCCTGTAATTAGTTAAGACTTGTGATTTTTCTTTTTATAGTTTTGAAATTATGATTTTGTCTCATGGTTTGCGATTCGTTGTTATTTTCGCTCATAAGATTAATTTCGTCTTTAAATATGAATCGCAAAAACAACTATGTTGTAACAATAAATTATAACTTATAAGAACGAAAACAACAACAATTTGTAAATTAAAGGAACAAAATTATAATTTCAAAAGCATAAACCACGTTAAATAAACAAACATACACAAGCTTCCTATCGAAACGCTTCTCAAACGGTTGATTGAACATTTGATTCGTTTACAGACATAGCTATTTCCAAAGGGCAAGAGTTTTACGAAAAGTCAAAACAAGCCCCTTCAATTTTTATCCTCAGTATTTTGCCTCCTCACTTTATAGGGGTGTTCATCGGTTGACATCCAATTGATGTGAGGGGAACCGAACCAATCCAATCATCTATTGGATGTCGGATTTTTCCAACTGAACCGATCCAATCATCCATTGGATGTTGGATTTTTCCATTACAATGGATGATTAGATCGGTTCGGTTTCATCCATTGGATATTCCCATTGGATATTTATTGGATCAGATTGGATCTATCCAACATCCAATGGATGATCAAATCGGATTCATTCAACGTTTGTATGTTTCTTTCTAAAAAAATTAGTTCTATTTTTTACAAGTGTTTTTAAATTATATGTTTTGAAAACAAAAAAATTTACTTTTGAAACTTTGAATTATAATGTATTTGATGGTAATTGGATGATAACCGGATGAGTGGCTGGATACAACCGGATGGGTGGTTGGATATAATTGGATAAGTGGTTGGATGATAATTGGATTGATGGTTTGATGGTGAATCGGTTTGGTTTTGGTCGGTTCGGGATTGTCATCCAAGAACCGACCAATCCAAATTGGATGGTGAAAGTTCTCATCTGATCCGATCCAATTACAATTTGATATCCAATCAAGGTCGGTCGGTTCTAACTGGATCGGTCGGTTCTGTTTGGATCGTTGACTTTCTGCACACCCCTACTCACTTATACCCCTCTCTCACAACTCAGTTTTATGAAAAGTAAAAAAAAGCCCCTACGCTTTTAACCTCATATTTCATTATTTCTCTTCAAATCACAGGACGAAAAACGTAATTTACTCTTGTCAGTTGTCACTACAAGAACATTGGATTTATATGACGCCAAAATTGTATAAATATTCAAATAGATTGTTTTCTATAGTACATAAGTTATTAAAACAAACGTTAAAATGTCTTATCTAAAAGTGTTGCAATATGTTAATAAAACGCTACTAACGTTAAACTTTAAAAACATTTTCAAAATAAAGTATTATATTAAGTATTTTATTAACTTAATAAATATTAATTCATCGATTATCTAATATCCTTTCAAAATAATAACAAGTTAATACATAAAAGTGTTGTATTGTACTTTGAATGTGTGTATACCACAAAACGTTTTACAACACACCTCATGTTCCTGAATTTTGGATACATTGCACTTTGATTAATTTTGATTGTATATTTTAATTAATACGTAAATTGGAAACTGCCAGTACTATATTGGAGCAAAAAGGTTGTTTAACCGGCAACCTTAAACCGGCCCACAATCGGCTGCAAATTTCATAATGTGGAGGGCATACCTGACTCACTCAACGGCAAGACGATTGCAAAGGGGCCCCGAGCCCGTCTCCCGCAGAATTCGAACTCGTGACCAACGGCCCATTGGAGCAAACATCTCCTCGCCCCTTAACCAACTGAGCTACACGCCAATGGCTGCCAGTACTATATTGATTAACATATATCTATTTTATACACGTATCTATTATTATTATTATTATTATTATTATTATTATATTATTATTTGTTTAAAAGTAAATTTGAGAGAATTGAAGTTAAGAATCTCGACTTTATTTGTTGTTGCTTATCTATACTATCTTATAAAGCATATAGATTAAAAGTCTTAAAGTCTTAAATCTTTTTTTTATTTAAAAAATTAATTATATTCCTTTTTTTTCTTTATTTAAGCATGTTGATTTAGCTTTTTCTATTATTATTTTTAATAAAACTGAAAATTAATTGTTATAGTTATCTTTTTCTATCTCTCTAACAACTTAAACTCAATTTTTTTTTATTTAACACATTAATTAAATTCCCTTTCTTCCTTTATTTAAGCCTGAAAAATATATAATTATTTTGAAAAAAAATATGATTATTCATGTTAGAGAAAAATATATTAAAGTTAAAAATCCAACAAACATATTATTAAATCATTTATGAAACTTGAAAATTTCGAAAAACGATTTATGAAACATAAAAATCTTGAAGTTTTTGAAAAAATAATTTATAAAACTCAAACAAACAGTTTATGAACATGAAAAAAATCGAAAAACGGTTTATAGAAGTTAAAAAAATTCATATAATACACTATAATTTAATAAAAACAATTAATGTGATTACATGAATATAAAAACAATTAATTACGATCACATGATATATTTTCAAAAGTCTTAAAGTCTTAAATCTTTTTTTATTTAAAAAATTAATTATATTCCTTTTCTTTCTTTATTTAAGCATGCTGATTCTGCTTTTTCTATTATTATTTTTAATAAAACTGAAAATTAATTGTTATAGTTATCTTTTTCTATCTCTCTAACAACTTAAACTCAATTTTTTTAATCAACTTCCTTTTTTGCATCAACTTTTTTGTGGAAATTTATACAATGCATGTGGTGCGATTTCAATGTGAATATGACCTGCATTTTATTCTGAGTTTGTTTTTTAATTACTTCATGATCGAAACCAATATGAGTTTCCTAGAGATCTATTTTTCCGTCTCATTTAACGTTAAATGTCACTTTTTATGGGTTTCAAACTTTCTTGAATGGTATTTGGTATGCTTGTAAACAGTCTAAATGATCTATGTATGCCTTTAAATGTCACTTACCCGAGTAATAGTACTTCCCTTCTTTCTGACAGATTCTTCCGTCGTTCCTTTTACTCATCAAGAATTAAAAGAAGGAACCATCAAGAAACAGTAGTGGAAAATGCAATAACAATAAGAAAACGTGGCTTCTTAGAGATTGTTGATCTCATGCTAAAGCTTCAATCAAATGACCAATCTTCCTCTTCCACTGATCTGAACAACAAGAAGTTGCAGAACTCATCCAAGAACAACAAAGATGTGATCAAGCCATCAGCCAATTGTATGTTTCTCACTTTTTTCAATTTAAACAACATATACATGCATGCGTTACATACATTATATATGTGTTTGTGTGTGTCAATTTAAAAGATTGATATTCACATGTATATACAATTACTCGGCAAAAGCCCTTTTGTACTTTTTTAATAGATTGAAGGAAGCCCTTTGTTCACTTTTTCTTCTTTACCTTCACAGGATTAAACAAACTGTTGGTTTGAGTAAGCCACACATCAATCAGGATGTCAATAAGGGTGTTGGAGGTTTAACCTTTAAGAGCGATCAACGAGCAGAAAGGAGAAAAGATGCAAGACTTACATTAATTATGAGTTTTAGGATACTTTTCTTTTCTTGAAATTCTCTTCTTTACTATGGTTGGGTACATTAAGCATGAATTATATATATGTAAGTATATATATTGGTTATGTGACATCTAAAAATTTCAGGTTATATCGGCTAGCAAGACACCAAACCAAGCAGACCACGAACCCCTTCTATGGCTACACGTACCAACATATTATCATTATATGTGTTTAAATATAGTTTCATGAATTTTTTGAGAGCCAAATTTATTATTATTGCACCAAAAGTTAGTGAGTTTGATGATTAGTTTTGTGCAATTTGCCAACTATACTGGCTTCAGAATAGTTGTGGTAAATACCGTTTGAAAAAGTTTGGTCAGTAAATCGAAGTATCGCTAAAATATTATGTGTTGTTTGGATGGATTGCGCATACCTTTTTTCTTACATATAGACAAATTTTACATCCCGGCGCATTGCGCGGGTACACTGCTAGTTATTTTAATGGGTAGCCACAAGGTGATGAGTCACATTCATGTATAGGACGCGGCTCCATGTTTAACTTCATTTTTCTTTTTGTAAATTATAAATAAATGGTTGTGTTTTGCAATTAGATAATAGTCCAAGTACCTTTTTTGTACTTACTAAAAGAACAAGTGGCTCATGTGAATTTTATAATGACTTTTAGTAGGGTTACATATAAGTTTATTTGGTCTGATGAAGATATTTGAACAACTTAATCTAATGTTTACGGTTTGAAAAGTTTCAACCCAGCCCAAAACATAAGTAGGTCGGTTTGAAACTTTGATACATCATTTTACAATCCATTTAAGCAATTATGTTTAAACGAAGTAAAATCAAAATGAAAACCTATAAATAAAGCCAATAAAGTTGAAAATTCATGCGAATAAAAAAGTAAAAGTACGATTAAAACTGTGAATAGAATTAATTATGAACCGGTTTACAATCTAATTTACATATATTAAGTAATCACATAACAATCATACTAAATTCGGTATAAAAGAAGTATTGGGTTCATCAGGTTGGGTTCAAATGGCCCTAACCCAATAACACACACTATGCATATCACACACACACAGTGCATATAACACATATACTATGCATATATAAGATACACACACTGAAACTGCTATCAGAATTCCCTCTCTCAATTATATTGTTGTTAGTGGGGGTATTTGGACTTTCGCTTCCTGGAATTGTTGGTGGTGGTGCTATCGATGGTACTGGTACATGATTGTTGCTTATATAATCGGCCAAAGATAGTTATGTGTGTGTATGTATATACAACGCCAATAGAGATAGATATGTATGTGTGTATGACTGTATGTATACATGCAGTAAGATAGATAGTAGATAGTGTGTGTGTGTGTATGTATGTGTGAACAAGGTGTTTACCTCATCATTAACATGACACACACACACACACTACATGCGTATACAACACTTCTTGCACGTATACAAAACATACTATGCATACATACATTGTGCATATAACAAACACACAAACTACACACAATGTGCATATAAAACACACACACATAGGTAGAAAAAATAGGTTGGAAAATAGGGGAATCTGCCAGACAAGAGGATTGGAAAATTGGTCGCCGACGAGGGAGTGGTGAGGAGATGGTGATGAATGTGTCTTTATGTGTTCAATTTTGAGGTAGAGTGGGTGGGTGTGGGTGAGGTAGCTAAAAGAGGAAAAGGGTAGATAGACAAAACTATGAAAAGACAGAAAGGGGTAAAATGATGAAAATAACACTAACAGATCATATTTAATTGAGCTAGTGAGAGAGACCATTTTCAAAGCAAAATGTAAGCAGTAGGGACGATAATTGTTGTTATTGAAGTCTAGGAACCACTTTCGAAGATTGGCGTAAACCACGTTCACCAAAATTGTAGTTTACTCGATATATTATTTTAATTGTTTTCACTAATGACGTTAAATATGTTATAACTTTTTATAAAAAAATGATAAATATATTAAAATGATGAATTTATAAAATATACAGTCTTGAAATTGCTAAATCAGAGTAGCAGTTGGAAATAAATGTAATTCTAAAAAAAAACATTGAGACTATTAGAGAAATATAAGTTATATCACAATTGTTGTAGATGCCCTTCAATATTGGCTAGTAGACACACTCAATCTTTTTTACTTATTACAGTTAACAAAGGTGCTAAAATTTTGTATAACATTATAAATTTCAAAATGTTTCTCCATCCTTCTTAATAAAAATTATAATTAATTAAAAATGTCTCTATTAAAATATAAATTTATCATAGTAGAAATATAAAAAACGATGTTCAAAAACTCAATTGAAGTTAAAATTTGTAATTTACTGTCTTTAAATGGAAAGTAATGTTAGCTTAAAGAATATTTTATTTGTCAAATGTTATGTATATGTATAGAGAGAATAAGGTTTAAACGAGAACGCTAGCTATTTAAGAAAATAAGAAAACAACAAATCATGTGCAAAATCACATGTGATTTACATTAACTGCAAAAACTGGGCACGCACGACTTTGGCCACGACTTAAAGTGGCGGGAAAAGTCGCGTAATCATATATGATTTTGTACGTGAATCATATATTATTTTGTACATAGCGGTTGTTTTCTTAAATAGTTAATGTAACAACCTCTTGTTCAAAATTCGAATTTCTATGAAGTGTAGGGGTGTAATTGCAATTTCTATAAGCTTCAGGGACTTAAGGCAAAATATAAGAAATAAAAGAGGAGGAAACCCTCTTCTCCATCTCATTTTCTTGGAGGCTACGGTTTATGGAGACTATGGAGAGACTAGAGAGAAGTCTTGTCTTCTTCATTGAAATCTTGGTGCAAGAGGTGGTTGTCAAGATATAAACTTCATCTTCTTCAAGGTAAGCTACTTCCATTCATCTTGTGCTTATGGAAATAAGTCTATGGTTTTGGATGGGAAATTTCTAACCCATTTGGGTTTTGTAGAGGTGAGTTGGGAGGAGTAAAGAACTCCAATTGGAGGTGTGGTGGAAGAAATGCATCAGGGATCTAAATCTTCATCATCTTCAAGGTATGACTTCTATACCTCCTTCTTCATGCTTGGTTGGGTTGATTTTGTAGCTTGGGGTTTTGTAAACCATGAGATTTTGAGTTCTAATCAATGGAAAAGGAAACAAATGATTTTGGGATTGATTTCCTTATGAGTTTTGATTAAGTTATTAAGAAACTTCATCCATTTTGCTTGGTAATCTCCATTCTTGCCATGGAATGAGTTCTTGGATTTTTGGGTTTGAAATCATGAACCAATGGATGAGTTTTGAATGGGTTTCATTGAATTAAATGATGATTTAATGTTTGGAAATTGACGAGAAAAGTTTAGAACATCAATTATCTCATTTTAGAGGCTTAAAATCGATTTGGGATGAGTTGGGATTGAGAAAGGGTGAGTTTTTGGCTGAAAATCGAGTGCAGGTGCTCCGCGTGGGTCTTGGGGCCAGTGAACTGGCGCGGGCATTAGCCCCAAAGGTTGTCCAGTGCTCCGCGTGGGTCTTAGCGCCTTTTGGGAGACATCAACAACTCTCTCAAGGATTTGTCAACAAATGTGGAATCTCTCACCACCACTCTTTCTACAAACTCTTCAGTGGTTACAAACGCTGGAGAGGCTCTCAAGACACTCACCGATGAGGTGAAAGGCAAAGCTTCCAGTACTGCTATGGAGAAAGTGGAAGGTAGCATTTCAAACTTGGCTACTACTCTTGCTGAAAACTCCACCTCCATCAACACCCTGAACACTACCAACAGCACCTCTCCACCAATTTCACCACCCTGTCCAACGAAGTCACATCGTTGACGACAGTGGTTGGTAATCTTCAGGGAGAGGTGACTACTATAAAGTCAGAGGTGGGCACTGTGAAGAATCTCCTACAGCAAATCCTCGATCGCTTGGATGCTCCAACCTGTACTCCGTCCCACTTTACTCAGGTTGATCGAGAGGATCTTCAAAAGATCAGTCCTGCTATTTCTGACCTGGAAGACAGAATAGCAAAGATTGAAACTTGCGTTGGGATCACTGGCCTGGAAGACAGTGACCCAAAGCATGTTGATGTTGCTGTTGCTGCTACTGCTGTTTCATCCCCCATCCATCATGTGGAAGAGGGGGAGAAGAATCAAGAAGATCTTCCCCATAATGTCGAGGGGGAGAAGAAAACTCAAGAAGACCTTCCCCATAACTCTGAGGGGGAGGGCATTATTTATGATGCTGCTGATAAACCTCAGGGAGTTGAAAACCCTGAGGGAACCGAGAAACCTCCCTATGAATTTGAGGGGGAGCAACTCGAAGAGGAAGCTGAAGTTGATGTCCTAGAAACATATGCTGATGATGATGAAGCTAATGAAGAAGAAGAAGACGACGAAGACGTCGATATCGCTGATGATAAACCATCATCATCCCCTAATGATGATGATGATGACGATGATGAAGATATCGACTTCTCCTTCCTGCCAATCAAAAAGACCCCTGCTCTCAAAGGGATAATCATCACAGATTCTTCAGGGGAGGGGACTAAGAAAAAGCCTGCAGCGACCGAAGTCGACAAGGGCAAAAACAAAGGCGTCGCTACAGAAGGCAATCTGACTATCTTGCTTCGAAAGCCAGTTTGTCATGTACAATATATTTTCTTCCCTTACACTGCATCCCTCCTCTATCCCTTCTCAACCTCAGTTCTCCTCTCCATAAAACCTCTATACACTTAAACCTCATTCTTTTCTCTATCTCTTTTTCCCAAATGATCTTACTTAAATGATCGTTACGTTTCAGCTAGTCCTCTCCCCTGCTTGAGGATCCAGCTGAAGTTCCTTCAACAACATCAACAATAAATCCAGCTCCAAGCGCTGAAGAAATAATCCCAGTCTTAGACTTCGCTGAGACTGATGAACCAGAAGAAGAACTGCTCTCTCACGAAAACAAACATTCCTTGGCTCCTTAAAAACTAATTGAAGAAGATCAGAAAAAAAGAGAAGCAATGATCAAACAGTTTGAGGATCAGGGAATCTTCCGTTCCCCTCGATTCAAAATATCTAGAAAAGAACTCGCTGAACACCTCAAAGCTGAACAACAACTCGACGAACGAAAGAGAGCTGGAGAAAAAGACAAACTTATGCTATTGAGCTCGTCCAACGATCGGTGAAAGATCCTGATTTGAAGAAGACTCCCATTGACGTTCAACGTCAACTGTGGAAAGACGTCAAAAAGATCATCGAGAAGAAAACCAAGGTCTCTGACTCTACCTTGGAATGGTGCAAAGAACGAATTAACCATCGATCCCATATCTCCAGAATCAACAAAGTGAACATCAGGGGAAGAACGTCCATAAAAGTTCATGTTGTTGAAGCTGACATATTCAGAGAAAACGGCACTAAGGAAACCATCTATGCTTCTTCGATCTAGAAGTATGGTTTCTCTGAGTTAGGCCTGTGCATCGGTCGGTTCGGGCCCAAAAAAACCGAACCCGATCGGGTTTCGGGTGGGTGGGACAGGCCCCGAAACCCGCCCAAAGTATAGTTCGGGGTTCGGGCCATTTCGGGTTCGGGTGGACTCGGTCGGGTTGGGCGGGTTGGGCCTGGTACCAAGCCCAGTTTTCAGCCCATTTTTTTGGCTTTTTTGGTGTTTTTAGGCCCTGTTTTTTGGTAAGCCACAATAATACAATTATAATTTATACAACTACAAAATATAACTTAAAATTAAATAAACTACTATTTTAAAAGTTAAACTACAAGTCTACAATACTACATAACTAATTAAGTAAACTACTAAAATTACAAAACTCCAAAGTCTAATCAAAGTAACAAACAAAAATACAAAATAACAAATGTTCCAATATTAAAAGTTAAGACTTAGAAGTTCCAAACTTCCAACCAAAATACCAAATGTTCAAACTTCAAACTTCAAAGTTCAAACATCAAAGAAAATGTCCAAATTACCAAATGTTCAACTTACCAACACTCCAAAGTCCAAATTACCAACCGACTTACCGACCATGGCGACCAACCGACTTCCAAGTTCGTTTTCTTCAACCAAACCGACCAACGTCCAAACCAATCCTATAACAAAAACGAATAAAGAATACAACAATCATGAATCATGAATGATTAATTATAAATGAGAATTATTAATAATAAAAGTCATACCTTTCTCAAAGACCACGAATCAAATCATCGTCAAGAAAATCCCCCAAATCATTTGAAGCTTGAGTGCTCGGACTATCTTCACGAGCCAAACCCAAAGGAGTTCCAATCCTCAAATTTTCCATTTCGGCAAGTTTTAAAATAAAAAGTAACAAATTTAAAGTCGTAATTGTAATTTATAAGTTATTAAAAATTTAAAATCATAAATTAATGCCGTACTCGTACCTTTCTCAAACTTCTCCAGATCCTCCAAGTTTTCTTCCACCGCGAGTGGTTCAGTAGGTCCTCGTAACCAATCTTGTGTACATATGAGTGCTTCAACTATTTTAGGAGTTAGAGAACTCCTAAAGTTATCCAACACCCTCCCACTCGTACTGAAGGTAGACTCGGATGCAACCGTAGAAATGGGTACGGCAAGGAGATCTCTCGCAACTTTCGAAAGGATCGGAAACCATGCGCTATTCATCTTCCACCACATAAGCAAATCAAATCGAATGCCATCATCCTCAACAATGGACTCACCTAAGTATATGTCGAATAAAGAATACAAAAATCATGAATCATGAATGATTATTTATAAATGAGAATTATCTAACTCCTAAACAATGGACTTACCTAAGTATATGTCGAGCTCACTCCGTTTGCCATCTAAGGCCCCACTTTCAAGCTTTTGCTTCTTCAACAAGCTTTTGAACTTAGGTTCTTTTTGGGACCTTCCAAGAGGGGGGAGACCTTTTTCCGATTGGGATTGTGATTGGGATTCGAATTGAGGTTGGGAAGGTTCAGAATATTGTTGCACGTAATCTTCAAACAAGGCAGTCAGTTGAGACTTTACTTTCCTAAAACATGTTTCGCCTTTTTCTTCCCCAAACAACTGAATGAGCTGGGATGGCATGTAGTCCACTTTATCTCTTGGATCGAGAATATTTGCAAAGAAAATAACCAAGTTCATCTTCTCCGGATCACCCCAATACTTATCAAACTTCTCCTTCATTTTTAGACCCATATTCTGTTTATAACGATATTTAAAATTAAGTATATAAATAACAATGAACAATATATAAACAAGTAAATAACAATCAACAATATATAAATAACAATGTACCTTTTTAGTCAAATTCTGAGAATCAATCATCTCCGTAAGCGCGTACCCCAATTCACATATCTCTGTCAAGTAAGTATTAGCCGTGACATATAGAGAGCCTGATATTCTTAGTGTCATCTCATAGAAGGTCTTCAAAAGGCTAAGAAAGCTCTCTAAATACACCCAATCATAATCAGCAAGCACCGAATCACCTAAATCTAGCTTGAATGTGGCATCATGTCCGTCATAGGCCTCAAACACGGTTCTAAAAGGAATGGCATTCCTGATCATCATGTAAGTGGAGTTCCATCTAGTTGGAACATCAAGACAAAGTGAACTTTTTTCTTCTACCCCAAGTAACGTAGCAAGCTCTTTAAACTTGAACAACTAGCCGGAGATCCCCTCACCCACCTAACAGTATCTCTCAACTTCTTAACCGAAGAATCTGCCATCTTTAATCCATCTTGCACAACCAAATTCAAAATATGTGCCACACATCTCATATGCAAATATTGTGCCCTAACGGATGAACACCCCCAAGAAACTAGCTTGCTTTTCAAGAACCCGAGTGCAACATCGTTTGAAGATGCATTGTTGATATGCATTATTTATTTAATGCATATTGTATCTTTTTCTTATCTTTTTAGTTAGATTTTGCTATTGTATCCCAACATTTGAGTCCTTTTTCTTACTTATTTTTACCCTTTGTTTAATGGAGCTAAGATTTTGATTTACCTGTCATTTATTGCTTTAGGAAGGCTTATTGTGTTTGTTTATTATAGTGCAGCACTGCCCAATGCTACAGCATTGAAGACTGGACGTTTGGAATGAAGAATCAACTTCTAGAAGACTTTTTGTTGCTGATTTTTGGGACTATGACTCAGCCATCTTCTAGAAGAAATTAAATCAATGTCTGGTGAATTTTTGCAAACTCTAAAAGATCAACATTGGAGGCATGGGTGCTATAGTATTTTGTACCTAATTGAATAGTGTTAGAATAGTAAAGTTAGTATGTTACCTTCTCCTCTATTAGTATAAATAGGAGAGTTATGTTTTCATTTTGGAGTAGACAACTTGGGAGATCAGTTCACATAGCTGAATTCCAGAATCATCTTTATTTTTATGCAAGTTTAGTTTATGTTATTCATCTTGTTCTTGATATTCATACAACTTATGAGTTGTTGCAGCATTGTTCAAACATTGCTGCAATAATTCATAATCCTTTATATTATTGCACTTTACATTCAAGTCATTTACATTTAAGTCTTTCATTTCTGTAATTTACATTTCCCGTCTTTTACATTTCAGTATGAGTAGCTAAATTTAAATAGCTTGGGTGTGAGATTGAAGGGTGAGGTTTTAAACACAATGAAAAGTGGGCATCGTTTCTCAATAATGATGTTCACCATTTCATGTTAAGTTTTATAAAATATCAAGTTACTTCAGGACGGTTGATCACTTTGAAAGTGTTAAAGTGCCATGGTATCAGAGATGAACCATTGATATGCACGTCAATCCGAATGACAAAGAAAGTAAGCTTGAGAGAGCTACTGACAAAGAGATTTGTCACCTCTGTTCTTTCTGGTTGATTTTGCCCGATAAGTTGATCATCTGTTTTGATGGTAATAATGTAGAGTGCGAGTCAGAGATGACCCACTTAGAACATGTCAACTTAACTGATATGGGAATCGGCTCGAGAGAGTGATTTTTTACAAAGAGATTTGTTTATCCATATACTTGGAAGGACTCCTTTTGCTATCGATAGTTCTGACACATGACACCAGAGATGGGTCGAGTGGCTGCTAGATCAGTAGTGAATGGCAGAAAACCCGAGAGGGCAACCTGAAAAGTAGATGGTGAACTTAATTGTTGAACTACACAATGCTGTAGCATTGCCACAGCATTGGTTTGCTGGAAGTTTTGTTTAAATCTCACCCCAACATCTTACACCCTTGCTATCCTTTATTAATTGTTATATAATCTGTGATAATTCCAAACACCAACAAACAAATATTAATCTTCGAACTGATCCTTGGAAATCATTTCTTTTGCTAGACTTTTATTGCACTTTTACTCCAATCTCTGTGGGAACGATATCTGGTATTTTACCATTTTATTACTTGAAAGACGACATTAGATCTCGATGTATACTTGCGTTGAGGTTTAATTATCACACGTCTATCGGTGTATTCAAAGCACTGTCAATTATCTACAGCGATGGTATAAATGTTCTTTACGCCCCACTCAACCAAACAACCCTCCAAAGCTCTGGCTATTGCCTCCCCCTTATGAGATTGGATTGGCACAAAAGAGATAATCTTTTTGTTCAATCTCCAATGAACATCAATATAATGTGCAGTTAGGCACATGTAAGTGATCCGTTGCACGGATGTCCAAGTGTCTGTGGTCAAGCTAACCCGTTGTGAGTGTTCTTTAAAGAACTTTTTTAGGCTACTCCGCTCTTCATAATAAATAGCAAATATGTCCCTATTAACTGTCCATCTCGACGGTATTTTAAACATCGGACATGCTTCTTGCACCCATTGTCTCCACCCCCTACCCTCTACAAACTTAAAAGGAAGTTCGTCCATGATGATCATTTTAGCTGTTGCTTTCCTAACTCTCTCTTGATTAAAAACCCAGTTAGTCAAGACGCTTTCATTCTTAGAGTTTGAAGCGAATGCTAACATTGTTTGTCTAGTCCCTCTAGACTGAGGGTTTTTAGGCATGCAAGGGAATTGTAACACCCTCAAATTTGGAACGAGCAACTAACTTTAATTTCAATAAAATAATCAAAAGGAGATAAAATCACCTCTACAATTCATTCCTGAAAATACCTCAGAATTTAGACATTTCGATTCTACAACTAAAACTTAATACGGGCGTTACTTAATACAACACAAGTTGCTAGTCCCAATTAAATGCGGAAGATTCATTTAATCAAAAACCATCTCTCGTGCATTCTACTAGCACTCGCCACTTCGCAGTGTAGCTAAAGCTATTCCCAACCTGAGCCTGTTGCACATGCCGACAAATAAAAAGGGTTAGGCTAACGCCTAGTGAGTTCAAGCATTTTATCATGACTATATAAAATCATAAAGCGAAAGGTAGTAGTTTAGTCATGATTTCGAAAGAGTTTACTTTAATTGCAAATCATCCATTTTCCAACTCACGCGTTTCCATGGAAAGGTTCCCAAAAGGTATAATACGTTTTCCCAAAATGAATTACGTGTCCACTCACTCAAATACGTGAATAAGTCTAGTTTAGGCAAAACTTTCAAATACGGTTAACAATACATACTCGACCCGTAAAACATGGAAACCATCCATTAGATATAACACTTTATTAAAACATAATACGAAGCACATGTAGCATAAACCCGTCCATCAACCATGGACAACAATCCATATGCATAAAATATAACCTCCAAATGCGAATAAATAAAATACCCGAAATCAACACCCTTCGGTGACGGGGGAGACCCGATCTCATCGAATGTGGCAACACATAAATTAAACCACGATTAAATAAATGCAAGTAAGCTTCTTGGATGTGGAAAACAGATGACATCAACCATACTAGGTCTTTAGTCAATCCTCGGCATCAATCATACTAGATCTTTAGCCCATCTTAGACATCAATCAAAACTAGGTCTTTAGTCCATTTTAGACATCAACCAAAACTAGGTCTTTAGTCCATCTCCGACATCAACCAAAACTAGGTCTTTAGCCCTTGTTAAACATCGACCATACTAGGTCTTTAGTCCAAGCCATCAAGTTCAATCCTACTGGATCTTTACCTTGGGAAAACCCACCATCCGAAACAAGTTTACTTGACTTAAATATAAATACATGACCCCAAAAGAATAATCAATGCATTCAAATCATGTAAATCTCAAACATAATTGCAACTCATGTAATGCAAACCCCAAGCCCACGTCGAGCCTAATAAAACCGGGCGAATGCCATCAAGACTCAATCGAGTCCAAAACCGAGCCTCTGCTCAAAGATCTAATGATAATTTATCAACATCAAATCATGCAAGTGAAATGCAATTAAGCATATAACACATCCTAGACTCCACCCCGAGCATGTAAATATCAACAACGTGCAATAATATGCAACACGGTGCAATAAAAGAAACCCGTAAATAAGACTCCACATCGAGCCATTTAAACTGGACAAATGTCCCAAGACTATCTCAAAGTCAGAACCGAGCAAAGTGCTCCAAGTTTGCTAGACCCATAATGTCGGTCATCATCGCATAAAACGCGTTTAAACATTGTTTAAGCAAACACGTATCCCAAAATCATCATTAACCCCAAAACTCAACACGGGTTAAACAAAAGGGGTTTTCCCAAAGGACTCACACCCTTAATATTCTCAAAATGACCCATAACACTAAAAGTGCATTTCCCAAATGGTTTATTAAAATCATTTACACTAACATGATTAAACCATCAAATAAACCTCATTTTGAGCAATTAATCTTTTAAAGACAATTTATGGTTTCTAACCATCCAAATATCCAAAAGCCCCAAATATGGGTATTTTACACATTTATGAAGATAAACACTTCAAAAGAGTTAAACCATTCAAATAACTCAACCACATATAGTTTCAAGTAAAACACATAAATATTTGAAAAATACTATTTTGGCATGTACAAAGTTTTCGCAAAGTAACTTGAACTCACCTCGCTAGATTAAGCTAAATCTAGATTTTCCCACACGTATGATCCTTTGATGCACATGAATCCTCAAACCAAAACTTCAAAACCTAAATCCAAAATTTTCCCACCATTAATAACTACATTTAACCATTTAGAATTGTTCTCCAAACATCAACCATCAAAATATCCATTTATACCCAAAACCTCAATTTGACCTAACTTCTCCAAAATCATCCAAACCGAAATTGGATAAGCAAAATACTAGAAGATCATCAATGGAGCATTTCTAACTCATATGAAAGTATAGAAGCTAGTAGGATGAACTCACCACTTAGGTTTTGATGACAACCTAGAAAACCCCAAACATCTCTAGTGTTGTGGATGAAACTTGCTCTTGCATCAATGAATGAAATCACTAGCATAAAGCGGATAAGAAACACATTAATCTCCAAGAAAAGCCCCAAAATCGGTTAGGGTTTGTGAGGAAGGAAGGAAAAACGATTTGGGAGAGAAAGGGAAGAGATTTGAGAGACTTACCACCACCAAACACCCTTGAATCTTCCTATGAACTTCAAAACTCTTTCTAGATCCTTGAAGAGATCTCAAAATCGGAACCATGGCACTTTGAATCGCCAAAAACGGAGGTGAAATGAGTGAGATATGAGGAAATGAAGTTTAAGGCTAAAAATCTCGTATTTATGCTCCAAGTACCCGACGGCTAAAGTGACGTGCGAGAGTGACACAAGTGTCACTTTCGCTGGGCACTCTCGCCATGGTCAAATAGCTCTCGGTACAAAACCAGCGAGAGTGACACGCGAGAGTGACACAAGTGTCACTTTCGCTGGTCACTTTAGCTGAGATTGTACCGAAAGTTGTTTTGTCCATAACTTCTTCGCTTTAGCTCCGATTTCGCTCCGGAAAGAACTGTTGGACTCGTATTTGAATTCCCCATCCAACAAGACCATAAAATCTAGGATTTAACCCAAAATCCTATTTTTCATATTTTTCATATTTTTCTTAATAGATCGATTCCACACTGATTCGAAGTTATACTTATCCGAAAATTACGGGTGTTACAGGAATGGTTTCTTAAAGAGGATGTGTCATGCTTTTTGGGGTCGGCCGCATATGTTTTAGGGCAATATTTACATTTTGCTTGCACCAAATTACCCCCCTCATCTAGAATACTCTCAAAGTGATCCCATACGGCCGACCGTTTTTCTATAGCTTTTCTCTTCTTTGTTTCAGGCGGTGGTGGTGCACTACTATCCGCCATAGACATGCCAATCTAAATATTCCTATAAAAACCCAAGTAGCAATATGTTAATGTAAACATTAAAGTTTACCGTAAACACATAATAGAATTAAATATTATGTTCATACTTCATACAGACTAAACAAAGTAACAATATGTTCATACTTCATACAGACTAAACAATATATCCATTTTAGTTTAACATAATCCTATGGTGTTGCAAAAGAAAATGGGTAAGTGGATAACATATGAAACTCGACTGTTATTACAAAATTGGTGAAATGTTTAACTAACAAAAACTACAATTCGTACGATACGTACAACGGAGAAAATGGCCAAGAAGCAATCTACATAAACATCATTAATGTTTAACTAACAAAAACTAACAAAGTATGATACTAAATTATGATACTAAAACAAACTAACAGAATACAGAAACTTACAAATTTATGATACTGAAACAAAATATAGAGTTCCTAAATTATGATACTGAAACAAATTTACAAACTAACAGAATACAGAAACAAAGTATGATACTGAAACAAATTTGAGTATTTGACTATTTGAGTTCAAACAAATCAGAAATTTACAAATTTAGAGTTCCTTCAAGGCTTCAATGAATCGTCCCCTTCGGCCTGTTAGAAGAAAAATGAACTATAAATACTAACAGAATGAGATTGGATGAACCATCCAATATGGTTTTAGCTTTACAAATCAGAAAAAATACCAAATTGAGTAAAAAAATTACAAAGTTAATTAGTTACCTTACGAATCGTCCCCTTCGGCCTTCGTTCCAGTCTTCCAGACTTCCAGGTTCCACCACCGTTCCACCACCCGTTCACCGTGAAATCGCGCCGTTCACCATGAAATCGAAAAATTAGGGTTTGAGTCGAGACTTGAGAGACGAGACGAGTTTGATTCGAGACGTGAGAGACTGAAAATTGAAATCGCAAAATTAAAATTAGATATATATATTTACAATTTATAATTTTAAAAAAAAATAATTTTAAAAATTCGGGTTCGGACGGGTTCGGGTTTGAGAAAACACAACCCAAACCGAACCGAACAACCCGGTATACAATCTCGGGTTCGGGCAAAACGGGTTTCGGTTCATCGGGTTATGCGAGTTCGAGTTTATCGGGTTCGGGTTCGGTCGGGTTTTTCGGGTTGGGCGGGTTCTGCTCACCCCTACTCTGAGTGGTTGGAGATGCGAATAGCCATTAAGCGATCTCGCTCAGCTTTTAAAAACCATGTCGAGAAAATTATAAATACACAGATCGACTTGGTTACATCAGCTGTGGATATTCCTCCTCCTGCTCCTCCTGCTCCAGTTCAACGAAGAAGGGCCTCTGCAAAGAAAAAAATAATACCTTCAGACTCAAGTCCTCCTATCAGAAACGAAACCGGAATCGGCTTTTCACGCGAAGAAGTCCTTGGTCCTGAACCTGATCTCTCAGCTCTCGACATTTCCCTGCCCCTGGTGAACATTTTGTCCCTGGTAAAGTCCTAAGTGAACCTTATGGTATCTTCTTCAGAGACTACGATGAACGAGAATGCTTTCAAAGAGTCTCTGAGCTATGCATTGCCCCTATCGAACAGCTCAGAGATCTCGTCTATTGGTGCGGATTCAGAGAAGACCTTCTTGGACACTTCTTCAAGACTCTGATCTTTACTGAAGCTAAGCGAAGACGGTATCTTGGACAACAAGTCCCCGACTGGATGATCCCTACCACAAAGTCCCTTGATGAACTTCTCATTAAGGATGAACCTGTATAGCTGATAGGATTCCTTATAATTTTTCTATCTTTATCAGCTTATATCTTTTGTACTTGTAAATTTTATTTGTTGTACTTGTAATTTTTCTACTTCCCTCTGTAACTTATACGAAGTTTAAAGAAAAATTTCAGCGAATGTACTTTACTCCATCAGTACTTAAAAGATCCTAGAAAACAGTAAAAGGGACAAATATTTTATGAGTTCTTTTTATCCTTATGTTTTCATACTTAGCAATTTTCTTTTGTTGCTATGTCATAATCAAATAGGGGGAGATTGTTGATCCAAACCCTCAGTGATTTGATAACGACTCTTTGAGAAACACTTAGTGAAAATCATAAGTAGACAATGTGTATTAATGTTTTGTCATCAAAGAAAATACTAAGTCTGTTTAGTATCGCTGATGAAAACATATGCCTTAAATTACACATTTCGCGATACTGTTCATCAATGAGACCTGAGCCTGTTCAGTCTTGTTGATGATCGCTGATAATCTTAGTTGTTTACTTATGATCCCTGAAGACAAGTTTCACGTCAACTATGTTCTACGCTGAAGTCGAAGATCAAGCCAAAGAACCAGCGAAAAGTCTGCTAATGAACTGATGCGGATATCAGCGAAGCCAAGATTTGTCCACTCAACGTGAAGTTTCAAGTAGAAGACTTCAGCGAACGCTGAACTTTATCACTCGCTGATAAAGAACTATTCAGCGAATGCTGATCATGAAGTTTCCTCTACAAGTTACTTTTGTCTTACCCCCTTGCACGTCTCCGTACGAAATGTTATAATGGACATCCCTTTTGTCCAGAATCGTACAACCAACTCTGATTCCACATTGTTCATTAGGGATGAGATCGGGACTGGACCGGTACCGAACCGGTTGGTGCCGAAATGTTTTGGGACTAAAAAGTGGTACCGAAAACCGAACCGTATGTATCGGTTCGGTTTCGGTTTCGGGACGGGAAAATCGGTACTAGGACCACTTAGGACCAAAAATTTTAATATGTATCAAATGCGTCTCAAAACCAATCGCAAACCTAAATACCTTCATAGTGATTCAAATGTGTTTCAAAACCAATCAAAACCAATCAAAAAGTTCAAAACAAATCAAAAGTTGAACAATCTTCGATATTCGTTTACGATTTTCGTTTTTCCATTTTGTTCGTTTATCAACTCTTCAATCTCTATATATACATCAAGAAACAATAAAAATTAATGTTAACAACAATCAAGATAAACTTTATTTAGGAGATGATAAGCATAATTAATTTTTTTTAAAACTTTGCTTTTAAAAAATTCGGTTCGGTTTCGGTTTTTTTTTCGGGAAAATCCCGGTACCGAATACCGAAATACCGAAAACCGATTTTGAAAAATGTTTGGAACCGAATACATGGTATCGGTTCGGGTTCGGTACGGTACCGGTTCGGTCCCGGTTCGGTTCGGGAAAACGGTGCTCAACGCTCATCCCTGTTGTTCATCATGCGGCTACTAGGTTGTCTACCAAAGTCAAAACATGCAACCAATCAGCTGCTGCCACGTGTAAAGTGATACTATTGTGCATTAAATGCATGCAGTATATAAAGGAAACCCTACTTCAGAAATGAAGTGCTCGGCCATCTCCTTCTTACTAATTCTGTGTGTTAGAATATTAGTCTTTAATATTCTTATCTTCTTTCTATCTTATTTCTAGTGCAAGAAATCTTAGTGATTCTCTTAACTTGTTTAGATTAGGTTTATTCCTTAATCTTGTTCCGCAACAAGTTGTAAATTGTTTGATACAAATCAATAAACAATTTAGAAAAGTAAAATCTGTGTGTTTGTATTCAACCCCCCCCCCCCCCCCTTCTACAAACTCGTATAACCCTTACGGGACCAACAAAAGGAACTCATGTTGGCGAGATTAAAGTGACGATCCAAGGATGACCTTGCGTGGTGTCGACGAAGTGAGTGGTTATTATCTGGTCGGGGATCCGTGTTGTTGTGGCGTTGACTTCAGTAAAATTCTTTCTTTTAAGAGAGTAATTCGGTGCGTGAAGCCTTAAATTTGGCGTGTTTTAAATACTGTGAGTCCAAGTGTGGACGAAGTGGACAATAGTCGGTACGGTTGATCTGGGATGTTACATACCTGATACCTAGTGCGTGTGGTATAGTCGATCGAAGAGATTACAAGTATTCATATTTTGCAATTTACCGACATAAGAATGTTGTGGTTAATCGAGGGGCATTTGCGAGGGGCATCCCCACATAATGGAGTGGTGCATTGCAAGAGGAAAGTAAAGTTGGGTCACGTTTTATTGAGGTAATTACATTTAAAAAAATTGGGAGAGATGGCGTATTATTTGGTTGTACTCGACGGATTGTGGAGAATTCATGATGTGTTTCACATCTTTAATTTCGAGGATGTCCGTTGAAAGTTGGCATGGCAATACCTTTACAAAGGACGTGATTAGGCGAAAAGTTGAATTAGGTTGTTGGATCGGGGGTGGACAACATTTGTAAAGTGAAAAAGTTGGAAGTCAGAGAGATTGGCCTTGTAGGGGTACAATGACAACTACAAGGGGGCAACCAACAACTTGGGAGGTTGAGGCGGACATGAGGTCCAAATACCCTCTTTGGTTCAGTGATGGAATTTCGAGGACGGAATTCTTTTAAGGCGGAGGTATTGTAACAACCTCTTGTTCAAAATTCGAATTTCTATGAAGTGTAGGGGGTGTAATTGCAAATTCTATAAGCTTTAGGGACTTAAGGCAAAATATAAGAAATAAAAGAGGAGGAAACCCTCTTCTCCATCTCATTTTCTTGGAGGCTATGTAGAGACTAGAGAGAAGTCTTGTCTTCTTCATTGAAATCTTGGTGCAAGAGGTGGTTGTCAAGATATAAACTTCGTCTTCTTCAAGGTAAGCTATTTCCCTTCATCTTGTGCTTATGGAAATAAGTCTATGATTTTGGATGGGGAATTTCTAACCCATTTGGGTTTTGTGAGAGGTGAGTTGGGAGGAGTAAAGAACTCCAATTGGAGGTGTGGTGGAAGAAATGCATCAGGGGTCTAAATCTTCATCATCTTCAAGGTATGACTTTTATACCTCCTTCTTCATGCTTGGTTGGGTTGATTTTGTAGCTTGGGGTTTTGTAAACCATGAGATTTTGAGTTTTAATCAATGGAAAAGGAAACAAATGGTTTTGGGATTGATTTCCTTATGAGTTTTGATTAAGTTATTAAGAAACTTCATCATTTTTGCTTGGTAATCTCCATTCTTGCCATGGAATGAGTTCTTGGGTTTTTGGGTTTGAAATCATGAACCAATGGATGAGTTTTGAATGGGTTTCATTGGATTAAATGATGATTTAATGTTTGGAAATTGAGGGGAAAAGTTTAGAACATCAATTATCTCATTTTAGAGGCTTAAAATCGATTTGGGATGAGTTGGGATTGAGAAAGGGTGAGTTTTCGGCTGAAAATCGAGTGCAGGTGCTCCGCGTAGGTCTTGGGGCCAGTGAACTGGCGCGGGCATCAGCCCCAAAGGCTGTCCAGTGCTCCGCGTGGGTCTTGGCGCCAGTGAACTGGCGCGGGCATCAGCCCCAAGCCCTGTCGTGCGTTTTCGGCTCTTGTTTTGCGTACTGTTTAAGGCTAGGCTTGTGGCATCGTCTAAGGGTTGTCTTGGGGTTTATTAGGGATGTTTTGGGATGTAATTAGATGGTTTAACACCACTTTTATGACGTCCAATTCAGGTGTTTGGTTTGAGCTAAAGTGAGTTTCGGAGCGTGTGTCGAATTGCTAAGGCTCAGGTGAGTTCCCTTAAACCTTTCTACTTGTGATAAGATTTATATGTGTTTTCCAACAATGATTATGGTAAAACATATGGACATGGTTTTCACTCATGAAAGATTGAACACGCTATTGCATATGAAATTTTTTGCTAAAGTTCTCACGACCGAATACGATATTGAGCATGATGGCATGATTAAACACTTTGAAAAGCTTTATTATTACCTGATGTGGAAATGTTTGTTAATGCATGCAAGTTGTTTACATGTTCTTTATTAAGAGGTATATTGATTTGGAGTCGGGTCGCATAGTGGGATTAGTGTACCTTGGGATCGTTTACATCCCTTGGGAGTTTAGTTGTGGTGTGTGCCTTGAATCCGTTTCATGTGCACACGGGACTGGCATCTACTGGGGGCCATGGGGATCTACTGGGGGCCCCGACTGCGAACATCACGGTGAGATGATGGGTGGCTATGAACACTGTGCAAATACCCAAGTGTGGTGTTGATTGGTTGAAATGATTTGATGGGCCTTATGGCGGTTTGAATATTGTTATATGTGGTTGTTAAACTGTTTTCGGGAGGGAAATTACTAGACCTCATGGTCTAACCATCGCTTTTCAAAAATTAAAACCATTTTCAGGTTAGAGTTTTGTTTGAGGTTTCATCTAGATAAGATGGAAAGATGTGGCGCTGTAGAAGAGGGGTAGTCTAGTGGAGGCTTGTAGTCCACCGTCGGGCTTCCTGTAGCATCTCAGTTGTGGAGGGGTTTATCCGCTGCGTACTTAGAGTTAGAATCAATCTAATTTGTATATTTTAGAACTGTTTTTTGTTGTAATGTGAAAATATTGTTTTATTGAATTTGGGTTGTTACAGTTAATGTTATCATATAAACTCGCCTTTATATATACATATATTTACTTGTAATTTATAAATATAATTTGTTAAGAAATACAAACAAAATAAAAGAAATTTGGCCTTTTAAGTTATGTGGAAAAGGAATAAGAACAAAAACATCTCTAACTTATATTATAATAAAATTTTCTGATTATTTAACAAAATTTTATATTTTTAGCAGTCATGTTATATTATATAAAAAAATAGAAAAATAAATTAAAATAAAAATTTATTAAATATTATGAAATATTTTAATAATATAATTAATTAAAATAGAATAATTATTAGAGTTAAGGGAAATTAATTAAAATGCCAAAAGTCCAACTTCGAGTTACCAAAATGCCACAAATCTCTCCATCTTACAAAAATGCCCCAAAAATCCGCAATGGAGCCCGCGATCGCGGGCCCCAGGTTACGTGTCACCAAACTTTGCCCATTTTGCCCGCGTTGGTCCCTCAAGAATGCCCGCGGTCCAGCTTTCCCCCCTCAAGAATGCCCGTGTTGGCAGTTTTGGTCCCTGCCCGCGTTTGACTTCCTTTGACCCCCGCGATCGCGGGCTAAAGTGCCACGTGTCCCCCCTCAAGAATGCCCGTGTTGGCAGTTTTGGTCCCTGCCCGCGTTTGACTTCCTTTGACCCCCGCGATCGCGGGCTAAAGTGCCACGTGTCGGCACAGGGTTAACCCTAAAATGACTCTGAGGACCAAAACCCTAATTCTTTTCTTCGGCCGCACTATAAATGGGGAGGGGGGGACCAATTCGGCTCCATCTCATTTTTTTATAACACTCTCAATTTTTTACTCCCACTCTCTCTCAATTTTCTCCCACTCTCTCAATTGTGTCGTGTGGAACACGTTCGCGTTTTGTGAAGATGTCTCGTATTACCTCTATGGTATGTTTCTTTTATGTTTTTTTGTTATTTTTTGTATGTTATTTTAAGTTAAGATATATGATTTGTAGGTTGTTAGAGTGTTTATAACTTATGTTTGAATATGTTGTATGTTTAACATGATATGTATGGTTTTATGTTTGAATGTGATATTTGTATGTTATAATGTGTATGTTGTTATAGTGTGTTTTTTCATAAAAAAATTGTTAAGAGTGTTTTTTTATAAAAAAATTGTTAAGAGTGTGTTTATATAAAAAAATTGTTAACAATGTGTTTTTATAAAAAAAAAAAAACGTGTTTTTTATAAAAAAATTGTTAAGAGTGTGTTTTTATAAAAAAAATGTTAAAAATGTGTTTTTTTATAAAAACACACTCGCGTGAATATAGTCATCATGCACCTCGTACTTCCCATACCCGATTGCTCTTACCGGCCATGTCGCCGCACGACGCGCCCTGTACTGAACGATATTCTCCGTCGTTGGTGTGAGTGCATTTTGTATCTCAGCTCCTTTTAGGCGTCGAATTTGGTACCACTCTTGTTGAAAGGCCCGAAAGTAGTCCATAAGATTAACAATCGGACATCTACGCGCAAAACGGGAGAGTGCATTCACAGACTCTGCACTATTAGAGGTCAGAATGTCATACCGTTGTCCAGGAAAATGGGCCGCGGACCACCTCTCTGGTCCAACTTTGTCAAAGACTTTGGCTGCTTCGTTGGCACTATATCGTAGCATATTCATGTACTTGTTAAACTCCCGATCTGTATATGCTCTGCATGCCGCCCAATAGACATCCTTGTAGGTGGTAATACGTTTGTCCTTGGATTTGGCGTTCATCTCCAAATGTCGACAGCATATGGCGTGAGGGGCGTTTGGGTACATGGCAGAGATTGCGGCGCTTATGGAAGGAGCCCTGTCAGACATAAACACCAACCCTTGCGGGTCTCCGATAGCTTGTCTCAACATGGACATAAACCAAGTCCACTCGTCCCCGGTTTCAGACTTGCCTACGCCGAAAGCTACTGGAACGATGGAGTTATCCCCGTCCATGGCAACCGCCAGGAACATCATACCCAAGTAACGGCCCTTTAAATGGGTTGCGTCTATTATCAGGACACGACGTAGATTTGCCAGAAATGTGCGGATTTGCAAAAACATAGGTGGTTTTCATTTGTAAATGTTATAGTTTATAATGTGTAAACATATGGCGTGTTAAAATACGTACCGCGGGTCCAAGGGCCACGAAGCACATCTCAAACCGTCGACGTGAATCGGTCTGTAGATGCGTGACAGTACCAGGGTTCTGCAGCTGCAAATTATATAAATATGTCGGGAGTCGTTCATACGACTCCTCGAACGTGCCTCTCACCATAAACAGTACATGGCATCGCGCACGCCAAGCTTGGTGGAAATCAATCGTGACGCCGAACTGCCGGTGAACATCGTGGACGATGTCCTTTGGACGCAATGACCTGCTAACATCAAGAAATTTGTTTTTCAGCATCGCACCCAAAGTCTTTTTGCCGGCTTGTTTGTGGTGGGGATTAAATTACGTCCTCGTACAAGTGTGTACGTCGTGCAACTTTCTAATCATTATCGCCCCTCCTTTGGGACCCGTGTGAATCGCGTACAACCTCCACTCACACTTTTCTCTGGCACATTCAACTACGTATCTGCTTTTGTCAGATTTCCGCGCGTGACTTTGGAAACCCTCTTCCAAGAACTTGAGTCCGATCTGACTTGCCAAGAGATCCTTCGAATCGAATATCTGACCTGCTTTTAACCTTTCACTGCGAATATAAGGTGTAGGTTCGTAGGTTTGTGTCTGGGTATGGGAGTCTGGAAGAATAGGGGGCATATCAAAAAAGTCATTTATCTGACTACATGATTTTCTAATAGGGGTATATTCTTCGTGATCATCATTATCGGTGTCTGATCTGTCTATTTCAGAATTACCCGTTCTGAAAACGTGGGTTTCGTCATCAGCAACTCCAGCAGTACGCCCTTCGTGTGGTTGTGGTGGTTGTTGTTGTTGAGAATCAGGCTGCTCTATTTGGAGGTCTTCGCCGTCGTCACCGTCGTCGTCACCGTCGTTGTCACCGTCGGATACGCCGGGATACACAAAAAGTAATGGGGGCCTTTCTGAATCGACTGCAAAGTGCATAAAAGTAGAGATATCCCCATCGTTGGATAAATCCATAAATGACCCATCGCCATTTTTAAACACTAACTTGCAAACAGCAGAAGAGTTGATTCCACATTTTTGCATGGCGTATGCAAGAAATTTCTGATAAGTATAGTTTACTGACAATTTTACACCATGCTTAGATTTATAAGCAAAATTCCACTCATTGTTATCTTGCTCCCATTCACCATCAAAACAGAAATATAGCTTAGCTTTTGCAACAGATGAACTCATTTTTTCAGTAGTATCTCAAACACAAAATATTGCAGAAAGAAATCAAGAAAGAAGTATGAAATCGGTGTGTGGATTATGGCTTGCATTTTACATCCATTTATCAATGAAACAACCAACATTGATGACAATCAATCTCTCATTTCATCCACAAACTGGTATTCCAAAAACACTGATTTAACGTTGATTCAAACATGAAAATGAATTTCAACCACAAATCGGTCTTCAAAGTACAATAATTGTGGAAAAAACAGTAAAAGCATGCAAAATTCGTTTAAGTACAGGGGCTGAAAGTGTAAATTTTCAGGGACCAAAAGTGTAAATTTCCAAGGACCAAAACTGTAAAATTTGGTCTATTGCGGGCCATCACGGGCTGCGATCGCGGGCAGGGGCCAAATGTGCACCGCAGCCAAAGTTGAGGGGCTCCGCGGGGCACTTTTGGCTAAAGTTCGTGCCACGTCAGCCTGCGATCGCGGGGGTCAAAGGAAGTCAAACGCGGGCAGGGACCAAAACTGCCAACACGGGCATTCTTGAGGGGGGAAATCTGGACTGCGGGCAATCTTGAGGGACCAACGCGGGCAAAGTGGGCAAAGTTTGGTGACACGTGGCCTGGGGCCCGCGATCGCGGGCTCCATCGCGGATTTTTGGGGCATTTTTGTAAGATGGGAGAGATTTGTGGCATTTTGGTAAGTGATGGTCAAACTTAGGGTATTTTAATTAATTTCCCTAGAGTTAAATGTATTTTTATGCAAATTTAATTTTTGATATTTTATTTAGAGTGAATTGCATTTTTGGTCCCTGTGGTTATAGTATTTCTTTGAAAGAGGGACCTAAACTTCAGTATCTCAAGAAGTGGTCCCTTAGTTTCCAATTTTGCTCCAAAATCAGGACCCCAACACTAACAACGTTTATTTGCTCCGTTAGTGAACACCCGGTAATACTAGCTCCCGGTAGCGTGAACTCCCGGTATTAACAACTTCCGGTGATCGAACTCCCGGTACCAATGAGTCCCGGTACTATGTAGTCCCGGTACCCTGTAGTCCCGGTACCCTGTGTGGTCCCGGTAGTGGGTTAAATGCAGTGTGTAATGGGACAGTTGAGGATAGGAACTTGTTAGGCTTATTGTAATTGGCTAGTAAAGCGATATATGTATTTTAAATTGTTTCAGATACTGTGGAGTAGAAGTGAAAGATATAATCTTTTTGAAAGAAGCTTGCGAGCGTTTTTTATAAGCGAAACAGGTGAGTTTTACTTTAAAAACGTTTTAACTGGAATACATATACGTATGGTTTAGGAATGTGATAATTGATGATTATGTGTTGATATGTGCGATATATGTAAATTATAATATATTGAGGTATTATATTTACATGAGTATTATAATGTGTTATAATACGTTGGTCGGGCTTAGGACCGGTGTGTTTGGCTATAGAATCTGTATAACGTTGTTTGGCTGTAGATGTTGTACATCGTTGTAAATTTATTAGTTGGCTTGCAACCAACTAATATGGCCAAGAGGAATGAGAAGGGAAGGTATATGATGTGTGATTTCAAATTGATATATATGTGGTTGTGTTGAGTGATTTATATGAATGAAGTTTATATAAATGGTTTATAAACTAACAGGGATTTGTCTCACTTAGACCACAAGGTCTAACCCTCATTTTGTTTTAAAAATATGTATTCCAGGTGGTGGATCGAGTAAGGGCAAATGATTAGAATAATCGATGGATAGCTTTTGTGAAGGAATGCAGTATGAAGATTTTGGCATGTTTAGCAGTTGTATTATAATAATTAAATGTTATGTATGTAAGAAGTCAAAGTTTGTGGTAGAATGGCTTCTTCTGATTGTAAAAGACTATGGGACCGTACTTGTAATATGATGTTTCGTTTGTTATATCAATGTTATGATTACATTATGTGATTTGTTGTGTGTATGGGAATTGGGTTGTTACAAATGGTATCAGAGCCTTAGTTTAAGGGATTTAGGTATTTGTATCTGTACCTAGACTTAAACTGCATGTGAAGTAGGATGTCCCTATTATTGTAGAACCTTGGGATATTAAGTATAAAAGGTAGAAGGAACATCATGTAAGGTAATTTCATATTACACCTGGCCAGTGTAATTGTGATCTTACAGGTACATGTTTGAACTGGAATACCTTGTTATATGGGGTATGTGCTTATGTGTATATTAACCTTGTTTGAATCTACAGAATGGCAAGTGGTACTAGATGAAAGAACCGAGGAGGAGGAAATCCGAATAGTACTAATCCGCCGATAGGAACAGGGGACAGGGGAGGCAGAACTGGGGGCAGAGTCGGGGGTAGAACCGGGGGTAGAGATGGAGGTCGAGCCGGAGGCAGAGTCCAGCCATATGGTACAGATTTCGTTACCAGGGATGATCTAATGGCAGAAATGGGAAGACTGCAGGCTAGCATACAAACAATGTTTGAACGAAGTCGTAATAATGAAGCTGATACACCAGATCCAGAACCTGAAGTCGAACTGCCAATCACCCATACGGTCTTACCGGTAATGAGAAAATGTGATTACAAGATGTTTCTTAGTTGCAAGCCTCCTACATACTCAGGAGATCGGGATCCAGTGAAAGCAATGAGATGGATGAAGGAAATAGAAGCTATTTTCAAGACAAGCAAGTGTGCAGATGAAGATAGGGTATTGTACGGGGCAGCAATGTTAAAAGGGGATGCTTTGTATTGGTGGGAATCTTTTATTCATTCTAAAGGATCTGATGTTTACTCTACCCTCTCTTGGGAAGAATTTGTGATAGCCTACAGGGAACAATTTTGTCCCCAAGCAGCCGTCAAACAACTGGAAGGGGAATTTATGAACTTGCAACAAGGAAACTTATCCGTTCGAGACTACACCGCTAGCTTTCTGGAAAAGTCTCGGTTCGCAGAATACTACGTTGCTACGGAGACGATGAAGACGGAAAGGTTTATCTTTGGGCTGAACTCAGAAGTCAGAAGGCTAGTGACTGCAAAAGGACCCGATACCTTCTCGGCTGCAGTTGATGCCGCGGAGAATGTTGAACGAGATATTAGAAGAGATGTTGGTGATAAAAGTATCGGGAAGAGAAAGTGGGAAGGACCACAATACGATCCGAAGAAGTCCCGATTTCAGAGGTATGATAGCCGTCCGCCGTTTCGACCAGCGGAAAGACCATGTCAGAAGTGCAACCATGTCCACCAAGGAAATTGCCAAGGTGATTTACGAGTGTGTTATAAGTGTGGGAAGACCGGGCACGTCATTAAAGATTGTAAGGTAACGCGGTTATGTTTCTTATGCAATTCTCCGGATCACCTTCAATCGGACTGTCCGCGAGGGAGGATACAGCAAGGTGGGTCATCGGGCAGGCCAACGATTGTTAAACCAGTAATGCCAAGACTGGAACCGCCAGTAACCAGGGGTCGCGCATTTCAAATGACTGAGAAAGAAGCGGAGGAAACTCCAGATGTGGTCACAGGTACATTTTTAATAAACTCTACACGTGCTAAGGTGTTATTTGATTCCGGTGCAAACCGA
This sequence comes from Saussurea involucrata, assembly GCA_033807775.1. Lineage (NCBI taxonomy): Eukaryota > Viridiplantae > Streptophyta > Magnoliopsida > Asterales > Asteraceae > Saussurea > Saussurea involucrata. Next base: position 104,766,392 of record CM066313.1, read on the forward strand.
TCGTTTGTGTCTCCTGCATTTGCTGCTTGCCTGTGTTTGAAACCTAAAATGCTAGAACATACTCTATCAGTAGATACGGCAAATGATAATCAAGTGTCTGTTAAAGAAGTATTTGATGGTTGTGTGATAAATATAGAGGGGTGTAGAGTGCCGATACAATTGTTTCCTATAAATTTGATAGAGTTTGACGTCGTAGTGGGAATGGACTGGTTAGCCGAGAATCAAGCTAACATAGTGTGTGATAAGAAGTTAATAAATGTGGTATTACCTGAGAAGGGACCAGTAGTGATTTATGGTGATAATAGGAATCATCAGTCTAGCCTTATATCTATGATAAAAGCCCGTAAGTGTGTTAATAAGGGTTGTCAGAGTTACTTGGCTTACGTGATAGATATTAAGCCAGAAAAGAATAGGATGGAAGATATTCCTATCGTTAGTGAATTCCCTGAAGTATTCCCCGAAGACTTGAATAGTCTTCCGCCCGTTAGACAAGTAGAGTTCGGTATAGACCTGATTCCTGGAGCCACTCCTGTAGCCCGTGCACCTTATCGTCTGGCACCTCCAGAGATGAAAGAGATGATGGCACAACTACAAGACCTATCCGATAAAGGCTTCATCAGACCTAGTTCTTCGTCGTGGGGAGCACCAGTGTTATTTGTGAAAAAGAAGGATGGTTCGATGAGGATGTGTATCGACTACCGAGAACTGAATAAGCGCACGACCAAGAACAAGTATCCGCTACCCCGAATTGATGACCTCTTCGATCAGTTAGTTGGAGCTTGCTATTTCTCCAAGATTGATCTAAGATCCGGTTATCACCAGTTGAAAGTTAAAGAAGAAGACGTTCTAAAGACTGCTTTTTGAACAAGGTATGGACATCACGAATTCTTAGTGATGCCGTTCGGACTGACGAACTGTAACGTCCCAAAAATTACAAGCAATTTTAAATTTTTAAATAAACATTTCATTTATAACAACTCATTAAATGATCCCAACGTTTCGTTTGCAAACTCATAATTAATATCTTCGTAATAATAACCAGCGGAATAAACGTTTAATTATTAAAAACCATAAAGCAACCAGCTCTCCTCGCGCGCCAGTGTGTACCCGTCACGCCTTAGAGCCACTCGTACCTGAAACCACAGTTTATTGGGAAAGGGTAAGCACGAAGCTTAGTGAATTCAAACACCATAAGTAACACAGTTATTTCCACACCACCATGAACAGATAATTGCACATAAACAGCATTCAAGTCTACGAACAAATCATAAACCTGCATACTCGCACCAACCCACCTAATAGGCATACGTCGGTCCCACCGACCACACGACCATCGTGTGAACGCAACCCGGCACCCCCGGGTTCATACGCCACCCGCGTATACAACCTTCGGTCCCACCGAATTACTACGCCACCCGCGTATGTGACCATCGGCCCCGCCGAACTCCTACGCCACCCGCGTAGTCACAACAATAAAGGTCCGACTAGACACCCCACTATTTAACCCCGCATCAAAGAAAATAGAACTACCACATACATACACAACGTAATGTAAAAATAACCGACATTAGTTATAGTGAGAGAACTCACCTCGAATGCGCGCCTAGCTCAACAATACAAATTCAAGCTTCCCAATTACGGTCACTCCCCAGCACCTAAACGCACGTTAAAACGTATCAATACGAGACCCGGACCCTACGACACGACACCCGCTTAAACCGTCATTAAAACTATTTTCCGGCCTCGCCAAACAGGTCTGTTCGGGACCTGTTTCGACCTCTTTAAACCCAGAAAAACCTCAATTAAATTACATGACCAGAAAGTACTATGAGTTAGGGTTTCAAGGACATATTATACGCCTCCTAACGATTTTTCTACAATTTATTAAGAATTAACTACGAACGACCACAAAACTGTCCGTTTTCGGACCAGCCGCGCAAACAGCCCGAAACAGCCTAGCTACGGGCTTAATCAGACTTTCGGCAAAACACGAAAAACCTCCCCAACTCAAATTGGGAACCTTGGGCACCAATTTCACATCAAAACGAGTTACGAGTGAAAAGTTAAGGCTTTCGCAAGATCGAGGCAGTTTCCAGAAATTTTCACAAGAAATGACGAATCACCGAACTTGCGACCACTTTTTCGCCCAGCTAGAGACCGAACCAGTTTTCCGCTAAAACATGGAAAACGTGCCCGACCCCGAACTTGAACCGTGGGCGCCAGTTTCGGCTCAAACAGAAATACGACGGAAAAGTTATGATCAAACGAAAACTGGACAGCACACTTAGAATTTACATAAAATCACGATTTATAAAAACGGTTACGAGTTCGGCTTATACGATTCGGGTTAACGCGATAAAGTTACGGGTTAGGGCTTCAAGGTGGCTAGGGTCTGGACTCGACCGCGCACCACCCACTGCCACCTCCGGCAATGGTGGTTTCCGGCAGCGGCGGCGGCGGCCGGCGGCGACGATTAAAGATTAAGACGTCGGCGATACCTACGAAACGACCTCCTACTCTAGCCGAATTCCAGCCCACTACGCACCACCTGCCGTCCACGCACGGCCGCCACAGCGGCGGCGCACGGCGGTGGTTGACTCGCCGGAAAAGAAAAGAAACGGAAGAAAGAGGAGCGAGGAACGACTAACCTTATAACGACGACGACAACGGCGTAACACGGCGCCTAACTCCGGTCTCCTCTTCACGGTTCCTCTCTCTCTCTCGCACTCTCTCTCTCCAGTGGTTTCTGGTTCTAAGCGAAGAAGAAGACAAGGAGGGAAGGGGCATAGGGTTTATGTTTTTCTTTTCTTTACTTACACCTCACGGCTACAACACCCCAACTAAGAACAAAAGGATCTCGACAATTAGCTGTATGGGCCGAAACCCAATGAGGGTGTTTGGCCCTTTGACATAATTAGCCCCTCAACTTACGTTTCTCTCGCAACTAGCCACAAATTTCAGTACTTAACGAATAGACCCAACTCGGCTAACCCCGTTAACGTGAACCACTATAATACGAACTTAAAAGAAAATAAATAAGACTAATAAATTACATACCGGGATGCGGGCTTTACACGAACGCTCCAGCTGCCTTTATGGATTTAATGAATCAGGTATGTAAGTCGTATCTCGATAAGTTTGTTATTGTATTTATCGATGATATACTTATCTACTCCCGATCCAAAGAAGAACATGCGCAACATCTTCGTTTGATTCTGGAGTTATTAAAGAAAGAAAAGTTGTATGCTAAATTCTCGAAATGTGAATTTTGGTTACAAGAAGTTCAGTTTCTGGGGCATGTAGTTTCAGAAAAAGGGATACAAGTTGACCCGATGAAAGTGGAAGCAGTTGAAAAGTGGGAACCGCCGAAGACAGCAACCGAAGTACGTAGTTTTCTGGGTTTAGCCGGCTACTATCAGAAATTCATAAAAGACTTCTCTCGCATCGCAACGCCTTTGACTAAGCTGACCCGGAAGAATCTGAAGTTTGAATGGAAAGCAGAACAAGACGAGGCATTCCGGATATTGAAAGAGAAACTGTGCAGCGCGCCGATTCTATCACTACCTGAAGGTTCGGAAGATTTTGTTGTTTATAGTGATGCGTCCAAACTGGGATTGGGATGTGTGCTTATGCAGCGTGGGAAAGTTATTGCTTATGCTTCTCGACAATTAAAGGATCATGAAAGACAGTATCCTACGCACGACATGGAGCTCGCAGCAGTCGTCTTCGCGTTAAAGATTTGGAGACATTATCTGTATGGTTCCAAATGTCAGATTTATACCGATCATAAGAGTCTCCAACATCTCTTTGATCAGAAGGAACTGAATATGAGACAAAGAAGATGGCTAGAATTGCTGAATGATTACGACTGTGAAATCCTTTATCATCCGGGAAAGGAAAATGTGGTAGCTGATGCATTGATTCGTCAAGAAAGGGGTGGAACAATAAAAGTTATTTAGCTACGAACTGAACTCCTACCCAACATATTTGACGAATTGCAGAAGTGTCAAGTGGAGGCTTATCAGGATGAGCATCTGAAATTAGAACGGTTAGCGGGGATGTCAGCATTGCTAGTAAGAGATGATCGTGGGTTATTGTGTCTGGGAAACAGAGTGTGGGTACCTCGTTTGGGAGGGTTACGTGATCGTGTTTTACAAGAAGCTCATAAATCCTGTTTCTCTATTCACCCAGGTACAAACAAGATGTATAAAGACCTAAAGCAATTCTATTGGTGGCCGGGGATAAAAAGAGGGATTGCTCAGTATGTGGAAAGATGTGATACTTGTAAGAAAGTGAAGATCGAACACCAAAGTCGTTTGGTCAACTACAGCGGCTAGAAATACCTATGTGGAAGTGGGAACAAATTACCACAGACTTCATCACGAAGCTACCAAGGACTCCGAAGGGATTTGATTCTATTTGGGTGATCGTCGACAGATTGACAAAGTCTACACACTTTCTACCGATAAAGGAAACCGATTCGATGGAGCGATTAACTAAGTTGTACATTGACGAAATAGTAACTCGACATGGAGTTCCAATCTCTATCATTTATGATCGTGATAGTCGTTTTACTTCAAGAGTTTGGATAAGTTTTCAAAGGGAAATGGGGACACAGATAAAGTTAAGTACGACGTACCATCCCCAAACAGATGGTCAGAGTGAACGAACGATTCAGACCTTAGAAGATATGCTCCGGGCTTGTATTGTTGATTTTGGGGGATCGTGGGATAAGCATTTACCGTTGATCGAATTCGCTTACAACAACAATTATCATTCCAACATACAAGCGGCACCGTTCGAAGTACTGTATGGTAGGAAATGTCGAACGCCTCTGTGTTGGAACGAAGTGGGAGAGAAACAGTTAGCGGGGCCGGAAATAGTTCAGTTAACCGCCGATAAGGTTACTCAGATTCGTGAACGATTGAAAGTGGCTCAAGACAGACAGAAAAGCTACGCTGACCGACGCCGAAAGCCATTGGAATTTCAAGTTGGGGATTTCGTAATGTTAAAAGTTTCGCCATGGAAGGGAGTCATCCGATTTGGGAGACAAGGTAAACTTAGCCCAAGGTATATCGGACCGTTTGCAATTACAGAAAGGATCGGTGAAGTAGCTTACCGATTAAATCTTCCACCGGAATTGAGCAGGATCCATAATGCATTTCACGTGTCGAACTTCCGAAAGTGTTTGGTTACTCCAGATTAGTCAGTCTCCCTACCAGAAATACAAGTCGATGAAAGATTGAATTATGTGGAAGAACCGGAAGCTATAGTTGATCATAAAGTCAAAGTGCTGAGGAATAAGGATATCAAGCAAGTGAAGGCTCAATGGAGGCATCATAGAGGTCAGGATGCTACGTGGGAATCAGAATCGGAAATGAGAGCCAAATACCCTCATCTTTTTACTTAACTGAATTCTGGGACAGAATTCTTTTAAGGGGAAGATGATGTAATACCCCGGGTAAGTCCGTTACATAATTTACCTATCCGTCAGATTTATTTAACTCTATAAAGGAAGTTTAGAGCAAGTTCGGGTAAAATCATGGGTTAAAGGGTGTGTTAGCCATTAGTTAATAGTTGAAGGTTCATTTGGTAAATTTAGTTAGGATATTATCAAATTAGGTATCAGATGTATCAGATTATCCTAAAAATAGAAAGAGTGTGTGTGTGGGAGTTCTGGAGGCGATAAGAAGCAAAAGAGGAAACATACGGAGAAAGCATCGATTGATTTGGTTGAAGTTGATTTTGAGGTAAGTACCTTTACATTTTGTGCTTATAATCATAAGTAGAAGATATCTATCGGTTTAGAAAGATCGATTTTATTGTTTGGTATTAGTTTCAATTGAATCTGAGAAAATGGAACCGACTGTGTTCTTGAGAGTCCCGGGGAAGTCCCGGTAGACTCCCGGTCTTATCGACTCCCGGTAGTGTAGAGTCCCGGTATAGTGAACACCCAGTAATACTAGCTCCCGGTAGCGTGAACTCCCGGTATTAACAACTTCCGGTGATCGAACTCCCGATACCAATGAGTCCCGGTACTGTGTAGTCCCGGTACCCTGTAGTCCCGGTACCCTGTGTGGTCCCGGTAGTGGGTTAAGTGCAGTGTGTAATGAGACAGTTGAGGATAGGAACTTGTTAGGCTTATTGTAATTGGCTAGTAAAGCGATATATGTATTTTAAATTGTTTCAGATACTGTGGAGTAGAAGTGAAAGATATAATCTTTTTGAAAGAAGCTTGCGAGCGTTTTTGATAAGCGAAACAGGTGAGTTTTACTTTAAAAACGTTTTAACTGGAATACATATACGTATGGTTTGGGAATGTGATAATTGATGATTATGTGTTGATATGTGCGATATATGTAAATTATAATATATTGAGGTATTATATTTACATGAGTATTATAATGTGTTATAATACGTTGGTCGGGCTTAGGACCGGTGTGTTTGGCTATAGAATCTGTATAGCGTTGTTTGGCTGTAGATGTTGTACAGCGTTGTAAATTTATTAGTTGGCTTGCAACCAACTAATATGGCCAGGAGGAATGAGAAGGGAAGGTATATGATGTGTTATTTCAAATTGATATATATGTGGTTGTGTTGAGTGATTTATATGAATGAAGTTTATATAAATGGTTTTTAAACTAACAGGGATTTGTCTCACTTAGACCACAAGGTCTAACCCTCATTTTGTTTTAAAAATATGTATTCCAGGTGGTGGATCGAGTAAGGGCAAATGATTAGATTAATCGATGGATAGCTTTTGTGAAGGAATGCAGTATGAAGATTTTGGCATGTTTAGAAGTTGTATTATAATAATTAAATGTTATGTATGTAGGAAGTCAAAGTTTGTGGTAGAATGGCTTCTTCTGATTGTAAAAGACTATGGAACCGTACTTGTAATATGATGTTTCGTTTGTTATATCAATGTTATGATTACATTATGTGATTTGTTGTGTGTATGGGAATTGGGTTGTTACATATTAACACATATAATCGTATATTAACTAAAATACGTTAAAAAAATACGTTTTAATTTTAACAAGTTACACCATTGTACTTGTTTCTTCGATATCTTCGAAATTAGCCTAATATTGATTTTTTTTATTTAAATGATTAAATCGTCAAATTATTTGGATTATACGTCTCGTTGCATTGCATAATTGACTCGTTACAACGATTTTTTAAAACGTGACTTGTTACGTCAAAACGATTTTTTAAAACGTGTATATATATATATATATATATATATATATATATATATATATATATCGAACTCCTTAACATATTTTAACGTAATTATGTATGTTAATGTGACATGTTAAGACGTATTTATTAAAACGTATATATATATATATCGATCTCCTTAACATATTTTAACGTAATTGTGTATGTTAATGTGATATGTTAAAACGTATTTTTTAAAACGATTTTTTTAAAACGTATATATATATATATATATATATATATCGAACTCATTAACATATTTTAACGTAATTATGTATGTTAATGTGATATGTTAAAACGTATTTTTTAAAACGTATATATATATATATATATATATCGAACTCCTTAACATATTTTAACGTAATTATATATGTTAATGTCATATGTTAAAACGTATGTTAAAACAACGTAATTATAATCGTATCGCTGATATCTTCGAAATGAGCCCAATATAGAATATTTTTTGATTTAATTGATTAAATCGTCAAATTATTTGGATTATACGTCTCGCTGCATTACAGCGGGTAAATAACTAGTATATATATATATATATATATATATATATATATATATATATATATATATATATATCGAACTCCTTAACATATTTTAACGTAATTATGTATGTTAATATGATATGTTAAACCGTATTTTTTAACATAATTAAATCCAAAAACATCAATATTGGGCTTATTTCGAAGGTATCGATGAGACGATTATAATGGTGTAACTTGTTAAAATTAAAACGTGTTTTTAACGTATTTTAGTTATTATACGATTATATGTGTTAATATAATAAAATTAAAATTAAAATTAGAAAAGTAAAAGGTATAAAGTAAACAAAGTAAATAATTACAGGGGTATGAAATGTAAATTTGAAATCAAAATATAACAAATAGTAAATTGCATTTTTGGTACCTGTGGTTATAGAGTTTCTTTAAAAGGAGTACCTGAAAGGGGTATGGACGAAATTACCCCTGGCACTAACGGAGCAAATAAACGTTGTTAGTGTTGGGGTCCTGATTTTGGAGCAAATACGGAAACTGAGGGACCACTTCTTGAGATACTGAAGTTTAGGTTCCTCTTTCAAAGAAATCAGATAACCACAGGGACCAAAAATGCAATTCACTCTTTTATTTAAGATTTCAAGAACGAGGACATGTTCGAGGATTACATATCATACGTGGCATCACAAATTGGGGTCCACGTGCTCTAACTAATTATTAGAGTAAATTACATGATTGGTTCCCGTGGTTTACACAAAATTACACTGTGCGTCCCTATTTTGAAATAAGTATGAAAAACGTCCATGTGGTTTACATTTTCTCACGCCTTTGATCTCTGTGCCCTAACACTGTTAAAATATTCTGTTAAGTAAAGTTTACTTTAAGGGCATTTTGGTCATTTTATATATTTTCCTATTTTTTATATAAAAAAATTGTATATTATATTATATTAGATATTATATTAACAATATTTTATATATATACACACTTCATATGGTAGCCATTGGAAGGTAGAGGAGAATCGTATTTTGCTGCAGAGTTCTCTAAGCAGCACCCCTCTTCCTCCTGCTCTATTTTATATTTTCGGTACCCTTTTCTTCTTTTGCTTCTAATAATTTTTTATTATTGTCAATTGGATGATCTCATATATTTGTGTTTGTATGTAGATCATGTTTCGACCAAGATTGCTCGAATTCAAGCGTCGTCATGGGTTCAATGGTGAATATTAACTAATTCTGTTTTTGATTGATAGTGAGGAAGCTCTAATATGTTGTAGTTGTACATTCTTGTGTAGTGGAATAAAAGTTTATTGCCTTTCAAAAAAAAAAACTTAAACCTGCTACTCTAATGGAGTCGGGAGAGAAGGGCATCACCTTTCTTAAACCTGCTACTCTAAACCGGCTACTCTAATGGAGTGTGTATATATATATATATATAATATTATATCTAATGTAATATAATATACAATTTTTTTTTATCAAAAATAGGAAAATATATAAAATGACCAAAATGCCCTTAAAGCAAACTTTACTTAACAGAATACTTTAACAATGTTAGGACACAGGGACCAAAGGCGTGAGAAAATGTAAACCACGGGGACATTTTCCATAATTATCTCAAAATAGGGGCGTACAGTGCAATTTTGTGTAAACCACAGGGACCAATCATGTAATTTACTCTAATTATTATTAAATTTAAGTGAATATATTAACAATCGAGTAAAGTACATATTGGGTCCCTGTGGTTTATTGAAACTAACACTTTTGGTTCCTACAGTTTTGAAATTATAAGGTGATCATAGTGGTTTACAAAAGCGTCCAGACTTCATCTCTCCCTTTAACAAATGCTAAAAATTTCATTAAATGAGGAGCAATTTCGTCATTTTATTAAAAAAATTGTCTTTTACTCAATCAAAATGTATTTTATGATTCTGACCCATGTGGTTTTTGATTGGATAAAGACAAAAATCAATAAAGCGACGAAAACGTCTTTCATTTAACAAAAAATTAACGACTGTTGGAGAAATATATTAAATCCAGATGTTTATGCAAACCATGATAACTACCTTGTAATTTTGAGATTGTAGAAACAAAAAGTGTTCTTTTTAGAAAACCACAAGTACCAAATTTGTAATTTACTTTTAATAATTTAATAAATATCTATAATTTCAGTTAAAAATTAATAAAATATTTTTGAAAACAAATACAAAGTTACAAACCGGCAGTTTCTTCATGACGTTGATAATAAAAAAGAAAATTTACTCAAATAGTAAAAGAAATATTTAAAATTGGTGTTCTAACTATTTTTTTTGGATTTTGCACAAATAACTAATGAGTTTGCAATCCATACTTCGCAATTGAAGATCTGTTTAATAAGTACGAATCTGACAGTTTCTTTTAATTTTTTTGTATATTGCGGATCTGAGTCAAAAAAATTTGTTTTTAAGGAAAATCGAACTGATTAGAGTTGTTGGGGGAGTCGACACGTGTCCTAGGTCCGCAATTGCGAACCTGGAGTGCGGATTGCGGATGCGAATTACGGACTCGTTGACTATTTGTGCAAAACCCAAATATAAATGATTAGGAGGCCAATTTTACAAATTGTTTTAACTGTTTGAGTCAATTTCGGTAATAAAAAAAAGTACACGATTTTCACGTGAAATATTCTTCTAAACATAAAATGTCACTTTCCTTGTTGACAAAAAATATAATACTTTATTTGTGTTGAAGGATATGTGTCATCATCAAAAGAAAGTGATTGAAAGAATATTTTCCTACTATTAGATATTACCATAATTAATGTTTCTTTTTCGTTGTAAACTCCTCCCTATTTAAAGGGCTTATGATTAATGAGAAAGACAGATTTTCGTGCTCTCTATTATATTGTTAGGCCATCCGTACCCATACCCTCAAACCCTCTTGCCACCTCAGCGCCACATCAGCTTTTCTCTTTACCCTCTCCTTACCCTAAAGTGGAGTACTCATACCCTCAAACCCTCTTGTCACCTCATTTTTTTTAATTCTTTTATTTATACATTATAAATCTTTAACAAAATAAAAATATTTATATATTTTTTAATAAATAAAAATAAGATAAATAATAAAAATAAAAATTCATATCATTCATTAAAAATAAAAATTACAAAATAAATTTAAAAATTACAAAATAAATTTAAAAATCTACTCGTCGTCATTGTTGGGGAACTTGGATACGCCAAATATGTTCGACCAAATCCGACCGAAGGTTATTATGAGTGTCCCGGTTTTTGACTTCTCGAACATTTGCCGCGCGTTGTTCCTCACTGATTTGGGTTTCGATATCATCCGTGAAAAGGTCGTTTTCATCGCCACCACAAATAGCATGGTCTTCGTCTTCGAGTATCATATTGTGTAATATGACACAAGCGTACATAATGTTTCCCAATCTTGTCGGTTCCCATCCGCGTGCCGGGTTATGAAGTATATGCCAACGTTGTTTAAACACGCCAAAAGCTCGTTCAACATCTTTACGTGCCGCTTCTTGCGCGGACTTGAACTTTTGTCGTTTAGGGTTATGTGGGCACATAAATGATTTTACAAAAGTAGCCCATTCCGGATATATCCCATCCGCTAGATAATATCCGTGCTCGTAGGTGGCTCCATTCACCTCAAAAGGGCAGTCGGGTGCTTTTCCATCATATACATCGTTGAAGATGGGCGACTGATTGAGAACATTGATGTCGTTGTTGGAACCGGAAACACCAAAGTATGCGTGCCAGATCCACAGATCTTGAGAGGCCACTGCTTCTAGCATGATTGTCGGGTGCTCATGATCATCTCTCATGAATTGACCTCGCCATGCTACCGGACAATTTGCCCACGCCCAATGAGTACAGTCTATGCTTCCGAGCATGCCGGGAAATCCGTGTGTAGCTTCATGCACGGCGTACAACTTCTGAATATCAATAAAAGTAGGCTTGCGTAAATATTTTTGACCATACAGTTCAATAATACCTGTGCAGAATTTGTGCAGACAATCTCGTGACGTTTTCTCTCCCATACGGATGTACTCGTCAAGTGAGTCAGCAGCTACTCCATACGCCAATTGCCGAATAATGGAAGTACACTTTTGTATCGGAGAAAAACCTTTTTTGTAACTGGCGTCCAACCGAAGTGTAAAATATGAATATTGTCCTTGTAAATCTTCAATTATTCGTTCGAATAGCTGCCTCCTCATCCTGAACCGCCGCCTAAACATATCTGGTGTATAAACCGGATTGTTGCCAAAGTAGTCCCGCATAAGCCGCTCGTTTGCAGCTACTCGACCTCTTTCTATGTTCGCGGCCCTCTCTCTTCTTGACGATGAGGCGGTGCTACCATAAATTAATTGTGCAGTCTCTCGAACCACGCCTACAAAAATTTCCCTTTGTAGATGCAACAACTCGTCGGTATCTACGGATGATGATGATGCGGTCAGTGAACCGGGTTGTGGCGAATCCATATTGTTTAAAATATAGAGAATGAAAGAGAATGAGAGAATGAGAGAGTTGTTTTGTGTGAAAAATAAAATGGGTTAGGATTATATATATAGTGTGATTAAATTGAAAAATAAAATAATTTTTTTTTAAAGTAATCGTTGCCAAACGTTCATATTTGAATTTATTTAAAAAAAATTAAAAGCCATCGGGTAACAACGGGTTGGGGAACCCGGTGCTGGAACCCGCCCCAAAGCCCGAGCACCCCCGTATCCATTCCCGCTGAAAACCGTAGCCAGCCCGAGCCCTAACCCGCCTCCGCTACGGATGGCCTTATGTTGTTTCATTTTTCCTTTAACACGTTATCAGCACGTAAGTTCGGGAACCAAATGACTAATTTTTTTGTTCCAACCGTCCGACATTGCAACCTTAATCCAAGTAAGCATAATTTGTTTACTGTTTTGTCCAACTTTTATTCATGATTTTAGGATTCTTCTTGTAATGTTTATGTGATCGTATCATACGAACATTGTTTATGTTGTTTCTCTTTACAAAAATATGTGTTGTTTTTTTGGAGACTCAATGCTAGATTGTTATTAGCAATTTTCGTTTTTTTCTTTATCACTTATTGGTAGATGGATTGGTTAACAATACATGGTACCTTTTATTACTGCTAAAAAAAAAGAAAAAAAACCAAGCCTTTAATATGTGAACTTTATGGTAAAAACACTTTGATTGTTGTTTTATAATATATACATAATTGTTTTTCCTTTGTATGACAAGATTTTATATGCATACATTCTTTATGCGATGGATATATATATTGTTAAATTTAAAAATCTTTATTATTGATGTGAATTTAAAAGATCAATAAGCTTTATATACATATATATATATATATATATATTACTAATAAATAATATATTTATTTATTTACCGTCGTTATTAAAAAAGATGCAATTTTATTTAAATAAAATTAAAAGATGAAAGGAACCCTTTCTATGTAAATTACGAACTTGTGTATTAATTCTTCACACTATTTTAAGAAAATATGTATATATATTTTTATTTCCAAATGTTATCCCAAAAGAAAAGAAAAAAAAATCTTTACACGGCAATGAATTTTATGAAGATTTTTTTTATTCTTCAAAATCACATGTATAGTATAATGTTTACATTAATTTATTTAGTAGGTTGATCTATAATTATGGATAGAGAATTTGAATGAGATTATTTGAGAATTTGATTATGTTATTTAAATGTTTATTAATCATGCATTAATTTTTGAATTGATTTATCCATATATTATTTAAATATTTATTTAGTTTCTTAGATTAATTTTTTCACATAATATTTAAATGTTTATTTTATTAATATTTACCTACATTCCGACTTCCTACTCATAATATTCAACTTTATAATTAACTTTCACTTTCACCCCCCATATATTTTGGTCTTTTACCAAAAGCTCCAAAAATATTATTAAGATGTTAAAAGTTTGAATTTGACTTTATGTCAAAACTCAAAACTAATATTGATTTGTCTAATGGCAAAATCTCTTAAAATACTATTAAGGTATTAAAACATATTCATTTTGGCTTCATGCCAAAAGCTCTATAATTAACAATGTTATCATCAAATTAAATAAATCGCAATATATCGATTGGATTTTGTCAAACGGGTGTAAATAGCCCTAAGGTTTATAGGGACTTAAGAAATCCATGTGATTCCCCTACTACCTGGAGATCCAATAGATTAAGTAGTTTTAATTCACAAATTTAAAATATTGATGAAGTATTATCAATAAAATGTAAGAATACAAAAATCCAATACTATTATGATAATGAAATTTCATGCATAACATAATAAGTATAAACCATAATTCACTATTTTAGAAAATAATATGTTCTCCATTTTCTACGACATATATGAATCAAAAGTACTTGATTACCATAAGATTGGTTCGGAAAAACACAAGAAAATATGTAAAAATCATCGAACCCTTTTGACCCTAAGAAAAAAACTAGACGTTAAGATACAAGTAAATACTTTGAAATTTTTGAGACGATACATCAGTCACAACCTTCGGATGGAATAACTAGAAACCCCCAAGAATCGTGGGACGTCCCAAAAAGGAAATTCGGGAATATTCAGTACCATACATTTCCTAAACTAATCATACAGTAGAATGAAACCTACTTACTTGATTACAAGAATGTGACTGATTTTAACACAGAAATGTTCTGTCTCAAAATACGTCTCAATTTTTGTGGCAAGGAACTCACAAAAGATTATGTGAATCATATCATCTTTTCATCTTTCCTATATCACCAATCATACTAATGAAACAGTATAAGCTGCAATATAACCTTTAACAAACTCATTAACTTAATGCAAGTGGCTAAGAGATGTAACAATGTTTTTTTTAACAATACTCGGATAAAAAAATTCTTGAGGTTAACAAGGTAAGCGTTTCAGGTGGAAAGAACTCTAAGTATAGCGAGTTAAACATATTGATCCACACACATATGCCAATTATGTACCATATGGACAAGGTTGTGGAAAGGGTCAAATTCATGGCAGGAGTCGGGAACGAACTCCTAATAGAAAATGGAACAAGTTATAAATGAACTATGTCATATCTAAGATTGGTTAAGTATAAGTTTATTTGAATATACTTTAACTATCAAATTAATTGCATTTGCGTGTATATACACCTGAGTTTATAGTTGTTATAGATGTAAATAAACACATCAAAAACAAAACTCTCAACGTTCTTCGTTCCATATAGGAATGTATCAAGGAGAACTTGATTGTTTATGTGGCATCTCATACAATCCTAAGAAATAGATTATTTTCATTGAATTAATTATTTTAATTCCTCCAAACACTTGACGATGGACTGTCACTTGTTGCTTAATGACACACGATCAATCACTAAAACACTATATTAATAGGAACCTTGTTAAGATATTCGTATCAATGAGAAATCATATTATAAGAATGGAAATGGTTATATGTACATCAACTCTAATGATATAAAAGCAACATACATTAGAGAAATTAATGTATCAAATTAATGGATTATCTATGTTAGTAAATCATATTTTGTCACCAATAAGGAACTTTGGAACAATGACACATATATGTTTTGGCATGACCACGTGGAATACCATGGTCATGACATAGTGATCTATGTATTGCAAAATACACTTAGATACATTCTCTTTCGAGTGAAAGATAAAACGAGGGAATTAACCAAATTGTAATTGTTGACTTCTACTGCACAAGAAGCAACACCAGCATCATAGCATGCCCTCTCTAATACCTAAAACTTTTATATACCTTGATCCTTAGCCAAATCAGGAATGAGACCACCCTAAAGCTAAGGACATAATATAAAAATATTTCATTCTTACAACGAATACAATGTGATATTTATGGACATAAACATCCAGAATGCGGGCCATTAAAGCACTTTATGGTTCTGGTTTTGACACGATGAACACGTGTAATATTATTGTCCACATGAAATGTTGCACTCCTAGCACTAGTTATACGTTTAAGGACTCACCGCCCTGATTTTTTCTCATCAAGTCTACATGACTAAGAATGCTGGAGAATTTACATCATAAGGATTTGATGATTATTGCATTTGTACCGCATGTGTATATATAAAATGGTCTCGTAAAATGATAAAAGTTGTCATCAAAAGAATATAGATGGTAGCTAGGGCATTGGTTATGCGTACCAATTTATCCATATCTACATGGGGGTATGCAATATTACATGCAACTTTACTTATTCGTGTTTAGACCCACAACCAGCCAACCAATCTTGTGCGTACCAGTTGGTAACTGGAAATAAGCCTGATATTTTTACATTTACGTATGTTTGGTTGTGTTGTATATGTGCCAATTACGCCCCCACAGTGTACCAAAATGGGTCTTAAAGACGATTCATCAAATGTTGGATATGAATCCCCAACAATTATCCGCTAATTAGAACCCTTGACAAGTGATCCCTTTACCGCTAGATTTACGGGTTGTCACTTTGATGAGACAACTTTCCTGTCGTTAGGGGGAGATAGGAAAAAGGATTTTCCATGGGAACGACGGGAAGTGTCATTGAATATTTCATCCGTGTCTCATTTTGATCCCCAAAAACTTCACAACGTAAAGTTAAAGTCAAACGAATCAGACTCGATACCTGGTACGTTTAATATTATCTAGAGTGACAAATTTACATATACGAGCTGCAAATATACTCGCAAGGTCAAAGTGTAACAACCCAGTCTAAATTAAGCATAACTAGCATTAATATTAAACAATTACAAAACTGGATCCATAAAATTTCTTTACATCTGACTAAATAACTTAGGTTGGCGGAAACAACCTATACACAACTGAGAATAACTATTACTAGAATACGAGTGACGATATCTCTATCTGCATCTGTGCTCTATCCTGCTCTTGCTCGACTACCTGAGCCTCATGCAATCTGCTTGCCTGAAAAGGTTTAGTTTGGAAAATGCGAGGGTTAGACCATGAGGTCTAGTGAGTCCCTCCTGACAGTCCTCAAAACTTTTAAAAACAGTTTCTAACTTTCAAATATCTTTGCATAAAACTTTCTCATAACTTTCAAATGTATACAAGACTTTCAATAATAAACTTTCACATAGCTGAACAGTAAAAATCTTTCACGGATAAATCCGCTCCCGTAAATGGCACCCTGAAGTCACCCGAGGGTGACAACGAGTCAGTATCACGCTGCCTTACTGGGACTCATTCCCATGGCATAAACGGAACCTCCCCCCGACGTGAGTACTGGCGGAACCTCCCCCCGACTTAGCCAATTTACGTCTACACAATGTATGCATACATCTCACATAAAACTTTCACATAAAAGCATTCACGGAATAGGTCCGCCCCATAAATCATACACAAATCTTATTTAAAACTGTAAACAACTTTCATGCAATTTAAAGCATAAGAATAAAACATGGTATTTCTCATCATGTACTTGCTTTAGAAAACATGTTAAAATCCACACGTTTTAGTTTAGAAAACTCACCTGATACGTTTGCTTGCTTTTTCCTACTCTGCTCTTTACTCCCAAATTGCCTACATGAACGAAGGGACAGATTTATAAGCTGACTAGAACTATCCGGACACTTCTCACTTGCCACTCTACTCAATTCCGGACATCACTACTTTTCCGGAAAACCACACTTTTCCGGACAACCACACTTTTCCGGACAACCACAATTTTCCGGATACCGAATAGTACCCGGACAACGACTCTTATCCGGACGACATAGATTTTCCGGACAACTCTATGTCCGGACACCTTCTACACTACGGTCAAGAACTTCCCGGACACTCACCCGGACACCTTCATACTTGAAGGTTTCCGGACGACTGCTGGGTGAACTAATTGGTTCGAAATCTTACTAAACACTCTGAAATCAGTAATATAATGCGACGAATCACTTACTTAAGCATCTATAACCATTTCTCCACAAACTTTACTGATTAAACTTGTTTTAATGATCCTTAAACCTTCTTTAGGAGTCTTGAATGACTTTTAGCAAGAAACTCACTACCACTCTAACAATCATCAAATTCTTAGATGGGGATGTAGAATAGGAATTACCTGGAGGATTCCTTGCAGCAAATGAATCCTAACAACCCTTTCTGGTTCTTTGTTGATTGATGAGTCTCTTCTTCTTTGCACCTTAAACCTCCAAATCATTTTTCTCTTTCTCTCTAAACAAAACAGCCGCCACACATAATGAATTCAGGGATTTTGGAATGTTGTCTAGGGTTTTGTGCCCTTTTATACCCCAACTCTTATTTACCAACTAGCCCCTCAACTTCTGCTTTTATTAAAAAAAACTCCACACCAAACGCAAAACACTTCGAAAAAGGTCTGGGTCATTACACAAAGTCCCCAAACAAGGGCACAACGTCGCTGGAAGTACGTTGCAATCACACATGGTGGAGGTGTGGTTGAGGTCGTAGCTCCCAAAAAAAATGGGGGAAGCTACTTGGTTCGATAGATACTCATCTAAAGGAAGAGAAGAGTAAGGCACAACTATATATCATCAATACATGAGATTATCTCTGATTAAATCTATGTCTATGAATCATTACTAGAGGACGCTCCGAAGTTAATACTGATTCCAGAGATCAAAAGAATCTCAAATGAATATGAGTCGATGGAAATATCATACATACTCAATGATGATATATTTGCATATACTGTTGCTTATTAGATAACAGAGCACGATGTCATCGAACCATGCTCAGTTGAAGAATGTCAACAAAGAGCAAATTGGCCTAAATGAAAAGAAGCAATCCAGGATAATTATTTGACAAATGAACAGGTATTTGGCTCGGTAGTGCTAACCGACCAAGTGTAAAGCCTGTAGGACATAGATAAATCATTTGTCAGGGAAGCGTAATGAGAATATTTAAGTCATAATATATAAGGCTCTCCTTTGGCGCAAGGTTTCTCACAACGCACTGGATTGACCACAATAAGACTTACTCTCTCGTGATGGACAACGTTCTTCTAATTAAATTAGCCAAGTAGTTTTCGAAACACTGGAAATTGCATCTCAACGATGTAGTTACTACATATCTCTATGGGGATCTAAATTCAGAGATATAAAAGTGCTTGATGGCATTATACCAATATCAAGTAACTCTAAACCATGAAATGCGTTTATAATAAAATTAAAACACTCACTTTATAAAAGCAATCTATGCGGATGTGGTATACCAGCCTGAGTGAATACTTGATTGGGAAACGATATATAAGAACGATGAATTGTGCCCTTGTGTATTTATATAAGAAATACAAGTCCCAGATTTTCATAGTAGCTATATATGTCGATGTTATGAACATAATAGACACTCTTGATGAAATAAGAGAAAACACAAGCTACTTGAAATCTAAATTTGAGATGGAAGATCGTGGGAAAACTTGGTTTTGTCTAGATACTTGAGCTACGACACCGAGTTTGTGGAATATTAATCCACCGATCCGTATATGTCTAGAAAATGATCAGGCGACCTAATATAGACAAAGCGCATCCGATTAGCACTCCCATGATCGGTCAATGTGTTGGATATAAGGAAAGATCCATTTCGTCTAAAGGATGAGGACGAAGAGGTGTTAGGAGCTGGAATTCCATACCTAAGTACAATAGGCGCATTATTGTACTTAACATAATACACTTGACCGTATATTGTACTTCTCAATGAACTTGTCAGGTAGATTTAGCTCAGCGCCAACGCAACGTCATTGGAATCATTTCAAATTAGTCTTTTGGCACCATTGACGTGGGCTTATAATTTCCCTACGAAGATAAATGGATTGATAATGAAACTTCAATACCTACTTAGATTGTGAGCGGCAAAAGTACTGGCTCTTATAGAAAAACACCAAACATTGCCTTGGTATATATTTGCTGATATTAGGTATATGTTTGACTGGTATAAAGGTTGTTCCCAAACTGGATAAGGAATTATCATATGGAACATGTCGATTGCTTGGAAGTAAACTAAGCAAACCCTTAATAGCTATCTTCTTATATTATCAGCAATCTTACTCTCCATGAGACTATTCAAGAGTGTATATGGTTAAGGACTATCATTACACATATAAGAGGAGCTGGTAATTTTGAGTTTAACCATTATACAACTTGCATGTATGGAAATAATGCATCATGTATCGAAGAAATGAAAGTAAGATACTTCAAGGGTTATAACACAAAGCATACTTATTTACCAACTAGCCCCTCAACTTCTGCTTTTATTAAAAAAAAACTCCACACCAAACGCAAAACACTTCGAAAAAGGTCTGGGTCATTACAACACTCCCCCCTCAAAAGAATTCCGTCCCCGGAATTCCGTTTTCGAAAAGGTGTGGGTAACTGGACATCATATCTGATTCTACTTCCCACGTTGTCTCTCGTCCCTTATGATATCTCCACTGAACTTTTACTAGACAAACTTCTATGTTCCTAGTTTAGCAAACCTTACCGCTCACGATTTATATCGGGTCTTCTACGTAAGTCAACCTCCCATCTATACTGATGTCCCCTCAACGGAACAGTCACAACGACCCCTGACAAACACTTCTTTAAGACATGAAATGTCGGATGAACACTCTTTAATTCTTCTGACCAGTCTAACTTGTATGCTGCTATTCTAACTCGCTCACTAATGACAAGGTCAACTTCTTATGGCCTGCATCTCTTGCAAGGTCGCCATCATCTCACTTCTCACATCGGCTCTCCACAAAAGAGACGTGCATCACACTATGAATTTCTTCTCAAATTCACATCGAGTACCTCAAGATCGCGCACTATCTATTCAACTTTCATGCTTCGACTAATCCGCAGACTTAGTCCACCTTACCTCTCTCTCAAACTTCAAAGCTCAAAGCCTTATATTTTTCAACCCATCCACTCTTTTCTACCCGATTGCCTCAGACCACTCAGATGGGAAACATAACCACACCCCATACTTGAAGCCGCCCTCGGCGAGACACCACTTGCTAAAACGTGCCATCTTGCACTACCTACTTGCACCCTCTTCGACCACTATACTCGCTTAAAACTACCTGATAAAACCAAGGCCAACCGCGCCTCCATTTGCTCGCCTCCGTCCACACATCGGGACTCACGGTTTTAATCACGTCTAAATAAGGTCTCTCATACAATTATACCTCCTTAAGAGAAAGAACTTGGCGGGAATTCCCGCCACAACAACGAGAATCTTCCACCAGGAGAACTCCCTCACTGGCAACTTGGCACAAGGCCAACCTTGTACATCCCGACAAGCTCACTCCTAGGAGTCCTCTCCTCGGTATGCCTGAAATTTCTAGGTTACTTCTTCCAACCTACGTTCGTCTTATGCAGATCATACTCCTTTCCCGAATCACATCGGCTACAACTCGACAACTAATTCGTACGTTCTCACCACTTCATCATTTCACACTTAACGTGTCTAATAGTAGGAGATCTCTATAATTCCTTATTGGGGTACTCACCTATCCGAATTGCACTTATCCTGAAGGCTAAAAAATTTCTCGCTGCTTGCCACAAGCGTCCAGTCATATAACATAACTTCGGTTACTCCCTCTCGACTAGGAGGGGTGACCACGATCACACCCTACTATTCTCAATAGCTTACACTGATCGATCAGTTCGTTTTGAACGTTTCTCACGAAGTCACTAACTTAACTCATTCAGTTGTCTTATCCACTTCTTTCCTACACGAAATCATACACAATTTCCTTCCTCAATACTCTTTCCATAAGTTCGCACACTTATCAAGGACAATCTACACAACACTACGCCTATCGGCATTACTGTCAAGTTTACTACTTCCGATTTACTTACTTATTCCAACATACTGTCTTCACCTCCCCACGTTAGCGTGGAGCACTGCCCACCAACATTACTCGTCCCTCTCTTCCGACAATTCTCAAGCTGCAAAATGCTGTCTCATTACTATACATAACCAAACGGTTGCACTAAAATTCTAACTTAAGGCTTTCGACTAAATCACCTCGAACTGACACCAGAGTTCGACGTCACTACACATTCTTTAAACTCCAACATTTACTTTCTCAGACAATTCGTTCACACATAAGCAACAGCTCACATTCTTTAAGGATTTCACATCTATTCCACCACATTTTGACTAATACATCCATTCTCTTCTTTAAACTTCCAATGATCCTAAAATATGCTTACTTAGCGACTCTTACAACTAAAAACACTTGGTTTCTCCTTTGGGTAACTACCCACCACCACTCCGTGATGCTATCTCGAACATAAACATATCACCACGTCAACTTACACCCTACGTGCTCCAACAACCTGGTTAACACTCGAACACCTCATCCGAAACTCCCAAAAAGTTCTATCTGATGTTTCCTCTTTCCCTAACATCACATCACTACGACGCTAGCTGGCACATTTAACTTGGCAATTATTGCCACTACATAACTGTACATTCCTCACTCATAACATCACACTGCAGACCAAGACTCTCATAGCCATTCATACACAACTCAAACTTATCTTCAAGACCTCACGCATAAATAACGAGTCTATCTCGCTACATTGTCTCTCCCCAGCTCTAGTTGAACCACAACGCCCGAGTTTCTGATTGATTCTAACATACTCGATTCTTGCTAGCTCCTTGCAATACCAAACCATTACATCGACATGGCGCATTTCCTCACAGATCGACATAATCTATACCCTCACTTCGTTTGTGCTAAATACTTCATTCTTTACGAACCATCCATCTCATAAGTAAAACGCTTATCTAAACAGCAGCCTCTCACTATCTTAACACCCTACAAAGGGGTCCTTCAACTTTCAACCTTCTAATTCAAGTCTTTGACCTCATACAGTTTACACAACTGCCGACTCTGACGTCAATAGTTGACCTGTTGATACTTCGTTGATACTTCCTTAACCTATTCTTCAACAAGGGTCTCCTACAGGACCTAATCTTTCCAACACCAACCTCTTAATCAACTTCACATCCCGTCGTCCTCATTTCAAACTGACTCACGTAATGTCAATATTACAGGATCACCTTAAACTCTTATTCAACGTCGCGGATATTTCATCTCTACTTCACCACACTACTCATAACGAGTTGCTAATACCAACACTTTGATGACTTCTAGTCCTTCCTCTGAACACAACCGTCCCTCGGCAACTGTATTTCCAGTCACCGCACGAGGGTACAGACCCTCATACAACCGACATTAAAGTCCACTTCTGACTCTTCCACTGCTCACCTCTCCTCTAGAACGCATCTACCAAAGCTACAAACATTCTTTCCTGATTTGTCCAACACCTCTCCACTCTAGGAGTTCTTCCTTAGCTTAAAATGTAATACTCTACGACCTATTGAGTTCATAGCCTTCATGCCTGACAACGCGATAAATGAATCATTTCACACTTTTGATCATTTTAAAGAAACAACACTTGAAAACAACTTGGGTACACCCGACCCCAACATTCTCATAACTCTAATGCCCTGCACAACGATTTTGAGGATCGTTTGCATGCAATCTTTCTGTAAAACTTAATCTTACTCAACCAAAAATGTGTTGTTACGACAGAAATAAATATTGGATGAAAATCTTCCCATACGACAAAATTTGAAAGAAATTTACCGACACGAAGTAGACCAGTCGGTCCTCACACTCATTTATATAACTTCGAAATGTCAATACTCATTTTGGTTATAAAAGTTGTGCATTCAAACGTTTTCTTGGCTTATCATGAAAAGAGTGGGATATTTTTGCAAATCGTAAACCTCAAGACTTCATTGTACGATGTAAATGGATTTGTATATTTTTTTCTTTAAACATACACTTGCACACGCCGACTCATATCCGATCAAATTTGATATTTACACGATTATGAAAAATCTCATGTACACGTATACGAACTCAACGCATGAAACTCTACTTGCATTTGAAGGCTACTCACTCAAACAAGGTCAATCGCTTTACTCACGCAACTTATCATAGACACTCTACTTTCGAACAGGGGTCGCCCTCTCGGTCTTGCAACGATTTGCTATACATACATCCAACGGTCCACTTACTCAACCATTTCATACTATTTCGTTTTGACCAACTATCTCACTTTCATTTCACTATAGGCATCTTATTTCATTTATCCAGCTAATGGAAAGCTCGACCAAGAACCCAGGGCTCCATTGATACCTTCAAGGTTTTGACACTGACCTTCCTTACCATCCTGACTGATCTATCCCATGATTTCTAGAAATGGGACTCTCCCGAAACAGGAGTCTTACTCAAACCCAAGCATTCTTCCTCCCCGAATCCACGAAGAGCTACCTCTAGACGACTCGTAATACTCTATACAACATTTCTTCTCTTACGATGTATACGTACATCACATCACCATGACTTCTCATGAAACTTCCCCAACAAGGGTCTCAGTCTACCCCTCAGGGATCTTGCTGACATTCTAAAGTACTGGAACACGACATAAACACTAGCTTCTGACTACCACTTCGGAATAATAAGGCAGGTTAAGCACATACATGTACCTGTAAGTTCGCAATTACACTGGCCAGGTGGAATCTCAAACTTACCTTACATGACAGTTCTCAGTACCCTATTAGTCCTATCTCTATAATAGTGTCCTCCTAACGCATTTCCTGATTCTCAGTTGTGATTTCTACTCCCAAGTTTAAGTTTAGGCCCGTCCGGTCACCTAAATCCCTTAAACTAATGCTCTGATACCAATTGTAACAACCCAGTCTAAATTAAGCATAACTAGCATTAATATTAAACAATTACAAAACTGGATCCATAAAATTTCTTTACATCTGACTAAATAACTTAGGTTGGCGGAAACAACCTATACACAACTGAGAATAACTATTACTAGAATACGAGTGACGATATCTCTATCTGCATCTGTGCTCTATCCTGCTCTTGCTCGACTACCTGAGCCTCATGCAATCTGCTTGCCTGAAAAGGTTTAGTTTGGAAAATGCGAGGGTTAGACCATGAGGTCTAGTGAGTCCCTCCTGACAGTCCTCAAAACTTTTAAAAACAGTTTCTAACTTTCAAATATCTTTGCATAAAACTTTCTCATAACTTTCAAATGTATACAAGACTTTCAATAATAAACTTTCACATAGCTGAACAGTAAAAATCTTTCACGGATAAATCCGCTCCCGTAAATGGCACCCTGAAGTCACCCGAGGGTGACAACGAGTCAGTATCACGCTGCCTTACTGGGACTCATTCCCATGGCATAAACGGAACCTCCCCCCGACGTGAGTACTGGCGGAACCTCCCCCCGACTTAGCCAATTTACGTCTACACAATGTATGCATACATCTCACATAAAACTTTCACATAAAAGCATTCACGGAATAGGTCCGCCCCATAAATCATACACAAATCTTATTTAAAACTGTAAACAACTTTCATGCAATTTAAAGCATAAGAATAAAACATGGTATTTCTCATCATGTACTTGCTTTAGAAAACATGTTAAAATCCACACGTTTTAGTTTAGAAAACTCACCTGATACGTTTGCTTGCTTTTTCCTACTCTGCTCTTTACTCCCAAATTGCCTACATGAACGAAGGGACAGATTTATAAGCTGACTAGAACTATCCGGACACTTCTCACTTGCCACTCTACTCAATTCCGGACATCACTACTTTTCCGGAAAACCACACTTTTCCGGACAACCACACTTTTCCGGACAACCACAATTTTCCGGATACCGAATAGTACCCGGACAACGACTCTTATCCGGACGACATAGATTTTCCGGACAACTCTATGTCCGGACACCTTCTACACTACGGTCAAGAACTTCCCGGACACTCACCCGGACACCTTCATACTTGAAGGTTTCCGGACGACTGCTGGGTGAACTAATTGGTTCGAAATCTTACTAAACACTCTGAAATCAGTAATATAATGCGACGAATCACTTACTTAAGCATCTATAACCATTTCTCCACAAACTTTACTGATTAAACTTGTTTTAATGATCCTTAAACCTTCTTTAGGAGTCTTGAATGACTTTTAGCAAGAAACTCACTACCACTCTAACAATCATCAAATTCTTAGATGGGGATGTAGAATAGGAATTACCTGGAGGATTCCTTGCAGCAAATGAATCCTAACAACCCTTTCTGGTTCTTTGTTGATTGATGAGTCTCTTCTTCTTTGCACCTTAAACCTCCAAATCATTTTTCTCTTTCTCTCTAAACAAAACAGCCGCCACACATAATGAATTCAGGGATTTTGGAATGTTGTCTAGGGTTTTGTGCCCTTTTATACCCCAACTCTTATTTACCAACTAGCCCCTCAACTTCTGCTTTTATTAAAAAAAACTCCACACCAAACGCAAAACACTTCGAAAAAGGTCTGGGTCATTACACAAAGTCCCCAAACAAGGGCACAACGTCGCTGGAAGTACGTTGCAATCACACATGGTGGAGGTGTGGTTGAGGTCGTAGCTCCCAAAAAAAATGGGGGAAGCTACTTGGTTCGATAGATACTCATCTAAAGGAAGAGAAGAGTAAGGCACAACTATATATCATCAATACATGAGATTATCTCTGATTAAATCTATGTCTATGAATCATTACTAGAGGACGCTCCGAAGTTAATACTGATTCCAGAGATCAAAAGAATCTCAAATGAATATGAGTCGATGGAAATATCATACATACTCAATGATGATATATTTGCATATACTGTTGCTTATTAGATAACAGAGCACGATGTCATCGAACCATGCTCAGTTGAAGAATGTCAACAAAGAGCAAATTGGCCTAAATGAAAAGAAGCAATCCAGGATAATTATTTGACAAATGAACAGGTATTTGGCTCGGTAGTGCTAACCGACCAAGTGTAAAGCCTGTAGGACATAGATAAATCATTTGTCAGGGAAGCGTAATGAGAATATTTAAGTCATAATATATAAGGCTCTCCTTTGGCGCAAGGTTTCTCACAACGCACTGGATTGACCACAATAAGACTTACTCTCTCGTGATGGACAACGTTCTTCTAATTAAATTAGCCAAGTAGTTTTCGAAACACTGGAAATTGCATCTCAACGATGTAGTTACTACATATCTCTATGGGGATCTAAATTCAGAGATATAAAAGTGCTTGATGGCATTATACCAATATCAAGTAACTCTAAACCATGAAATGCGTTTATAATAAAATTAAAACACTCACTTTATAAAAGCAATCTATGCGGATGTGGTATACCAGCCTGAGTGAATACTTGATTGGGAAACGATATATAAGAACGATGAACTGTGCCCTTGTGTATTTATATAAGAAATACAAGTCCCAGATTTTCATAGTAGCTATATATGTCGATGTTATGAACATAATAGACACTCTTGATGAAATAAGAGAAAACACAAGCTACTTGAAATCTAAATTTGAGATGGAAGATCGTGGGAAAACTTGGTTTTGTCTAGATACTTGAGCTACGACACCGAGTTTGTGGAATATTAATCCACCGATCCGTATATGTCTAGAAAATGATCAGGCGACCTAATATAGACAAAGCGCATCCGATTAGCACTCCCATGATCGGTCAATGTGTTGGATATAAGGAAAGATCCATTTCGTCTAAAGGATGAGGACGAAGAGGTGTTAGGAGCTGGAATTCCATACCTAAGTACAATAGGCGCATTATTGTACTTAACATAATACACTTGACCGTATATTGTACTTCTCAATGAACTTGTCAGGTAGATTTAGCTCAGCGCCAACGCAACGTCATTGGAATCATTTCAAATTAGTCTTTTGGCACCATTGACGTGGGCTTATAATTTCCCTACGAAGATAAATGGATTGATAATGAAACTTCAATACCTACTTAGATTGTGAGCGGCAAAAGTACTGGCTCTTATAGAAAAACACCAAACATTGCCTTGGTATATATTTGCTGATATTAGGTATATGTTTGACTGGTATAAAGGTTGTTCCCAAACTGGATAAGGAATTATCATATGGAACATGTCGATTGCTTGGAAGTAAACTAAGCAAACCCTTAATAGCTATCTTCTTATATTATCAGCAATCTTACTCTCCATGAGACTATTCAAGAGTGTATATGGTTAAGGACTATCATTACACATATAAGAGGAGCTGGTAATTTTGAGTTTAACCATTATACAACTTGCATGTATGGAAATAATGCATCATGTATCGAAGAAATGAAAGTAAGATACTTCAAGGGTTATAACACAAAGCATACTTTGCTTAAGTTTTTATTCTCCTCAAGATTCAAGTGAACTGAATAAAACGCGAGGAAAATGTGACATGTTTGTTTACCAAATCAATACGTAAAACCATATTTGGGAAACATGTAGAAAGTATTTAAATGGAAATGTTTTAAACCTCCTTTGATTAATGCACGAATCAGGGGGAGTGGTAGACAAAAGGGGGAGTCTACTATATATGTAATATTGGTATGTTGTGCTCTTTCCTTCAACCAAGGTTTTATTTTTCCCATTGGGTTTTGTTCATTGGTGCAAGGTTTTAGTGAGGCAACATTTTATACATCATCTTGATTTCTATACCTCTTGATTGATGCACAAATCAAGAAAAATGGTAAACTAAAGAAATTGTTTATTGGTGTCTTGTACTCTTTCCTTCGCCTAAAGTTTTTATTTTTCCCACTGGGTTTTGTTTCTTTGGCGTAAGGTTTTAATGAGGCAAGAACTATGCACCATCACTCATTTGATTCGGCACAAGGGGGAGTGTTGAAGGATATGTGCCATCATCAAAAGGAAGTGATTGAAAGAATATTTTCCTACTATTAGATATTACCATAATTAATGTTTCCTTTTCGTTGTAAACTCCTCCTTATTTAAAGGGCTTATGATTAATGAGAAAGACAGATTTTCGTGCTCTCTATTCTATTGTTATGTTGTTTCGTTTTTCCTTTAACAATTTGTAAAATTTGAATTTAAATTGTTTACTAAAAATAGTTGTTCAGTTAATCAGATATACCTTTAAGTTAATCAAGCTGTTTTTAGTTGATTAGATAAAATATTAAGGGGCTGTTTGTTTGCCTCTTAATAGTTCCATTAAGAAGCAACCTCTGAATCACTAAGAGGTGAATCTTGTTTGGCAAAAAATAAGTTTGTCTCTTAATGGTTCTAAAACCCTCTAAATGATTTTGTATATTGGCTCTCCCTTAATCATTAAGAGCCCTAGTTTCATTCTAAACAATTATCAAGTAACCATATTTCATTTTGCATTATATCATAAGAACCTATTAATCATTCTGACCACTTAATCATTCAACACCAAACCATTCAGCAACTGCCAAACAACACCTAAGTTAATCAAACTGTTTGATTTTTCTTATCTATAATAAGAGATTAAAATTTCTTATCATTTTTTTATGTAACAAGAGGTAAACTCTGTTATATTAACATCTTAACGCAATTTAATTTTCCTAAAATCTAATTTTAGTCATACTATTAACTTTGCAATATATATACATTATTATGAAGTCAGTTTTAAAAAAACTTTTGATTTTATCAATTTATTTGCTAATTTATTTATTTATTAACTATTTATTTATTACAAATAATTGACACACAATTAAATTAAAAATAATATCTGAATTATCTATTAGTAAATCGACAAAGATGTTTTAACTATTAAATACGATATTAATTGTTATATTATAAGTTATGTTTTATTATTTTCCATCATAATTATGAATAACAAGTTAAATTGATAAATATTTATTGAAATTGATGGGTAATGACTAAAATTTTGTTGTTTGAGAACAAGTGTAATATTTATATTATGAGTGGTAAAATAAATAATTACAAATATTCAGTCATTTATCAGAATTTTAAAAATATGTAAGTTACTAAAGCCATCGATGGATTCGTGATATTTTTTATAATCACATGTTTTCGGACCAGCTTACGTCCACCGACTAATTCTCGGGCGACTATGAATGGCCTGGAGTCATCGCAAATGAATCTCTCTAGCTACAAAGGTTTTGGCAGCACCTGAATTTGAACCCTGGTAGATGAGATTTTTCACTACATCCCCAAAGGCTTACCAGTGCGCTAGGATTCAGAATTTTTATCGAGTAGTTGCACCTTCAAAGTGGATTAAAGAACCGCAAAGTCATTTGATATGATTTTAGTTGAGTTCTATTATTTTGATATATTTTTTTAACTTTTTATTGATTTCTAGAGACTTTTAAGGTATTTTGGTTGATGTTGATGGTTTTTATCAGTTTTTTAGTTGACGTCCCTTGTATTTTCCATTACCCGGAGCATCCCTCAAAGTTAAAGTGTATAACTTTCATACCCAAACAAAATCTACTTGTGAAAAGCGCTTAAACGGGTGTATGGGACCCTACTGAAGCCTTCACGAGTCGACCCCTAAGAGCATCTTCAACCGCACGGTAAATCCATATATTTGCCGTGCGTGAAGCTCCAACAGGCCGGTAAAAAGGAAAAATATTTAGTGGCCATCTCTTTCCACCTGCAAATTTGTCGTGTGATTCTTGAACGGCAAAAGGGTGGGACCCTCCACTATCTATAGATTTTATTAATATTTAATTAATATATATACTATTTAATTTAATTTGATTATAATATAAACTAACATATATATAATCTAAAGGGAAATTAATTAAAATACCCTAAGTCAAACCATCTTTTACTGAAATACCCAAAATCTCTCTCACTTTGCAAAAATACCCCAAAAATCCGCGATGGGAGCCCGCGATCGCGGGCCAGGGACCTTTTCTGACACTTTTTTAAACTTGCAGGGACCATTTTTGAAAAATGGAATCCCGCGATCGCGGGCTCATCCCGCGATGGGGTTATTTTTGTGACTTTTCAATTGCAAGAGACCATTTTTGAAAAAATCCAGGGACCATTTATGAAAATTTTGATATTTTGGCACTGTTCACCCCATTTCGTCCATTTTACGAATTTAAAATGAAATGTTACACTTTCAACCCCTATACTTATTTACTAAATTTACTTTATACCTTTTAATTTCATTATTTTAATTTTACATTTAACACATATAATCGTTTATTAACTAAAATACGTTAAAAAATACGTTTTAATTTTAACAAATTACACCATTATAATCGTCTCTTCGATATGTTCGAAATGAGCCCAATCTTGAATTTTTTTGGATTTATATATTTTAATATATATCATATACAGTTATACACTACATAAAAAAATATTTTTTATATTTAAAATTCATACCCTTATAATTAATTATTTAATTTATGGTACATCTCTTATTTTTTTTTTCAATTTTGTTTTACACTCCTATCGCATTAACATAATAATCATATATTAACTAATTCATTAAATCGTTTTAAATTATTATTATTTGAATGTGTTTATAGATTTCGTCTAAAAAAGTTGTCTGCATGATTCCACTGAAAAAGTAACTGCAATATTCGTCTGCTCTTGAATAAAGGTCTTTCATTAGGCAGAAAATTAGTCTTTAAGTAGTCAAACATAGCTAATTAATGAGAATTTAGATCAGATTTATATGGTACTATCAAATGCAAGTTTCTATAATATAGATATTGTTCTACATTACATGATACCAATTTTTGCATCATATGAATCACTTCCAGACAACAAGAACCAATACCCCCAATAATCAAGAAATAAATGCTTGTTCATCCAATAATCTCTGTATTAGGATTATCGCAAGTTTGATAAACCTACTTACTAGGTGTTGGAAATATGGGTTTTACTAAACTTTGGACGCATTTAAATTTATATATATGTGTTATATATAACTAACTTTTAGTAGGTTTATGTTCTTCTATATGAGATCTTCGAAATGATATATAATGTGTCCAAAATAGAGTATGTGTGAAAGAGATATCGATACTCAAAGTTGAGTAAATGGATGAAATTAGCAAAAACCAAATGAAGTAAACAGTAAGTCAATCAATCACAATACTTTAACAAAATAAGTTAGTACTAAAAATAACAATTATTTAATGTTACATAAACAACCTAACGTGGCCCTATTAGACAATGCGCATAAATTGACTCCGCCATATGTCGGCGGAAATCCATTGCCTCATCGTCGGTTTCGTTAGGGGGTACCCATATCTCCTCGTTATTTATCAACTTTTGGACATTACAGCATACCCATACACCGCAATCCGCATATAACCCGGTCTGCTGGGGTACTTGGCCGGCCATCTTTGTGCGAAAGATACTTGACACTTCGCGACGTCTATGATCCCCGATCAATGAAAAGAACGTATATAGTTTTGTTTTAAACGATTGCATCTGCTCTGTCAATTGTTGTTTGCAGAGACCGTCCTTTTCGCTGTCATATAGGGTCATGACCATAGTGTCTAGTTCAAACACTCCAAGCAGCCAATGTCTGGGATGCAAGCATATGGGGATGTACACCTGAAATATTACAATATATGTCATATATGTTATTAAATAAAATAACAGTAAAACGATTTGCATACCCTATCGAGGAGAGTCCAAGATGTCCCTTCCGAGCCATTGCATATTTCGATCACGGAGGCGGGACCTTGATGCTCCATCAGTATACACTGAAAGAACATAGTGTGCATGATGGTCCACCTCGTGTCTACGCCACGATGTTTTTGCAACAGGCTAACCCAAGAATCGACGTGTTATGCATAAAAAATAGATGGTTAGACATGTAATATAAATATATTTGATTATATATGACTATAATTTAACTTCATACTAACCGTATCGTCTAAGTCAGAGTTCACAGGGTCATCCGCAAGCAATTTTTCAAAAAACGAGGGGTTGATTTCTAAGCCCCCGTAAGGGGTGAATGTCAAGTTGGGGAGGCGACCAGTCCGGCACATCCTCAATATTTCTGATGCCGGTTGAGGCTCCGGTGAAGGCACCTTTCCCTTTTTCTTTCCTCCCTTCTTTCCCCCCGCTTTCTTTGCTTGTTTTTTAGCGGGCGGTGGTGTCGTAGATCCTTGTTGGCCAAACGGGTGACGAAACCATTGTGAAATTTTATGCGACCGCTTTAGAGGGAGCGGGGTCACCTGTGGTGGTGGATCTACAACATCCATCGAGTCATCGTCAGGCTCCGAGAAGTGCTCCGAGAAGTGATCCTGGATAATAGGAGACCCCGTCTGAAAATTACGTTACTCAATGTTTTAAGTACAATTTAGGAAATGTTCACAATTAAACCAAAACTACCAAAATAACTTACAGTGTGCATTTCCGGCCTGTAATAGTCATCGGCCGAACCGCCAAAGATGTTTGTGATTGATGTGGTGGCGAACGGCGGCGGCATCTGCGAGGTGTATGCCCCCGACATCCCGGCCTGCGTGACATTGATCATTAAAATAGTTACAAAATTAGGATTATCGATATATAACTATAATGGTTACTCAGTGTCACTAACACTCTCCGGGATAGTCGAATATGATGTGGTGGCGAACGGCGGCGGCATCTGCGAGGTGTATGCCCCCGACATCCCGGCCTGCGTGACATTGATCATTAAAATAGTTACAAAATTAGGAACAAACATATAACTATAATGGTTACTCAGTGTCACTTACACTCTCCGGGATAGTAGAATAGGATGTGGTGGCGAACGGCGTTTCCGACATCCCGGCCTGCGTGACATTGATCATTATAAGAGTTACAAACTTAGGAACAAACATATAACTATAATGGTTACTCAATGTCACTTACATTTTCAGGGAATGACGGATGGGATGTGGTGGCAAACGTCGCATGTGCCCCCTGTCCGAATGGAGCGGGGATCGGTGTCGTACTCAACAGCTAAAACAAGTTTAGAACGTAATATTAATATACAAACTAAATAAACGTGGCCAACAAATTAAGTTAAACACTAACATTGACAGCGCTAAACTGTCTGTAGACTTCCTCCAGATAGTGTACACGTGTCTCTAGCGGCCCGTGGACGTAGTCCCACAGGACTTCATGTGAGCCACGTTGTGGCTCGTAGGAAGGGGCCGCCTGATATGGATTGTAGGAGGAGGAAGGGGGCGCCTGGTAGGAGGAGGAAGGGGGCGCCTGGTAGGAGGAGGAACGGGGCGCCTGGTAGGAGGAGGAACGGGCCGGCTGGTAGGAGGAGGAAGGGGGCGGCTGGTATCCACCGGAAGGGGGCCTGTCGTCGTCTTCCTCATCTTCGGAAGTAGGGGGACGTCGAGCCCTTTCCGCCTCTGCGTCAATAAAGGCCACGTTGTCTCTGTACCAATCTGTGCCCATCTCGTCGACAGTAGGCACAAGGCGATCGGCGGGCAAGAGTGGCTGCTAAATATATGATAAAACATAAAAGAAATTAATAAGCGGGACTAACGTATGCAAATTGTAAACATAGTAAAAGAACTTACATTTCTAGACGCTTTGAAGAACTCAATCCAAAGCGACCTACTTAGGGTAACACGCTTGTCCCAACGGGTTCCCCTAAGTACTCGATCGTCGCGCTTGACGAAATATCGGATTGATGCGGGAAACATCTCCAAGATCCATATCTGGAATTAGACAAGAAGAGCAAGTACGTAAAAAGAAAAGCCAAACAGTTTGTATGTATTATTAACAATTGTTATACTACGTATCTAACCTTGAAGGCGTATGTAAAACCACAAAGATTCATCTTTGCATGTCGATCGGCGCGTCTGCCTATGGCTCGGTGCAGATTAGAGTAGCAATGTGTCCAGATATGGCTACCCCACGGGTAGCTGTTAAACAGCTCAAGGTCCTCGACGGCCCTAAGGACCGTCGATGAAGCATGCTGGCTATACTCACGGCCCAGGAAGCCCATATCCACGATCACCACCAAGCATACACGGACAGCATCGTCGTCGGTTAGGGCACTAAGGCCCTCTTTCATCTTTTCCCGGGCTGCCTTCAGCTTCAAACGAGATGCTGAAATGCCGAAAACCCTAGGAACGAAGGAGCAGTCTTCTAAGGGAGGAAGGGGGGGAGCCTCTCCAAAACGTAGTCCTGTAATTAGACAGAACTCCCGACGCCCAAAATGCAATTGAGAGCCGAAGAAATCAAAATGCATCTCCTCCGGCTCAGCGTTGGCGTCCTCGACCTCCAACTGTAGAAACATGTGTACTAGCGTAGGGTCGCCACCAGATTAAGACACATCCATCCATGGACCGAACGGTGTCCCTCTATAGATGGTCTCAAGGGTATCCGCGCGATCACCTAATCCCCTAAACAGCGCTCCTAATTCCTCGATGTATGAAACTTTGCACCTCAGCGTCAAGTCGATGTTAAGGAAATCCTTCTACATAGTCATTCACAGATGTTATAGTTAGTGTTATATATAGATGCTGCAGTTTATTTTATTTTATATAGATGTTGCGGTTTATTTTATTTCAACGTATCATATTGTTATATATAGATAAAGTGCGGTGTTATTTTATTTCAACGTATAATAGTGTTATATATAGATAAAGTGCGGTTGTATTTTATTTCAACGTATAATAGTGTTATATATAGATAAAGTGCGGTTGTATTTTATTTCAACGTATAATAGTGTTATACATAGATAAAGTGCGGTTGTATTTTATTTCAACGTATAATAATGTTATATATAGATAAAGTGCGGTTTATTTTATTTCAACGTATAATAGTGTTATATATAGATAAAGTGCGGTTTATTTTATTTCAACGTATCATATTGTTATATATAGATAAAGTGCGGTGTTATTTTATTTCAACGTATAATAGTGTTATATATAGATAAAATGCGGTTGTATTTTATTTCAACGTATAATAGTGTTATATATAGATAAAGTGCGGTTTATTTTATTTCAACGTATAATAGTGTTATATATAGATAAAGTGCGGTTTATTTTATTTCAACGTATCATATTGTTATATATAGATAAAGTGCGGTGTTATTTTATTTCAACGTATAATAGTGTTATATATAGATAAAGTGCGGTTGTATTTTATTTCAACGTATAATAGTGTTATATATAGATAAAGTGCGGTTGTATTTTATTTCAACGTATAATAGTGCTATATAAAGATAAAGTGCGGTTGTATTTTATTTCAACGTATAATAGTGTTATATATAGATAAAGTGCGGTTGTATTTTATTTCAACGTATAATAGTGTTATATAAAGATAAAGTGCGGTTGTATTTTATTTCAACGTATAATAGTGTTATACATAGATAAAGTGCGGTTGTATTTTATTTCAACGTATAATAGTGTTATATATAGATAAAGTGCGGTTGTATTTTATTTCAACGTATAATAGTGTTATACATAGATAAAGTGCGGTTGTATTTTATTTCAACGTATAATAGTGTTATATATAGATAAAGTGCGGTTTATTTTATTTTAACGTATCATATTGTTATATATAGATAAAGTGCGGTTGTATTTTATTTCAACGTATAATAGTGTTATATAAAGATAAAGTGCGGTTGTATTTTATTTCAACGTATAATAGTGTTATATATAGATAAAGTGCGGTTTATTTTATTTCAACGTATAATAGTGTTATATATAGATAAAGTGCGGTTTATTTTATTTCAATGTATAATAGTGTTATATATAGATAAAGTGCAGTTTATTTTATTTCAACGTATCATATTGTTATATAGAGATAAAGTGCGGTAATGGTCGGTAGTTAGTCAAGTTAAAGTTAGTAGTGATAAAGAGAAGGAATTGTTTTGTTTTGTGCGGTAATGGTCGGTAGTTATAGGTTGCATTATTCGAGAAAATGCAGTTGAGAGCGGAAACTGTTATTGTGGTCACAAATCAGATAAAGACGATTAGGGATTTGTAAGTATTGAGATGCCCACAACCTCTTTTTGTTTAATGTGAATTGAAAGGTGGATTACGAAAATTCTTGAGGAAGCGTCTTTGGGGAATGACATGCTAGTCATTAAAGAATTAGTCACGCTGAATCTAAGTAAGAAAGCGAGAATGTCTTTTATAGAGGTATCTGATTTTGGTCATTATGGTTAATCGAAAGTATTTTGGAAGCCGAGTTTGGTGGTGTCCCTAAATCAATAGGTTTGATTGGAAGTCGAAGAGTAAAATGATAGTGTTTTTCCTGTTATAATCGGAGATTTTGAGCTTAATCAGAGTTGCGCAGCTAAAGCATGAAACTATGTTGCTATAGTTTTTTTGTTTTTTTTTTTGAAAGATCCATTCCGAGAGTTGAAATTTAAGCCTTGTTAATCAATTACACCGGTTATTTTGGAGTGAATTCCGGGACGGAATTCTGTTAAGGAGGGGAGATTGTAATAACCCCAATTTGAGTTTGTAATTTAAATAAAAGTTAAGGGAGCATGAGTGCATTTGGTGAAATGGTTGGAGGGTAGAATATGTAAATTGGAAAAACTAACCCTTTTCTTTTTGTGAGGCGCCGTATATGGCTGAATCTGGGAAAGGAAACATTTCATATTAGGGTTTTAGGTGTTTATGGGTATGGACCTGCAACTTCGAGATGGCGAGAGAGATGAGGCAGCGAGAGAGAGGAAGACGAAAGGGAAAGAAATGGCGAGAGATAGAGACTGCGAGAGAAGAGAGAGAGCTGCGAGAGAAGAGAGAGAGCTGCGAGAGAAGAGAGATGTCGAGAGAGAGGCTGTCGACGAGAAGTTGACGGCCGGCGAGGAGAGAGAGAGAGAGAGAAACAGTCGAGAGAGAAGTGAGAGAGACGACGAAGGAGAGAGAGAGACGAAGAGAGAGAGAAGTGACGAGAGGAAGAAGCTGGAACAGCTTTGGTGGTCGTCGGAGGTGGTCGTCGGAGGTGGTCGCCGGTGGTGGTCGCCGGAGATGGTGGTCGCCGGAGGTGGTGGATGAGGGGCTGTTTGCTTTTCATGCGGATTGGGTGAAGGAGGAGAAACTC
Source organism: Saussurea involucrata (assembly GCA_033807775.1). Classification (NCBI taxonomy): domain Eukaryota; kingdom Viridiplantae; phylum Streptophyta; class Magnoliopsida; order Asterales; family Asteraceae; genus Saussurea; species Saussurea involucrata. The sequence continues at coordinate 104,804,039 of CM066313.1, forward strand.
TCCTCAAACTAGGTATATAACCTAATCCATTTTCTCCTTAGTTTGTGTTCATGATGTGTAGGAATTAGTTTTGGGACTCTACATGATAATCAAAGTGGGTTTGTTAAACTATAGAAAGCATTTGTTTAATTAAACCTTGTTGGATTAAAAGGTAATCGAAACGGGATTATATAAGAATATATGTTTAAATTGGGTAAGTTGATTTAAAAATCGCCTAAGATGTTTATATTGTAGTGAGGACCTTGAGAAATCATATAAGGGTATTATTAGAGTTTTAAATTCTAACTCTTATTGTCAAGTTAAACCAAATGAATTGTGGGTTATTGGTTAAGGGACAATTGGTATCCTTTAAAAGAAGAATGGTCATCCTTAACGTGTAGAGTTAAAATGTTGGTAAAGAATGTGGGTTTTTGTTCGTAATCGCCGGTCTTCCGAAACCGTGTTTAGCGGAAGTCGGTATGTTCCGGAAGTTGAACCGTAATTCAAGCTTGGGCCCGGTTTGATTTGTTGGACCGAATTGAGTATTGGGCCGAAAGGCTTCTTGTGTCCTTTTGGGCTTAATTATTATTTTGGGCTTAGTTTATTATTAAGGTCTATAATTATAAAATAAGGACCTAATACGAAATTGATTGTCTATTTATTTAAGTTGGATAGTATTATTATTATGAACATGGTCCATTATTGATCTTAGGATCCGGTGTAATTCTAAAAGGTTAAAATCTAGAGTTGGATAAATTAATGGAGTCGGTATAGTTTCTCACTGGGATGAATAAGCAAAGACCATTAATTATGATTTGGACTAGAAAGTGTAACCACCAACTTAGATAAGTTTGGGTTGAGTTCGGGATTTAACTCGAGTATTTAATAAACGAATTATGACGCACGTTATTAATATAATAGGTGTTTCACTTAGAGATCGGAAGTGTAAGTGAGGAGCTTTGGAGCAAGCAAGCCAGGTGAGTTTTCTAAACCAAAACACGTGGCTTTTAATGTGTTTTATAAAAGGAGTATATATGATGAGAATTGCCATGATATATTTATGCTTTGCATGTATAATTGTTGTTTTGAAAGTTTTATGATGAATGTATGCATACATCGAGGAGACGTAAACTGGCAAAGACGGGAAAGTAGTTCCGCCAGCTCTCGTACGGGAAGGGAGGTCCCTATATGCCAGGAGCGAGGTTCCGCAAGGCAGTGCGAGGCTGACTCGTTGTCACCTTCGGGTGGCTTCAGGGTGTCAGATTACGAGGAGGCGGACTTTAGTCCGTATACGATTTTGACGTGTTGAGAATAAATGTTTTATGCTGAAAGATAAACTGTTTTATATGATTTGATAACTGTTCGGAGGGACTCACTAGACCTCATGGTCTAACCCTCGCATTTTCAAAATAAAACCTTTTCAGGTAAGCAGGTTGCAGGAGGCTCGGGCAAGTAGGCTGAGCATAGCTAGCGTTGAGGAGATATGACACTAGTAGAATTTAATATTTTCTCAGTTGTGTAGGTTGTTTCCGCAAACCTATCGAGTATTGTAATGAAATTTTGAGACCATGATGTTGGGATGTTTATTTTAATGAGATACATGTTAAATTTTTGGTTGGGTCGTAACAATTGGTATCAAAGCCGTAGTTTAAGGGATTTAGGTGACCGGACGGGCCTAAACTTAAACTTGGGAGTAGAAATCACAGCTGAGAAATAGGAAATGCGTTAGGAGGACACTATTATAGAGATAGGACTAATAGGGTACTGAGGACTGTCATGTAAGGTAAGTTTGAAATTCCACCTGGCCAGTGTAATTGCGAACTTACAGGTACATGTATGTGCTTAACCTGCCTTATTATTCTGATAGTAGTCAAAAGCTAGTGTTTATGTCGCGTGCCGGTATTGGAGAATGTCAGTAAGATCCTTGAGAAGTAGATTGAGACCCATAGTCGGGAGATATCGTAAAGGGTCATTTATGATGTGATGTATGTATACATCATAGAGAAGAAATACTGCATAGAGTGTTATGAATTGTCTAGAGGTAGCTCTTCGTAGACTCGAATATGGGGAAAGTTTGAGTTGAGTAAGACTCCTGTTTCGGGAGGGTCCCAGTTCTAGAAATCATGGGATAGGTCAGACGGGATGGTAAGAAAGATCAGTGTCGAAATCCTGAAAGTGTTATAGAACTTAAATTATTTTTTTATTTTTTTATTTAATCGAGCTTTTAAATGGCAGAGTTAATGAAATATGATGCATATAGTGAAATGAAACCATGTAGAAAGGGAAAGTGAGATAGTTGCTTAAAACAAAATTGTATGAATGGGGTTGAGTAAGCGAAATGTGGAAAGCGTGTTCAGCAAGTTGTTGCATGACCGAGAGAGCGACCGTGGTAGTAGGGAAAGTGTCAAAGGTAAACTGTGAAAGTAAAGAGATTGACCTTAGTTGAGAGAGTAGCCTTCAATTGCAAATAGAGTCTCATGCATGGTGTTCTTTATTGTAACCCGAAATTTTCACGAGTTAAGTTAAATGGGTAAATATGAATTTTAATCGAAAACGAGTCAGAAAGTGCACACGTATGTTTAAAGAAAAGGGTGGTTTCATCCACGAGGCACATTGAAGTTTTGAGTATAACGATTTGCAAAGTATTCCACATTTTTTTATGATAAGCTAAATTGTTACAAAAAGGTCGGGAAAACAATTGCCAGCCAAAACTTTTACAATCAAATACCTATTGTTTTATGGATATCATACAAGTGAGTGTGAGAACCGAATGATTTACTTTGTGTCGGTAATTCTTCCAGAATGGTGTCAAATGGAAAGATTTTCATGCAATATGATACTGTCGCAATAACGCCGTTCGGTCGGAGTAAGATCAAGTTTATGGAAAGTTGCATGCGAACGATTCTCGAGATCGTTGTGCAGTGCATTGAATTTATAAGAGTGATGGGGGCATGTTTACCCTAGATGTTTTCAAGTGTTGTTTATTTAAACTGATGAAACGTAAGAAATGATTTATATATTGCGTGTCATGCATGAAGGCTATGAACTCACTAGGTCGTGGGATGTGGCGTTTTAAGGCTAAGAAAGAACTCAGAGAGTAGAAAGTTGTTGGTCAAATCAGGAAGGACGTTTGTAATTTTGGTAGGTGTTCAAGGAGAGAGTTGATCAGTGAATGAGTCAGAATTGAATTATAGTGCCAATTGTATGAGGGTTTGTACCTTGTTCGGTAACTAGAAGTACGGTTGTCAAGGGACGGTTGTGTCTAGCGGAAGGACCTGAAGCCTTCAAGGTGATGGTTTTAACAACTCGTTATGAGTAGTGTGGTGAGGAAGAATGAAATATCTTTGGCGTGGAAATATGAGTTCGAGGTAAGCTTGTAATGTTGTCGTTACATGAGTATGATTCGAAAAGAGGGAAACCGATCATGAAGGTGATTAGGGTATGTTGGAAGAATTAGGTTCCGTAAGGAACCCTTGTTTAAGAATAAGTTAAGAAAGTAGTTACAGATTACCTGTTGTTGTAGAAGCCAATAACTGTGTACGTTGGCCGAGACCGGAGACTTGAAGTAGAAAGTTGAGAGTTGATAGAACACCGTGTAGGGGTTCTAAGGGGAAGAGAAGTCATTGTTTGACTAAGCATTCTATTTACGAATAGTGGAGGGTTCGTAGGATGATGAGGTATGTAACTCGGGCGAAGCGAGTGTGTAGATTTTAACAGTCAGTAAGAAAAGTGGTGTGTCTTCGTAAAGGCTTGGATCGCGAAGAGCTAACTAGAATGGTTGCGTGTGAGCTATTTGAGAACTCGTGGATTATAGTGCGACAAGTTGGGAAAGGACTACGTAGTGAGATAGACTCGATTGTAGTATACGGAAGAACATGAAGGAAAGTGTGGGTTATGAATGAACGACTATGAGAGATTCGGTCTGCAGTGTGATGTATTGAGTGAGGAACGTACAGTTATGTAATGGCATCAATTGCCAAGCTAAATGTACTAGCTAGTATCGTAGTGAGGTGATGTTAGAGAGTAAGTTGACTTTATGGTACGATTTCGACCGGGATGGAAGGACGGAGTAGTGGTGGGATATTACCCAAAGGAGAAACTAAGTGTCTCAGTTGTAATAGTCGCTAAGTGGGTTTATGTTGAAATCTTTAGAAGTTTAAAGAAGTGGAAGAGTGGATTAGTCAAATGTGTTAGGGTAAATGCTAGATAATTGTAGAACGCGAATCGTTCTTTTGTGAAGGGGGATGACCCTAGAGAGAGATAGTTGGAATTTGGTTATGTTTAAAGAAGGATGATGATTATGGGTTGGAGCGGTGGTATGATCATTAGTGATTCGAAACGTCAGGATAGATGTATAAGCTTCTGTTTGGCTGATTATCAATTTTGAGGATTGTCAAGTAATGACATTTATTGTTATCATAAGAGGTGTTATGACTCTACCGAGATTCTTACTAAGAATTAATAGGAGAGAATCGATTTGTTAAAGTGAGAAGTCGATGATAGTGCGATGGAAGGAGAAATTTTCAAATTATTTCGAAAATTGCAAGTTGTTGGGTTACTTGGTGGAGTTGTTAGTAAGAAAATCAGTTTTGACTGTCGGATTTTGCGAATGCCAGCATAACGAGATGTTGAAGCTAGTCATTATATATGTTAATTTATGGTGGATTGAAAGAAATGAACTGCAGTCCGATTGGAGGTTACCTCTTGAAATAAGTTGATAATTATATTTGAGATGAGTTGGTCAAGTTAAAGTTAGTAGTGATAAAGAGAAGGAATTGTTTTGTTTTGTGCGGTAATGGTCGGTAGTTATAGGTTGCATTATTCGAGAAAATGCAGTTGAGAGCGGAAACTGTTATTGTGGTCACAAATCAGATAAAGACGATTAGGGATTTGTAAGTATTGAGATGCCCACAACCTCTTTTTGTTTAATGTGAATTGAAAGGTGGATTACGAAAATTCTTGAGGAAGCGTCTTTGGGGAATGACATGCTAGTCATTAAAGAATTAGTCACGCTGAATCTAAGTAAGAAAGCGAGAATGTCTTTTATAGAGGTATCTGATTTTGGTCATTATGGTTAATCGAAAGTATTTTGGAAGCCGAGTTTGGTGGTGTCCCTAAATCAATAGGTTTGATTGGAAGTCGAAGAGTAAAATGATAGTGTTTTTCCTGTTATAATCGGAGATTTTGAGCTTAATCAGAGTTGCGCAGCTAAAGCATGAAACTATGTTGCTATAGTTTTTTTGTTTTTTTTTTTGAAAGATCCATTCCGAGAGTTGAAATTTAAGCCTTGTTAATCAATTACACCGGTTATTTTGGAGTGAATTCCGGGACGGAATTCTGTTAAGGAGGGGAGATTGTAATAACCCCAATTTGAGTTTGTAATTTAAATAAAAGTTAAGGGAGCATGAGTGCATTTGGTGAAATGGTTGGAGGGTAGAATATGTAAATTGGAAAAACTAACCCTTTTCTTTTTGTGAGGCGCCGTATATGGCTGAATCTGGGAAAGGAAACATTTCATATTAGGGTTTTAGGTGTTTATGGGTATGGACCTGCAACTTCGAGATGGCGAGAGAGATGAGGCAGCGAGAGAGAGGAAGACGAAAGGGAAAGAAATGGCGAGAGATAGAGACTGCGAGAGAAGAGAGAGAGCTGCGAGAGAAGAGAGAGAGCTGCGAGAGAAGAGAGATGTCGAGAGAGAGGCTGTCGACGAGAAGTTGACGGCCGGCGAGGAGAGAGAGAGAGAGAGAAACAGTCGAGAGAGAAGTGAGAGAGACGACGAAGGAGAGAGAGAGACGAAGAGAGAGAGAAGTGACGAGAGGAAGAAGCTGGAACAGCTTTGGTGGTCGTCGGAGGTGGTCGCCGGTGGTGGTCGCCGGAGATGGTGGTCGCCGGAGGTGGTGGATGAGGGGCTGTTTGCTTTTCATGCGGATTGGGTGAAGGAGGAGAAACTCTCCTCAAACTAGGTATATAACCTAATCCATTTTCTCCTTAGTTTGTGTTCATGATGTGTAGGAATTAGTTTTGGGACTCTACATGATAATCAAAGTGGGTTTGTTAAACTATAGAAAGCATTTGTTTAATTAAACCTTGTTGGATTAAAAGGTAATCGAAACGGGATTATATAAGAATATATGTTTAAATTGGGTAAGTTGATTTAAAAATCGCCTAAGATGTTTATATTGTAGTGAGGACCTTGAGAAATCATATAAGGGTATTATTAGAGTTTTAAATTCTAACTCTTATTGTCAAGTTAAACCAAATGAATTGTGGGTTATTGGTTAAGGGACAATTGGTATCCTTTAAAAGAAGAATGGTCATCCTTAACGTGTAGAGTTAAAATGTTGGTAAAGAATGTGGGTTTTTGTTCGTAATCGCCGGTCTTCCGAAACCGTGTTTAGCGGAAGTCGGTATGTTCCGGAAGTTGAACCGTAATTCAAGCTTGGGCCCGGTTTGATTTGTTGGACCGAATTGAGTATTGGGCCGAAAGGCTTCTTGTGTCCTTTTGGGCTTAATTATTATTTTGGGCTTAGTTTATTATTAAGGTCTATAATTATAAAATAAGGACCTAATACGAAATTGATTGTCTATTTATTTAAGTTGGATAGTATTATTATTATGAACATGGTCCATTATTGATCTTAGGATCCGGTGTAATTCTAAAAGGTTAAAATCTAGAGTTGGATAAATTAATGGAGTCGGTATAGTTTCTCACTGGGATGAATAAGCAAAGACCATTAATTATGATTTGGACTAGAAAGTGTAACCACCAACTTAGATAAGTTTGGGTTGAGTTCGGGATTTAACTCGAGTATTTAATGAACGAATTATGACGCACGTTATTAATATAATAGGTGTTTCACCTAGAGATCGGAAGTGTAAGTGAGGAGCTTTGGAGCAAGCAAGCCAGGTGAGTTTTCTAAACCAAAACACGTGGCTTTTAATGTGTTTTATAAAAGGAGTATATATGATGAGAATTGCCATGATATATTTATGCTTTGCATGTATAATTGTTGTTTTGAAAGTTTTATGATGAATGTATGCATACATCGAGGAGACGTAAACTGGCAAAGACGGGAAAGTAGTTCCGCCAGCTCTCGTACGGGAAGGGAGGTCCCTATATGCCAGGAGCGAGGCTCCGCAAGGCAGTGCGAGGCTGACTCGTTGTCACCTTCGGGTGGCTTCAGGGTGTCAGATTACGAGGAGGCGGACTTTAGTCCGTATACGATTTTGACGTGTTGAGAATAAATGTTTTATGCTGAAAGATAAACTGTTTTATATGATTTGATAACTGTTCGGAGGGACTCACTAGACCTCATGGTCTAACCCTCGCATTTTCAAAATAAAACCTTTTCAGGTAAGCAGGTTGCAGGAGGCTCGGGCAAGTAGGCTGAGCATAGCTAGCGTTGAGGAGATATGACACTAGTAGAATTTAATATTTTCTCAGTTGTGTAGGTTGTTTCCGCAAACCTATCGAGTATTGTAATGAAATTTTGAGACCATGATGTTGGGATGTTTATTTTAATGAGATACATGTTAAATTTTTGGTTGGGTCGTAACAGAAAGCTGGACCACGGGCATTCTTGAGGGACCAACGCGGGCAAAGTGGGTAAACATTGGTGACACGTGGCCTGGAGCCCGCGATCGCGGGCTCCATCGCGGATTTTTTGGGTACTTTTGTAAACTGGAAGAGATTTTGGGTATTTTGGTAAGAGATGGTCAAACTTAGGGTATTTTAATTAATTTCCCTAATCTAAATTATATATATAGAATAAATTATAAACAAATTAATTAAAATATCTGTAATTATATTTTATATTTATTATGTAATTATTGTTATTAAAATAGTTAAAAACTAATATAAATTTCATTTAATTACTATTTAATTATTGTAAATTACTATTTAATAATCGTTTTTATTTTTATCGGTCTTCATTAAATAAATTAATTAATGATTATTTATTATTATATTTATAAATTATAATTATTGTTATTAAAAATAGTTAATAGTAAATAAAGGGGTTGCTATCGACCACCCTATTCCTCTGACAAAACAAACAAATTAATTAAATATTTACATTTTATATCCCTGAAATTATTTAATAAGTTTACTTTATACCTTTTACTTTTCTAATTTTCATTTTACACCTTCGTCATATTAACACATATAATCGTATATTAGCTAATATACGCTTTAGTTTTAACAAATTACACCATTATAATCATCTATTCGATACGTTCGAAATGAGCTTAATATTGAATAATTTTTTATTTAATTATTTAATTATATATCATATATATACTACATAAAAATATTTTTTATATTTACAATTCATACCCTTTTAGTTAATTATTTAATTTATGGTACATCTCTTACCGTTCTAACTCATTAAGTTAAAAATTTATACAAAACTTTACTGTAATAGCTTTTAGGAGAGTTTTTTTTATCTCATTTATTTTTATAACACCAATGATTATAGAAAACTATTAAAATGTTCAAAAAATATATATATTAAAAGCTATTACATCAATCGTATTTTTAAAAAAATTGGCTTTGTATTATTTAATAGATCATTATCATAATTATATCAAGAGATCTTGTTAATCATAGTCCGCTAACGTTTTAGAACGAAATCTTAATATTTTTTAGCATGAAAATAAAAGTGTTATATTGTTTTATAAGTAAAATATATCATATATACTACATAAAAATATTTTTTATATTTAAAATTCATACTCTTATAGTTAATTATTTAATGTATGGTACATCTCTTACTTTTTCAATATTCGTTTTACACTCTTATCACATTAAACATAATAATCATATATTAACTAAAATATGTTAAAAAAATACGTTTTAACATATCATATTAAAGGGCATTAGGGATTGCTTATTTAAAACAACTTATGCTTATTTTTAAAAGTGTTTATCAACTTATGTCGTGCAAATAACGAGTTGAGTGTAAAAATGTAATTTGAACAGATAAATATCAAGAGGTCTTGTTAATCATAATCCGCTAACGTTTTAGAACGAAATCTTAATATTTTTTAGCATGAAAATAAAAGTAATATATTGTTTTATAAGTAAAATATTTATCTTGTGAAGTATTTTCTCTCTAAAAATGTTAAAATTTACCATTTTGCATTTTAAAGGGTATTTGGGATTTGCTTATTAAAACAACTTATGCTTATTTTTAAAAGTGTTTATCAACTTATGTCGTGCTAATAACGAGTTGGACGTAAAAATGTAATTTGAACAAATAAGTTATAAGCAGTTTCAAATAAGGAGGTGTTTGGGATTGCTTATTTAAAACAACTTATGCTTATTTTTAAAAGTGTTTATCAACTTATGTCATGAAAAAAAAAGTTGGGGGTAAAAATGTAATTTGAACAAATAAGTTATAAGCATTTTCAAATAAGTTAAAATGGATTAACTTATCAAACATAAATTATAGTAAATAAATTTATACTAGAAGTCTAATCGCGCAATACAGCGTGATATATCTCGATTTTAATGTTCTAAATTATTTTAATTGGTTTTGAGAAAACGATCAAAGTTTTTTTTATAAATTTGTTTAAAGAATAACGCTTTTAAGGAGTTCATGATTTGAGGATTTGAAAGTGGTTGGAGGTAAGGATTAATTAATAAGAGTCCACGATTTAAGGATTTGAAAGTTGTTAAAAAATATTTTCTTAACGCATTTTAGTTAATATTGGGCTCATTTCGAAATAATATAATTAAATCAAAAAATAAGAAAGTATCGACGAATAATAATATAATTAAGTCAAAAAATAACGTAAACGTATGACATATATAATATAATTAAATCAAAAAATATTCAATATTGAACTCATTTCGAAGGTATCGACGAGACGATTATAATTGTGTAACTTGTTAAAATTAAAAAGTATTTTTTTAACGTATCTTAATTAATATACGATTATATGTGTTAATATAATAAAAGTGTAAAATGATAAATATAAAACTAAAATGTATAAAGTAAATTAAATAAACAAGTCTAAGGATATAAAATGTAACTTTAAATTAAAAAGTTAAAAAATTAAGGGATGTGAGGGGGAAGGGTATACAAAGTTGAGGGAGAGGGGTATACAAAGCTGCTGAGGGGTGGGTTTAGAATAGGGAAATTAATTAAAATGCCAAAAGTTTGACCCTTTGTTACCAAAATGCCACAAATCTCTCCCATCTTACCGAAATGCCACAAAAAACTGCGGTGGGCCCCGCGATCGCGGGCCCCAGGCCCACGTGTCACCAACTTTGCCCACTTTGCCCGCGTTGGTCCCTCAAGAATGCCCGTGGTCCAGCTTTCCCCCCTCAAGAATGCCCGTGTTGGCACTTTTGGTCCCTGCCCACGTTGGGCCCCCGCGATCGCGGGCTAACCCGCTACTTTTCGAATTTACAGTTTGGTCCCTGAAGTTTGTTGCAAATTTAAAAAAAAACATTAATGGTCCCTATAGTTTTTAGGTTATCATTTTATGTGGTTTTTAATGTATTGTTTCTTTTCCATTTTAATGTTTTTAATATAGAAATTCACTTAAGTTATTTAACAAGGAAATTAATTAACAACATCATATAAAAATTATTGCAAATCATCTTCCCAACCGAAACGGATACAGTGCATGTAAACAAAGAAATCTATTACTGGAAGGCGTCCTGGAGTCCTGTGATCAAGTTAACCTTTTCCTTGATCACGTCCTCCATTCCTATGTAGTCCGATTCGAGTTCTTCTAGTTCCTCTTCAGCTTCCTTAATCTCTCGTTGCAGCTGCCGAACGTGAGCCCTAGTCATGGCCAGTTCTCGTTTCTTCTCCGCTAGATACTCCATTTTCCCCTGTTGAATCCCTCTGTTATGGTTCCACATACCCTTTACCTTTTCGATATCGGCGTTCGCCCCATTAATGGATTTTTGCACTGCGGGAGTAATTTGTTGACTTTGTCGAAGACCCGTCGGCATAAAATCATACATTGGTGGGGTTCTCATGCCATTATCGAAGTAGTAATTGTCGGATGCCATCTCCCAGTCTGCTTCCTCCTCAGGCGTGAATGGAAAATCGGTCGCAGTTCGCCCATAGTTTCTCCACTCCTCGTCTGTTTTCGGTACCTTCCAGGTACTCCGGCGAGCTCCATCGTTCAGTGGTTGGTACTTGGTAGGCTCCCGAACGTGAAGTTCCAGCCACATTCGCCGACCTGTTCCCCCTTGATCTTGAACCTCCAGCCATGGTGTTAAGAAAAGCGAGAGTGTGTTTGTAAACGGTGAGGAGAATGTCTAAAAGATAGATAGGAAGTTGTGAATTACAACTTCATCATGCCATCTACCTATAGCCGTGAAAATGTATGTTCTTCATCAGATATGGTCAAAGATTTCGTCTGAAAAAGTTGCCTGCATGATTCGTCTGAATAGTTCACTACAAGATTCGTTTGAAAAGAGCCTGTAAGATTCGACTGAAAAAGTAACTGCAATATTCGTCTGCTCTTGAATAAAGGTCTTTCATTAGGAAGAAAATTAGTCTTTAAGTAGTCAATCACAATACTTTAACAAAATAAGTTAATAGTAAAAATAACAATTATTTAATGTTACATAAACAACCTAACTAATTAGACAATGCGCATAAATTGACTCCGCCATATGTCGGCGGAAATTCATGGCCTCATCGTCGGTTTCGTTAGGGTGTACCCATATCTCCTCGTTATTTATCAACTTTTGGGCATTACGGCATACCCATACACCGCAATCCGCATATAACCCGGTCTGCCGGGGTACTTGGTCGGCGATCTTTGTGCGAAAGATACTTGTCAATTCGCGACGTTTAGTATCCCCTATCAATGAAAAGAACGTATATAGTTTTGTTTTAAACGTTTTCATCTGATCTGCCAATTGTTGTTTGCAGAGACCGTCCTTGTCACTGTCATATAGGGTCATGATCATAGTGTCTAGTTCAAACACTCCAAGCAGCCAATGTCTGGGATGCAAGCATATGGGGATGTACACCTGAAATATTACAATATATGTCATATATGTTATTAAATAAAATAACAGTAAAACGATTTACATACCCTATCGAGGAGAGCCCAAGAAGTCCCTTCCGAGCCATTGCATATTTTGAACACGGAGGCGGGACCTTGATGTTCAACCAGTATGTACTGAAAGAACATACTGTGCATGATGGTCCACCTCGTGTCTATGCCACGATGTTTTTGCAACAGGCTAACCCAAGAATCGATGTGCTATACATAAAAAATAGATGGTTAGACATGTAATATAAATATATTTGATTATATATGACTATAATTTAACTTCATACTAACCGTATCGTCTAAGTCAGAGTTCACAGGGTCATCCGCAAGCAATATTTTGAAAAACTCGGCGTTGATTACCAAGCCCACGTAATGGGTGAATGTCAAGTTGGGGAGGCGACCAGTCTTGCACATCTTCAATATTTATGGTCCCGTGTGAGGCTCCGGTGAAGGCTCCTTTCCCTTTTTGTTCTTTCGTCCCTTCTTTCCCCACACTTTCGTTGCTTGCTTTTTAGCGGCCGGTGGTGTCGTAGATCCTTGTTGCCCAAACGGCAAATGAAGAAATTGTGAAATGAAGTGCGACCGCTTTTGAGGGAGCGGGGTCACCTGTGGTGGTGGATCTACAACCTCCATCGGGTCATCTTCCGGATCTGGCTCCGAGAAGTGCTCGTCGATAATTAGAGACCCCATCGTCTGAAAATTAAGTTATTAGATGTTTTAAGTACAATTTAGGAAATGTTCACAATTAAACCAAAACTACCAAAATAACTTACAGTATGCATGGAAGGTGGTTGTGTGACGTACGACGACCCCGACATTTCCGGCCTGTAATACTCTCCGACCGAACCACCAAAGATGTCCGTGAATGATGTGGTGGCGAAAGGCGGCATCTGCGAGGTGTATGCCCCCGACATCCCGGTCTGCGTGATATTGATCATTAAAATAGTTACAAACTTAGGAACAAACATATAACTATAATGGTTACTCAGTGTGACTTACACTCTCCGAGATAGTAGAATAAGATGTCGTGCCAAACGGCGGCATCTGCGAGGTGTATGCCCCCGACATCCCGGCCTGCGTGACATTGATCATTATAAGAGTTACAAAATTAGGAACTAACATATAACTATAACTACCATATAACTATAATGGTTACTCAGTGTGACTTACACTCTCCGGGATAGTAGAATAGGATGCCGTGCCAAACGGCGGCATCTGGGAGGTGTATGCCCCCGACATCCCGGCCTGCGTGACATTGATCATTATAAGAGTTACAAAATTAGGAACTAACATATAACTATAACTAACATATAACTATAATGGTTACTCAGTGTGACTTACACTCTCCGGGATAGTAGAATAGGATGCCGTGCCAAACTGCGGCATCTGGGAGGTGTATGCCCCCGACATCCCGGCCTGCGTGACATTGATCATTATAAGAGTTACAAACTTATGAACTAACATATAACTATAACTAACATATAACTATATTGGTTACTCAGTGTGACTTACATTCTCAGGGAATGACGGATAGGATGTGGTGCCAAACGTCGCTTGTGCCCCCTGTCCCATCGGAGCGTGGATCGGCGTCGTACTCGACAGCTAAAACAAATTTAGAACGTAATATTAATATACAAACTAAAAGATCGTGGCCGACAAATTAAGTTAAACACTAACATGAACAGCGCCAAATTGTCTTTGGAAGGCCTCCAGATTATCAATACGCAGTGTTATATCCCCCCGAACGTAGTCCCACAGGTCGTGTAAGGTGCCATATGGCTCGGTGGAAGTCGGATCTTGATGGGAGGAGGAAGGGTGCGGCTGATAGGAGGAGGAAGGGGGCGACTGATAGGAGGAGGAACGGGCCGGCTGATAGGAGGAGGAAGGGGGCGGCGGATAGGAGGAGGAAGGGGGCTGCTGATATCCACCGGAAGGGGGCATGTCGTCGTCTTCCTCATCTTCGTGAGATGTGGAAGTGTAACGCCCTAAAAACAGGGCCAATTTAAACCTTGAATAATACACAAGTTATGATCATAAAACTTCAAACTTTGATAACCTGAGGATCAATTGTAAATATTTTATATACAACGCATCTAACTCAAATAACCTATTAATCTAATCATACATCATAATCAGATTAACTACGTTATCTAGTTTTTGTCCCAAAAACATCAAAAGAATAGCTAGATCCTCCGTCATCTCTAAGTTTGAATCTTTCCAAAAGTTCTCATCACACATCCCTGCTTACTTCCCGGAGTTTGTACATGGTAAGAAAATTCAACTTGAAACATTAGGCTTTTGCCTAGTGAGAACATTCGTTTCAATAACAGCATTTGCAAAATCAATGTAAACAGTTACAACAAACCTGATTACTCCTTTTCTTACCGTATAACAACTCCTTTCACTACTGGGAATCTACCCCACCTCCATAATTATGACTAATTCATCTAGCCATAATATTGCTACCAAGAGTTTACCACGAATGATCCCATATTCAAGGATTAATACTCTTATTCAAGAAATTACAAGTCAAAACCTGCCTATTTCTTAATCCGGAAGTAGAGATTACAAATTACTTTATGCCTATCTCTAATCTTCCTTTCACAATTTGGGAAATCTCTGATCTTCCCTATAAAATGGAAATCTCCGATCTTCCATTCGAAATGGGAATTACAAATCAAAATCTGCCTATTCCACATTTCACGTCTTCCCCACCTCATAATCAATGGCCCCAATGGGATTTAATATATCGCGATACACAACCGGGACCCCCGATGATTCAAGGTACACTCATCACTAGAAATTACATCCCTTTGGTCAATGGCTAGTAATAGGTTCCCATTAGACCGTACTAAGGTGCCCCCGATGACCGGATGCCTATTTCTAGCAATCGCAACATAATACATAAGTATTATAACTCTTACTATCGTATGTGCATAACATACAATATATTACATCTCAAAACATATTCTCAAATCTAAGAATACTAGATAACCTATCGTATCTTCATCCTCAAATGCCCCCCCCCCCCCCCCCTCCCCTTCGGCGACTTAGCACGGGGGTTCCGCTAGAATCTGCTTCCAAACATCAAAACCTAACATTTTCAATTTCACAAAAGTGTCCAGACAACAGGGGTTTTCCGGACAACAGGGGTTTTCCGGATACTTTTCTAATCCGGACGCCATCCGGATACTAAAATCACCCGGATACCTAAATCAATTCAAACTTACCCGGTAACTAATTTCATCCGGATTCTTGTAATAAAATACAACTTACCCGGATACTTCCTGCGTCCGGAAACATTCATCATTGATGTTTTCCGGATACGACGATTCATCCGGAAAAGTCGGGTCTGCAGCCTAAAATTCGATCCATTTTCATGTCTGTTCGATTCAGCTCATTCCAAACCATCCCATACAGTTCGTAACTAATTTATACAGCTATTTCAAGGTTTAATTTAACATGAAAACACTGATTTAAGCAATAAACAAATGAACTCACCTCTTAAGGAAGTTTTACCCACTTTGCACAATTCTGATTCTTCAAATCTGTTGTTTATGATTCAATTTGATGAACAAATCTTGTTTTCTTCCTCTTTTCTCTTTTCTCCTCCTCTCTATCTCTTTGATTCTCCAAACCGACCCTAAGCATAAGAAATCAGATAAAATCTGATTTCAGCTACCTTATCTACACACACTTTCCAATTGTGACCAAACACACCCCCAAGTTTCAACCTTCCAACAATGACACTTAACTTTTACCACTAACATTTTTACCCCATTTTGAATTATAAATCACAACATAATCCAAAGTTAAAACTAAAAATACAAACAATCCCAATTCTCATTAAAATACTATAACTGAAAATTCAGGATGTTACAGGAAGGAGAGGGACGTCGAGCCCTTGCCGCCTCTGCGTCATAAAGGCCACGCTGTCTCTGTACCAATCCGTGTCCATCTCGTCGGCAGTAGGCTCAAGGCGAGCGAAAGGCAAGAGTGGCAGCTAAATATATGATAAAACATAAAAAAAAATTAATAAGCGGGACTAACGTATGCAAATTGTAAACATAGTAAAAGAACTTACATTTCTAGATTCATTGAAGAACTCAACCCAAAGCGACCTACTTAGGGTAACACGCTTGTCCCAACGGGTTCCCCTAAGTACTCGGTCGTCGCGCTTGACGAATTATCGGATTGATGCGGGAAACATCTCCAAGATCCATATCTGGAATTAGACAAGAAGAGCAAGTACGTAAAAAGAAAAGCCAAACAGTTTGTATGTATTATTAACAATTGTTATACTACGTATCTAACCTTGAAGGCGTATGTAAAACCACAAAGGTTCATCTTTCCATGTCGATCGGAGTCGCGTCTGGTTATGGCTCGGTGCAAGATTGAGTAGCAATGTGTCCAGATATGGCTACCCCACGGGTAGCTGTTAAACAGCTCAAGGTCCTCGACGGCCCTAAGGACCGTCGAGGAAGCATACTGGCTATACTCACGGCCCATGAAGCCCATATCAACGATCACCACCAAGCATACACGGACAACATCGGCGTCGCTTAGGGCACTAAGGCCCTCTTTCATCATGTCCCGGGCTGCCTTCAGCTTCAAACGAGATGCTGAAATGCCCCAAACCCTAGGAACGAAGAGGGGAGCCTCTCCAAAACGTAGTCCTGTAATTAGACAGAACTCACGACGCCCAAAATGCAATCGATCGCCGAAGAAATCAAAATGCATCTCCTCCGGCTCAGCGTTGGCGTCCTCGACCTCCAACTGTAGAAACATGTGTACTAGCGTAGGGTCGCCAGCAGAGTAAGACACATCCATCCATGGCCCGAACGGTGTCCCTCTAAAGATGGCCTCAGGGGTATCCGCGCGATCACATATTCTCCTAAAGCGCGATCCTAACTCCTCGATGTAGGCAACTTTGCACTTTAGCGTCAAGTCGATGTTAAAGAAATCCCTCTACATAGTCATTCACAGATGTTATAGTTAGTGTTATATATAGATGTTGCGGTTTATTTTATTTCAACGTATAATAGTGTTATAAATAGATAAAGTGCGGTTTATTTTATTTCAACGTATAATAGTGTTATATATAGATGTTGCGGTTTATTTTATTTCAACGTATAATAGTGTTATATATAGAGGTTGCGGTTTATTTTATTTCAATGTATAATAGTGTTATATATAGAGGTTGCGGTTTATTTTATTTCAATGTATAATAGTGTTATATATAGAGGTTGCGGTTTATTTTATTTCAACGTATAATAGTGTTATATATAGATGTTGCGGTTTATTTTATTTCAACGTATAATAGTGTTATATATATATGTTGCGGTTTATTTTATTTCAACATATAATAGTGTTATAAATAGATAAAGTGCGGTTTATTTTATTTCAACGTATAATAGTGTTATATATAGATGTTGCGGTTTATTTTATTTCAACATTTAATAGTGTTATAAATAGATAAAGTGCGGTTTATTTTATTTCAACGTATAATAGTGTTATAAATAGATAAAGTGCGGTTTATTTTATTTCAACGTATAATAGTGTTATATATAGATGTTGCGGTTTATTTTATTTCAACATATAATAGTGTTATAAATAGAGGTTGCGGTTTATTTTATTTCAATGTATAATAGTGTTATATATAGATGTTGCGGTTTATTTTATTTCAACGTATAATAGTGTTATATATAGATGTTGCGGTTTATTTTATTTCAACATATAATAGTGTTATAAATAGATAAAGTGCGGTTTATTTTATTTCAACATATAATAGTTTTATATATAGATGTTGCGGTTTATTTTATTTCAACGTATAATATTGTTATATATAGAGGTTGCGATTTATTTTATTTCAACGTATAATAGTGTTATATATAGATGTTGCGGTTTAGGGACCCTAGTTGTCATTCTTAAAAGTTTAGGGACCTAATTGGCATTCTTAAAAGTTTAGGGACCTAAATTGCCATTCTTAAAAGTTTAGGGACCTAAGTTGTCATTCTTAAAACCGTAGGGACCTAAGTTGTCATTCTTAAAAGTTTAGGGACCTAATTGACATTCTTAATAGTTTAGGGACCTAAATTGTCATTCTTAAAGTTTAGGGACCTAAGTTGTCATTCTTAAAACCGTAGGGACCTAAGTTGTCATTCTTAAAAGTTTAGGGACCTAATTGGCATTCTTAAAAGTTTAGGGACCTAAATTGTCATTCTTAAAGGTGTAGGGACCTAAGTTGTCATTCTTAAAACCGTAGGGACCTAAGTTAACATTTTTTTATAAAAAAACACATTCTTAACAATTTTTTTATAAAAACACACTCTTAACAATTTTTTTTATAAAAAAACACATTGTTAACATTTTTTTTATAAAAACACACTCTTTAGAATTATTTTTATAAAAACAATATCTTAACAATTTTTTTATAAAAAACATTCTTAACAAGTTTTTTTTATAAAAATACATTCTTAACAATTTTTTTATAAAAACACACTTTTAAGAATTATTTTTATAAAAACACACTCTTAACAATTTTTTATAAAAAAACACATTTTTAACAATTTTTTATAAAAACACATTCTTAACAATTTTTTTATAAAAAATACATTCTTAACAATTTTTTTATAAAAACACTCTTAACAATTTTTTTATAAAAACACACTCTTAACAATTTTTTATAAAAAAAACACATTCTTAACATTTTTTTTATAAAAACACACTTTTAAGAATTATTTTTATAAGAACACACTCTTAACAACTTTTTTTATAAAAACACATTGTTAACAATTTTTTTATAAAAAAACACATTCTTAACATTTTTTTATAAAAACACACTTTTAAGAATTATTTTTATAAAAACACACTCTTAATAATTTTTTTTATAAAAATACTCCTATAACAACATACACATTATAACATACAAATATCACATTCAAACATAAAACCATACATATCATATATCTTAAAAATGTTAAACATAGAACATATTCAAACATAACAAAAGTTATAAACACTCTAACAACATACAAATCATATATCTTAACTTAAAATAACATACAAAAAATAACAAAAAACATAAGGAAAACATACCATAGAGGTAATACGAGACATCTTCACAAAACTCGAACACATGTTCCACACGACAAAATTGAGAGAGTGAGAAAATTGAGAGAGAGTTATTAAAAAATTTGAGATGGTTTAAAATAATGAGAGGTGACCGAAGTTGGTCCCCCCACCCTTTATATAGTGCGGCTATGAGTATAAAATTAGGGTTTTTGTCTTCAAATTTTTTTTAGGGTTAACCCTGTGCCGACGCGTGGCGGGTTAGCCCGCGATCGCGGGCTCTCAACGCGGACAGGGACTAAAACTGCCAACACGGGCATTCTTGAGGGGGGAAAGCTGGACCGCGGGCATTCTTGAGGGACCAACACGGGCAAAGTGGGCAAAGTTGGTGACACGTGGGCCTGGGGCCCGCGATCGCGGGGCCCACTGCGGTTTTTTGTGGCATTTCGGTAAGATAGGAGAGATTTGTGACATTTTGGTAACAAATGGTCAAACTTTTGGCATTTTAATTATGGTTGAAGTTGATGTTTTTTTTGTTGTTGGACCCACTAAAATTGGTATTTTTGGTGCTAAAAATGGTGCCAAGGTTTGAGATGCTCTAATTAAAGCGGTTTCGACTTTTCAAAACGTCGTTATCAAACACGTACATTATAAAACAAAATCATATTAATATTTTTAATATAATATTTCAAATAACAAGTATATATATAACCGATTAATAAAAAATATTTCATGTTGTAGCACACAATATCAAAGTTGGAAGCCCATGGTTTTAAATTTTCTTACAGGAGCCTTGCTCCTATACATTTACTTAAGAGCATCTCCAACCATACGTCAATTCTTTTTTTTTGCCGTTTTTTCCTTTTCAATCATACGCCAAACGTCAAAAAAATTTGTCGTTCAAGAAATTGGTACTGCAAATATGGCGTATGGTTTTCACACTGCAAAAACTTTGGGCCCACCACTATTCACTTTTCTATAATATTTATTTTAACTTTTAAGTATTATATAATTAATATATATATAAAAATAGTTAATAGTAAATAAAATATGTTATTTTAATGTGGGGTCCACAAATTTGGTGTTTTTTTAGAGTATGGTTGGAGTTGAAGGTTTTTTTTTGGTGTTGGGTCCACCATAATTGGTGTTTTTTTTTGTGTCAAGGTTGGAGATGCTCTTAGGACATCTCCAATGTAATTCTCTATTTTACTCTCTATTATAGAGTAAAAAATAAAGGATGCGTTATGTATTTTCTAATGTATTACTTTATTTATAACTATAAAAGAGAATATTACAAGTACTTTTTTTTACTCTAGAAAAAAATAGAGGGTATGAATAGTGTTCCTCTATATTTAGAGGGTTCATTGAAAATGTTTTAAAAAGTAAAATGGATGGTTCATTGAATATGGTCTTTATGATTTTGATGACAACATTGTCCAAAGGAAAACATTTTCAGAAGGGAAATGGGGCAAGAGAAGTGTGGCCCCACAAACTAGCCATTTAAGGGTTAACCTGATCTTCATGGATCAGTTTAAGGGGTTGTTTACTTGTGACTTATTGGGCTTAATAAAGAATCTGGCTTATTCGCACAGACAAAATTGAGTGTTTACTTGTGACTTAATGGGACAGCAACCAGCTTATTCGCACAGCTGGTTTATGGCTCTTGTCCCCATTCAAATGAAAAATTGACCATATTACCCTCTTTAGAAAAGAACACCCCTAAAACCTACTTCCAATTTCTTCACCATTCTATCGCCTCCAAGCTCTCTCTCTCCCACTCCAAGCATTCTCCGGCGAGACCTTTATTCTCCGGCGGCAGCGGCGGTCTTCTCCGGCAGCGGCAGCGTCGGCGGTCTTCTTTTGCAGTGATTTTCTGCTGCTTTCTAGTGATTTTCTGCTACTTTCTTCTCCAGCTATTTTTGTTCCATTTTCATTGTTTTCCTCGTACAAGTATAGAACCCTTTACAAGTACCACATTTTTCCTTCAAGAATAACCAACCTGGTAAGCCTTCTTTATGTACTGGGTTCTTGATCTTTTATCATTTTAATTAATGGTAGAAGGGCTGATCGGCTTTATTTCTTGATTGTGGGTTTTGATTCAGACAAGGTTAATTTGTTTTATTTTGGAAGTTTGTTGCCTAGTTCTGTGCTTGTGTTTGTAGTTGGTAATGGTGGAATTAAAGGTGAATTAAAAAGTCTGTGGAAATGGAGGATAGAGGATCATTTGTTGCGGTTAGAAGGATTTCACATGGTCTTAATAGAAGCAACACTTGTGATACAGCTTCAGGTATATATTCATATGAAAATTGTGATATGTCCCAATTGGGTTTTAGATGATTGTTTTAATTGATATCTGTAACTTGCTTTTTAGTTGGTTTAATAGATAAGGTTGAGATGGATAATTGGTTAAAAATATTTAATTTTGAAGTGTTTGTGTTTGATTTGTAGAACTTTAGGAATTTATGTTTTGATTTTTGGATTATATCAATGAATTTATGAATTTATATTTTGATGATTAAATAATTTTGTGTTTCAGATATATAATTTGGCTTAAAAAATAAACAGAATATATAAAACAGCTTATAATTCATACTCAAGGGTAAATCGGTCATTTCTGCTATTCAGACTGTTGATTCAGATAAAAAAGTAAACAACAACAACAATTTATCCAAACAGAAAAATTTAACCAGACAGACACATTTATCCATACAGGACTTAATGAAAATTTTGGTAAACAGCCCCTAACTCAGTAATGAATGAATATATATCTGTAATAAAAAAATCAATCTATATATATATAAAAGCAAAACCAAAGAAGAATGATGTGGCACCCTTTAAGGCTTAGAATCTCTTCTATTTTTTTCTTAATTTTTTGACTTTTTTAAATGTTTAATATGTAAAAGACTATTATGCCCCTATATGGAAAATGTGTAATTCATATTAACATGGATTTCTTTGTAATTTTGCATGCTCAAATTTAACCCCAACTCTTGATTTTCTTCTTCATTTACTTTGTCTTAATTTTTTAAATGAAATTTGTTTTTAACAAGTTGCAAAAAAAAACCTAGAAATTCCTTTGGTGGGAGATGAAGAAAATGAAAGTTGAAAAAGAGATTGAAGATTTTAAATAGGTATGTATAAATTCTATTCTCCAAAAGATGTGATTTGTTATTATATATTTTTTTCTCTCGCATATTATTGGATTTGTTGTTATCATAAGACAATTGTGTTTACATTTGAATCATATAGATTCAAATAAAATTTTGATATTTTGTGATTACATGATCTGATAATTTTTTTTAAGTTTAAGCTCCATCGACATTAACCTTTTATACGTGATTGATAATTGCGTTATATCTTGACTAATTCAAGAAAAAAATTCTAATGACATTTGTCAATATTGTGATAATTTATGATGTCTATGATTTTAACAAAAAATAAAATGAAATCCTAGAAATTATTTTGGTGAGGGGTGAAGAAGATGAAAGTTAAAGAGGACATGGAAGATTTTAATTAGGCATGTATAAAAAATGTGATGTGTTATTACATATATTTTTTGCATATTGTTAGATTTGTTGTTATCATAACACAATTATGTTTATGTTTAAATCACATTAATTCAAATGGAATTTAAATATTTTGTGATTATGTGATCTGATAATTTTTTTTTCCAAACTTAAGCTCTGTTGACATTAACCATTTATACATGAATGATAATTGCGTTCTACTTCAAAAAATTCTATTGACATCATCAATTTGTGATAAATTATGATGTCTAGGAGTTCATCCTAAAAAATATCTATTATTACTAAGAAGCAAACCACATCCAATGGTGTACAATATAGTAGGAATTGAGGCTATGAATTTTCTCAAACTTTTCGTTATTACATTGATCTTTTTTTTATTTCTAATTCATGGGTTTAACCTATGACTATTCATTTTCTCTTTCCTTTAAATCCTTTTTAATTCTTACTTTTCAAGATTGAAACTCTTGAAATTCAGCTGGTATATATAAAGAGGAGGGCAAGAGGTACTTGAGAAATAGAAGTGGAAAAAGTGAATTGTGAAGCATGTGATTCAAAGAATTCATAATCAGGAAGAAGAATACCTTCAATCAACATCTCAAGCATGTATGTAACCATTATCTTCTTCAAGGAAAGTGTGATTTTTTCAATGGGAAACAAGTTCATGTAATCTTTTTGTTATGTACTCTTTCAATGTGATTGATTAAAGTTGTTGATATGTATATAAAGGAGTATGCAAGTACAAATCACAATGTTATAATCTATTCGTTTCATTTAAAGTATAAATGAAACATTTCTTCAATAGATTTTACTCTTTGTGCAAGTTTATGTCTACTTTTTTTTTATCAAATGTTGAATTAATTATTTGAGTTTTTAAAACATGGAACATTGATGCATAGTTATATCTCTCAGGTGCATGTGAAGAATCTAAATGGATCCAAATTACAAAGTCGAAGCAAAGACCTTTGCAAGAGAATAAATTATATTTGATGTTGTAGTTCTTAGTTACTTTTGTATATCATGTTTATACATGCAGATATAATGACTCAATTGCACGACTTTGGTTTTGTCTATTCTTTGGATGGAGTGAAGTTGTTTTTTATTGAATGAGGAAGTTGAGAAGCTTAGTTGTTAGAAAAATAGGGCACCATAACAATTTC
The DNA here is from genome assembly GCA_033807775.1 of Saussurea involucrata. Classification (NCBI taxonomy): domain Eukaryota; kingdom Viridiplantae; phylum Streptophyta; class Magnoliopsida; order Asterales; family Asteraceae; genus Saussurea; species Saussurea involucrata. The sequence continues at coordinate 104,827,803 of CM066313.1, forward strand.
ATAACAATTTTGTATGTATATTAAAAACTCACTATATATTTTCTAATATTATTAAATGATCATTATGGGTTATTATTATTTGCATAACACTCCTTATTATTATTATTTAAAAACCAATAAATGTACTAAATGATCAATTACATGAGTTTCAGTCATTTTCTTTAGCATACAATATATCGTGATCATACATAAAAGGATTAAAACCTTTTTTATGATTCTTTAGGAAGAAAACAAATTATGAAAAAATTATTTGGTGACTGTAGTTACGCAATGTATGTTGGAAAAGTTGCAAACGAGTATTCTACAACAAACGTAATAGAATTATAAAAATATCCACAATTATATATACAAAATTAGGTAATAATACCGTGTCTGTTTGGTGAGTATAAATATTTTATAAAAATATATGTAGGGGATTAAATTGATATATTTATGACATAAATATTTTGATCATTATAATCAATAGTCTCACATTTCTTTTATCAATTTAAGGCATTACAAAGTTTGATATAAAAAAAGATTGGTATATACGTAAATTATCATTTAATGATATATTAAAAGAACAACTAAGGATACCGAGGTAATTTCATATCAAGTGCAATATATATTCTTATTAGTTTAATATATAATATGAGATAATCGACACATTTAACTTTAATATTTCTAAAGAATTTATCGTCGTCGCGCAACGTGCGACACATAACACTAGTATATATATAAAAACAGAAACCACGTCCAATGACGTGGCCTCCCCTAAAACCCCAAAACACACTTTTCTTTTCTCTCATTCACTGTGACTTCACCCTTCTTTTCCCTTATTTTCCCAACCTAATTTCTCATCTATATGAGCATTATTCATATCACATTCAATACCAGCCCCTTCGTCTTCCCTAACGGTGGCTTTTCTCCATCTCCGAATATCTTGAATACCAATTCATTGATCGAGTGATTAGTTTTCAGCCACGAAGCAAATCTCCATCGATGGATTCTCATTCTCCAACTACTACTATATTTTCATGACTACTAATCTCATATTCTCAAACAAAACCCGATACCAATCCCAAACTTTCTTCATTTCTCCCCTTTTTCAAGATTAACACGTTGGAGTTTTGCAAAAAAAAAAACGCCATGGATGCAGCAACCAGCTCCTATGCTCTCCCTGCAATAAATAATTCAAATTCGAAGACCTCCAAATTGAGACACGATGTTTCTGTGTAAGTTTTTTGCTTGATCGTTGATTTATGATGAATAAATTAACACTCAATCGTCTGATCCTTATGCGGCAATTTTTTTAAATTGATTTTTAGGGATTAATCGAGTATGAAATGTACTCCTCCTGTTGAACGACATTTTGCCTTTGAAATATTAATAAATTGGCTGGCTGTAAAATCTGTTTCGAATTCTTACCATTATAGGGGTAATATGAATATATGATACCTGTACTAAATTTGTAAAGAGTATTACAAATTAACACCGTTGATAGATCAGAAACAAAATTTATAGAAATTTGCATCAGCAAACTACGTCCAACATCAATTCTTGAAACGGTTTACCAAGTAGGGATTGGCATAATGGTATCGGTTAGTCTGAAGCAAGTGTTCTTTTATTGAAGATTATAAACCATTAATTATGATTGTCTAGGAAATGCTTGCTTTTGATCCTGCTGCATATGCATATGCTAAAGTTTCTTACAAGTTGAATAAATGGTGTGCTGACATGAATCCTGGATTACTTATTGTCGCACCATCTCCCATCCTCCAACCTCAATGGCTTCTTTAGTTGGTCGTGATGACAAGCCTCTCATGGCAACCTCTGTTGTCCTAAAAAACAAACCGGAGGTGAAGGGAGGACCGTGGTGCACGAAGAACCGAAGAAGACGACCTTCTGATCGATTATATCAAAGGTCGCTGGTACGCATCTCGACCTTCAATCGCTGGTACTCATCTTTACCGAAGCTCGCTGGCAACACTCTCTTTCAATGGTCGGTATCCATCGATTTAGGGTTTCAGGTAGACCATCGATTTATCAAATCCCTTATTTCTGGTTGTTGCTCCATCGGTTTATCTCTCAAGTTTTATGTTTGATTTTTCTTAGGGTTCTTATTTATGATTATCGCATCTCAAATAAGATATTTCACATTTGTTTCCTATTTTTTTAAGGTTCAGATTTACCTAGCGATACCCATGGTAGAAATTTCATAGTTGGAGCTTCTCTTTCTTCAGGTTTGATTCTCTGTTTCTCCTCTTTTGGGAATCCGTTTCAGTTTGTTGGTTACACTTCTGAATGCAGGTTCGTTTTGCAGCTGCTGAGGCCAATACAGACCAAAATATGCAGTTAAACTCAAAGAAGGTGGTTTGACTCTCTATTTTCTCCTCTACTGGAATCGATCCCACCCTTCTATAATGAAGGTTAGTTTTCTTGGTTCTTTTTTTGTCTATACGCTTCTTTGGTTCTTGAATGTATTGGTTCTTGAATCCACTTCATTGCAGTAAATAGATTTGCCTTTTGCTGTTAGTTGTTCTATAATGTAACTTATTTTTTGTTCTTTAATCCACTTCAAACTTTACTTTTTATATTTATAATGCACAATTTTTATAATAGTCTTTCATTTGGAGCTTTTTTTAGTTTTTGCAGGTCCAAATGAATTTTATAGGTACTGCCGATTTGTAGATGGATTCAGATTTTGGACAAATTTTTATTTTTTATGTGGTGAAACGGTTTTCCAATTCACTGCTTCGAAGCATTTAGGATATGCTTGGCCCAACGTTAATAATGGTTTTGATCAGCATCCTTATGAAATTAACGCATCGACAATCGTTATTTTGTTGGTCGTCGACTCTCCTCCTCTCACAATCCGTATCTCACCGTGCCAGAGAACTTGACCGTGATGTATTGATTACCAGTCGTGGCAGACTTTTACACTGGATTTCTGTCGAAATTGGCCCAAGGTTTGTCTTTCTTCCTCTCAGTTTTGTCTTCTTATCCGACTGTATTTGTTTGTTTGTCTGTCTAAGTTTTCTTTTAGTTTTGTCGTCCAAAACTCCATCTGCTCTCTGGCCCAAAGCAGAGTCTAAAACGGGAGAGATGAATTGGTTTCTTCTACAGGACTGCAGGGATTTTGGATGAGAAAAGAGGGAATGTGGACTGTTGACAACAACCAAGAGGTGCGATTTGTATTTTTTTAATGCTTTGATGTGTTCATTTTGCATATGTTACACATAGTGTTTCTTAGTTATCTTTTTCTTCATTTGCCACATTGCCATATGCTTAATATTTTTTCCTTACATGTTTGTGAGGGATCTGTTTATGATCATGATGCGTGCAAAATACTATGTTCTTTTTTATCATTTAATAAATTTTAGATAAAGCTTTGATTAAAGTTTCAATGGTGGAGAATTCGCTACGTATAAATTTTTTGGTTGCAAATAAAGAAGTCTTTTACTTTTCCATGGGTGTTTGCTAAAGTTTTTGGTTGTACACTATAGATGATCATTCTAATAAGTTTGTCATAAGATTTCGTCTCTACCAGGGAGTTGATTTGGGCACCGGAACAGGTAGGCGGTGAAATTCAACCGAGAGTCCGAGATAGTAAGAGGTTTCATTCTATTAGACCATTAGAGAATATGAAGTATCGACTATGGTGGAATTCAGAAACATTCAAAAATTTAGTTTCAACGTTTCTTCTGTATGTTCATCATATTTATAATTTTGTCTTTTCATTTACCAAATCTATTTACCGCAAAGGTCTTTGTCTCTAACAGGGAGTTGATTTGGGCACAATAGGTAGGGTCGGACCATGATAACTTGGCCCGACGAACGAATCATGGTGTGTGTCCCATTTTGATGAAGACTTGGCATGACTCACACTTATATTAGGCCATTTCTGTATATTTTTAGAGTCTCATGAAAATATAATATGTTATTTGAGAGGAATGTATATGTCTGTTGTGATAAGTTGTCATTTTTCCCCTATGATTCCTAAATATTAGTTATTGGATGACCCTCTTTACATTTTGTGTTTTAGCTTGATATGAGCGAAGAACTACCTCTAAAACAAAGATATGTAGATAAAATTATTTTTACTTGATTGTATTCTATTGTCCTTACATATTGTGATGGTTGTTTTACTAAAACGCCGATTAGCTCGAAAATATTTGTAGGTTCATAATACAATTTTTAGCATTATTTACCTTTCTTTACCTTTTTGTCAATTTATGTTTCTCTCTCTCTCTCTCTCTCTCTCTCTCTCTATATATATATATATATACTTCAACAAGAATTGACAAATATGAAAATATGTTTTTCGTAGTCACAGAGTTATTTTATTTTTCTACATGTTCCTACACTTTACATAAGATGGATCCAATTGTGTGTTTATATGGAAAAATAACGCATTTGTACTATGCATTATTCCTTGCATTTTATTCAAATTTTACATCCCGCAACAATATGATATGTGTTGGATTTGTTAATTTGAGTGCCATAATGATTATGCAAAAATATGATATGTGGATAATGTTATAGCCTTCATTAGTTGTGTTCAACCTACAAATTCATGGTTAACAGAACCAAATGCTTAAGGAAGCTGTTATGACTATTTGGCCATCATGGATTTGGATATGTTGTGTTCCTCTGTCAAGATATGTAATGATCAACAATTTGTTTTTTTTTTATGTTGTGTGTGTAACTATTTCTAAGGTTGGATGGTTTCATCAATTTGGTTATCCTATTATGGTATGCATGTATATACAACAAAGAGAACAGAAGGTTAGTTACCCTTTTTCTATTGTTGGTCCGGTGAATGGATTTGGGTCTTGGTGTTTATAGTGTTGATTGTGATTATTGAGAAATGACGGCAAGAAATAACGGTAGGTTTTCTATTGGATTTTGCTGCTATGGTATTTTTATGGTTTTCAAATTTCCGGTCTATGTAGTGGAATGACATAATTGTTTTTGCAAAGAAGTCAATTTTCCATTAAGAATTAGGCCGGTTTTATATATTTTTTAAGCCATGTTCAACCGTTCTTCTGCTTTCGTTTAACAATTGAAACCCATAAAGGCCTGTTGACACATTCCTAAGTTGATCATGAATGATCGTATACAAGATCCTAAATTCATTTGTCATATTTCATGTTTTGAAGTTGGTTTTGTTTTGGGGAAGGGTACTTGAGTCGGTTGCTATATTATATTAACTTACTGCCTCAAATGCTCCAGCCCTTGAGCATCCGGAGCTTTTGATAGATATTTGAAACCATCATTAACGACTACTTTCATTGACAAATGAAACCCGTAAAGGCCTGTTGATTCCAGTACTCATTTACAATCATTTGCATGATCCCTTTGTCATGAGATTCCAAATTTTGTTATTCTTCAACTTTAGAAATTGTTTTAGTTATACGGAAAAATTATAATTGTTATTTAATTAGGGTGACCAGAGTTCGTGAGAAGGCACGAAAGGGAAAATGGGAGTAGAGCGAGAGATTAATTAAATAACAATTATAAAATTAGATCTATATTAATTAATAAAATAATGGAGTGAAAAATAATCACTTTGATATGTTGTCTTAAATTTGTAGATTTAAACTTTTGTTTGTAAATGGAGATCCAATTGGTATAAAATGCACCGTGTAGTGCCCAAAATAGATTTGAGCATGTTAGAGAGTAATGTAACTTACACACGTGATCTTTTTAACACGTGTTTTTAGGCATTTGAAAATGCATCTTTTAGGGTCTGATTCAGACTTTCTCCTATCCCACACAATTAAGAGAAAACATATATAGTCTCTTGACCAAAGAGTTACATGATTCTTGAAATTATTCAGTTTCAAGAAACATTTAGATATCTGATTTTTCTTAATTTTCATTTGTTGTAACTGTTATTGAAAATGGAAAGATATGGTCGACGAATGGGTGGGTCGAACACATGGTTACCTGGTACAACCTACTCTCACACAAACCAAGGTGTGATTCCCATTGTTGAGAACTTGGTATGGCTCTTTCACATATATCAGGTAAAATATTAGTCTCATTTATGTGTGTTGGATTAGTGCACTCCACCTTATCATTTGGGCAGTCTCATTTGGAGAGTGGACATGCTGCTTGGGCAGTTGTAACCGTGTTGTTTAAGTGTAAATTTATTTATTTATTAATGAAGTTGAAAATTACCATTCTCTTACAAAAATAAATAACTTCATACAAAGTTATACAAAAAATGCATACTTACTGTCCAAAAATTTACACTACCGGGCAACGCACGGTTCCCATACTAGTTAATTAATAATTTAGTTTTTTTTTTCGAAAGAGACTTCTTACTGAAATTCAAAACGTTGGCATCCACAATCATCAAGTCTTTATGAAAGACTTGAGAAAAATAAAAAAATAAAAAAATATGTAGGGCCCACCAAAGACTTGAACTTCCCTCTCACAACCATTACTTCAAAGACTTCAGCTTTCTCAAGCCTTTGAGAAGTAAACTCATCCTCAAGTTGTTGCTCCAATCATCAAGTCATCATCAACCCTTTCCTCAAGTCTTTTACAAATGCCATTGGAGATGCTCTATAGTTGGAGGTTGAAGAGAAGGGAGGGGTGAGGGGACGTTTGGCAAACCCTTTGTAGTCTATAATTTGTCTATATAAGTGCAACTAGGTTCGACCCTGTGTATTACACGAGGTAATTTTAAAAAATTAAATAATGTCAGAAAACTTATCTTACATTTATAAATTTATAATAAACATTTATTTTCGAAAAATAAAAAATATAAACTATGAGGCTGGATATGTTATTTCGCTTAAAATAATTTTTTTTTTAAAACGAAAAGAGAATATATTTCGTTGAATATGATAATTAATTGATTATATGTCAAGATTTTTAAGTAACTATATGTAAAGATTTGCTAGAAGACAAAATTAAGAAAATAAAATACAAAATCTTGTGAGTTTTTAAGTCTTGAATCGACAAGGTCGGTATTTAATTATCCACAAATTAGCAAAAATACATAAAAACGCTTGATTAAGATGTCGTTTACCCGAACACTTACCCGTTAAGCGCTTATCGATAAAATCCAACATCACTTACTTAAATGGTAAGATTTTAGTCCACCAAAACGGCCGTGTATGTACAATTTACCCGGTAAACGCTAACTGCGGTAAGATTCTTGGTCCTTTTATATTCATCAAGTAAGATGATGTGACTTGGTAAGCGTGGCGCCTTAAATATCTATATCAATCGTATACTTATATTTTATAATAATATGAATCAATTTTTTTATATAATTATAACCAAATCAACTATTATGAAAGATTAATTTAAAGTGAATTGACGGGAAGCATAAAAATTTGACTTTGAAAATATCATTAACTAACCATCTGTTGATAACTGATATTATGTAGTTGAAACACCCTAAAAATCAAGGTAAATTTAAACCTTAATTCTAACAAGGTTAAAGATAATATATGACAAACTTTTATACATAACAGAGAATTGACCTTGAGGATTTCTATACATCAATGCAATTCAGAATAACCTATTAATCTAATCCTGTCAACTAAGATCAGATTAAACTGGTTATCTAGGATTTACCAAAAACTCCTCACTAAGGCTAACTTCTCCATTTTCCAAAAAAAATATGTACTCGAATGCACTCGTCCCACACCCCGCTACTTTCCCGAGCTAGTACCTAGTAAGAAAATATAATTTGAAACGATTAGGCTAACGCCTAGTGAGAACATTCAGTTTCAAAATAATACTTTTAAAATAAATGTAAACGAGGCATAACAAACCTGGTTTACCTTTTTCTTACCAAATGTATCAATATCTTACGATAACGGGATCATACCCGATTCCATGAATATGACCGACACCAAGTTAGTCATGATATCATGTTCCAGAGCCCACTACGAATCTCCACGGATTCTAGATTAATGCGCATATCCAAGAAATCACAATTACACATGTCAATTTCTTGGAAAGGAAGTACAGATTACAATTAAGCCATGCTTGTAATAACCGGGTACGTTATTGGTTTATTTTATTTTTATTATTTTTAGTTTGAGGTAGGTTTGAGTTAGTTTTATAAGTAATAAGTTAATGGGGCAAACTTTAATTTTTAATTGAAAAGTTGGAGGGTATAAAGTGGCAATTGAGGATAGTTGAGGGGCTAATTGGCTGAAATGATGAAACATCATCACCCACCGCCTCTTTTTGTTAAAGAGGAGAAAATGAGATATTTTCTCAATATCTCAATGTGTGTGTGTGTGTGTGTGTGTTTCATTCGGCAAAGAGAAAGAGAGGGAGTTAGAACTGAGAAAAGAAGAAAGAAGACAGATTCATCAGAAGGCTAAGAACTTCCAAACTGAGATAAACAAGGATGCTGTTGATTTGAAGTTAATTATGCAAGAAAAGTGGGTTTTATATTTATAAGGTGAGTTCTTTCTATTCTCTTATGAAAACTGTTGTAAGTATAAAATTGATGTTTGGAATAGGTTAGAAAACTCATTTGTAAAACACTGGTATGTTTGGTTTGGAAGAATTGGGTTTCAATCGAAATCTGGGTAGAAGTTTCGATGAACAGACCGAGGTTTCCGGACGAAGTGGATAGTGTCCGGTAGTTCCTCTTTGATAGAGTCTGGTAGCTGGAGTATCCGGAAATCATTATGCAAAGGTATCCGGACAAGTCAATTATCCGGTAAATTTATGTTAATATGTTTCCGGATTAAGTTATATACCGGATGGTATCCGGACTATCTTGGTTTCCGGATATCATCCGAAATGTGTATTTTGTCCGGAAAGATTCTCATATCTGGTAAGATGTGTGTGTCCGGAAAGTATATTGTCCGGATAGTTCTTGGTGTCCGAAAACTTTGGTTATCCGGTCACTTTTGGAGATTCCAGATACTTTTGAGTATCTGATACCTTTGTGTTTTGTCGACTCTAGGATAGAATATGAACGAGGAATAGATATACTGTGTACTCGACTTAAGTTCGGGTTTGGGAGAACACTTGAGGATAAGAGTTAAATAGACTTATCTAGAGTTCTTAGCCCTACTAGTAAGTCTTATGTATTCGATTGGTAAAGAAGTGTTTGTATTTAATCTGTTTCAGATTCTGAGAATTTTGGGTGAAAGATCGAATTACTTTGGGAAAGGATTGGAAGTGTTTGATAAGCAATCAGGTGAGTTTTACTTTAAAACTTTTCAAACTGGAATATATATATATATGGAATGAATATGTGGTAGGAATGTGATGACATGTTTATGAATGGAAATATGATATATTGAGATGTATATTGTAATTATATGAGCATTACACTACACGAGTGCACCTTGGCCGGACTAAGGGTCGGCGGAGTATTGGCTGTATGTAAGTGCAGCGGAGTAAATTGATTAGTTGGTTCGCAACCAACTAATATGGCCATGTGAAGGAGGAGTTGTACACAGTGCACGAGTCTTGCTTGGTATTTAAATACTTGTTGTATAATTGTGTTTTACAAAAGGATTACTAAACTGACAGGGATTATCTCACTAGACCGTTTGGTCTAACCCTCATTTTGTTTTCAAAAATATGTATTCCAGGTCAAGGAAGGTATAAAGGCAAGGATAAAGTATGACGTGCTTTTGAAGGCTATTCGGGATTTAGAAGTTTTCCTTAAACGTTTTGTACGGATAGTATTGTAAAATATGCTAGCGAAAAGTTTGGACCACATTATGTAATGTACATTTTAAGACTTTCGGACCTTATGTGAATAATATGTATCTTTTGTTATATATCTTTGGATGGTAAATGTTATTATATGGTGTATATTTGGGACGGGTCGTTACAATGCCTATCTCTTTCCTTCCTTAGAAATCGGGAATTACGATTAGCGCCCCGCCTATTCCACGATTTCACATCATAAAACGAAATGGGATTTACCATTAAACGCCCGGTCTAATCCTCATTTCAACCAACGGGAATTACCATTAAGAGCCCGGTCTATTCCACGTTTATTACATCATAACACAAAATGGGAATTACCTTTAGAGCCCGTCCTATTCCACATTTATCCAAATCACGGGAATTACGATTAGCGCCACGCCTATTCCACGTAATTACAAAACACTAGTGCCTATGGATCCATTACACTTAACCGTACTCGTGCAGGTTATTACTTAATATAGATTCCTCATAGCATTCAGTATGAGCAAATCATATTTATACCACATAGATTCCTCATATCATTTAGTATGAGCAAATCTCCTTTATAAATCTTTCATATCATTAAATATGAGCAAATCATATTTAATATGTCAATTTCTCATAACATAAGTCTAACAATTAATATCATCACTCACGATCCTTAATATAAATTTATATACGCATTTGCCCATTTAGAACAATTAGTTAACACTCGTATAATCGTCCATCCAAAATTCATTCAGGAAATATCTCTTTATAAAAATATACCTTACCGTAATTTAAATACGTTATAAAAGGGTAAGGTAAGAATGAACTCACCTGACAGCAATAGCGTCACTCTTACTTCACTTCTTAAAGCTGTAAGAATTTCCGTCACCAACTTCACAAAGATCTGACATACCCAAATACACATTGTACTGGCATTAATCTACTGAATAGAACTCTTAAAAGACTAAGGGGCTGTTTACCAAAATTTTCATTAAGTCTTGTATGGATAAATTTATCTGTCTGGTTAAATTTATCTGTCTGGATAAATTGTTGATGTTGTTTACTTTTTTATCTGAATTAAGAGTCTGAATAACAGAAATGACCGATTTACCCCTGACTATGAATTATGTGATATTTGGTTATAATCTACCTGTTCATATAACTCAATTCATACTTGTTCATATAACTCAATTCATACATGTGTCCATCTCTGATCATCCAAAAGATAATTCAACACAATTTTTTAACTTAATCGAAAACAATTTTGTTATTGCTTCATCAATTTACACCATAAAATTTACATATACAAACAAAATAGTAGACTCAAACCATATTATAGTATATACAATCAAAATATTAGATTCACTTCATTACAAACACTCAAATTCATGTCTGGAGAGGTGCAGATAAGAGAAATCGAAAAGAGGTTGACCTCGTTGTATAAGCTGCGTGAGTAAGTGGAGTATCAAGGATAAGCTGCGTGAGTAAAGAGGTTGACCTCGTTGAGTGAGTAGTCTTCTATTGCAAATAGAGTCTCATGCATGGCGTTCTTTTATGTAACATGAAATTTTCACGATTTAAAATAAAAATGTAAATGTCAACTTTGAACAAAATGAGTCAGCTTGTAGGAGTGCACGTTTAAAGAAAAAGCGATTTCAGTACGTCGCACATTGAAATTTCAAGGTTAACGATTTGCAAAATATTCCACTCTTTTAATGATAAGTCAAATTTGTTGCAAAAGGGCAGGAAAATGGTTACCTACAATTCTTTTATAACCAAAATGCGTTTGATCCATCAATATCATACAAATGAGTGTGAGAACCGACCAGTTTACTTGGTGTCGGCATTTTCTTTCAAGATTGTGTCATATGAAAAGATTTTCATGCAGTTAATTACTGTCATAATAACATCGTTCGGAGTGAGTAAGATTAAGGTTCACGAGAAGATGCATGCAAGCGATTCTCGAATCGTTGTGCATAGCATTGAAGCTATAAGAGTGATGGGGTCACGTGTACCCAAGATGTTTTCAAGTGTTGTATATTTAAAATGATAAAATGTACGAAATGATTTATCTATTGCGTTACATGCATGAACGTTATGAACTCACTAGGTCGTAGGATGTTACATGTTAAGCTTTAGAAGAACTTCAAGAGTGGAGAAGTGTCGGACAAATCAGGAAAGAATGTTGTAGCCTTAGTACTTGTGTTCAAGAGGAAAGGTGAACAGGGGTAGAGTCGGAAGTGGATTATAGTGTCGGTTGTATGAGGGTTTGCACCCTTGTTCGATAACTGGAAGCACGGTTGTCAAGGGACGGTTGTGTCCGAAGGGAGGACTCGAAGCCTTCAAGGTGATGGTTTTGCAACTCGTTATGAGTAGTGTAATGAGGAAGAATGAAATGTCTATAGCGTGGAAGTATGAGTTTCGAGGTGAGCTCGTAATGTTGATGTTACATGAGTAGGTTTCGAAAATAGGGAGGCAGATCATGAAGTTGATTATGATATGTGGAAGGATTAGGTTCCGTAAGGAACCCCTGTTATAGAATAAGTTACGAAGGTAGTTACAGGTTGTCAATTGATGTAGAAGTCGACGGTTGTGTAAGATGGTTGAGGCCGCAGACTTGAACCAGAAGGTTGAAAGTTGATAGAACACCTAGTAGGGGTGCTAAGAGGATGAGAATTTATTGTTTTGATTAAGCGTTCTATTTACGAAGTATGGAGGGTTCGTAGAATGATGAGGTATGTAACACGAGCGAAGCAAGTGTGTAGATTCTATCTTCCAGTGAGGGACTGTGTCCAGCTTTTGTAAGGCCTCGGATCGTAAAGAGCGAGCAAGAACGATTACATTTGAGCTAATTGGGAACTAGGGAGTCATAGTTCAGCTAGAGTGAGAAATGACAAAGTAGCGAGATAGACTCGATCGTGTATGCGAGGAAATGTGAAGGCAAGTTCAAATTGTGTACGAATGATCATGAGAAACTTGGTCGGTAGTGTGATGATAGGAGTGGTGGATGTACGAGCGAATAGTAGCTTCAATTGCCAAGATGTCTGTGTCAGCCGGTGATGTAGTAAGGCGATGTTAGAAAGATGAAGGATTAGAAGGAAGTCCTTTTGGGATTTCGGGTAGAGTGTACGTTTTGCAATCCCATTTGTTGAAGTACGTGGTTGGTAAGTTGGTGTTTATTTTTGACTGTTATCGGAATGGAATGTCGGGGAAGAATTGGGTGATTGCCCAGCTGTGAGACCAAGCTTTGTGGTTATGTATGTTGTTAAGTATATTCTTGAAGGCAGAGTAAGTTTAAAGAAGATGATGAATAGATTAGTCAAGCTGTAGTATAGTAGATGAGAAATCGTTAAAGAATGAAAATTGTTCCTTATGCGTGAGGGAATGATCCTAGAAGGAAATAGTTGGAAATTTTGGTTATGTTTAAGGAATGACATGATGATGATTGTGGGTCGGAGTGGTAGTATGATCATTAGTTGATTTGAAATGTCATGATAGAGGTATAAGCCTTTGATTGGTTGATTAAAAATTTTATAGATTTGTTAAGTAATGACATTCATTTGTTATTACAGGATGTGTTACAATTCTTGGGGAAGTGTTATTGAGATTAACACACTGATTGTTAAAGAATTATTTAAGGTAAATCTAAGTAAGAAAGCCGGGATGACGGAATATATATATACATCTGTCTGTTTTTATGATCATGGTGGTTAATCGAAAGAATTGTGGAACCCGAGTTTCGGGGTGTTCCTGAGTTAATAGATCCGTTTGTAATAGGGAATCCAAATGGGGTGGATTATTAGAGTCAATAGAGGACGTTACTAAGAAACACACTTTGGGGTCATTGGAAGTTTAAAGAGGACGAGGGTTGTGTTAGTCAAAATGTGGTGGGATAGATGTGAAATCCTTAAAGAATGTGAATTGTTGCTTATGTGTGAAAGAAAGGTCTGAGAAGGTAAAAGTTGGAGATTAAAGAATGTGTAGTGACATCGAACAATGGTCTTGTTTCAAGACGGCTTGGTTGGATGCCTTAAGATAGGATCTTGGTGCAACTTATGGTTATGTGAGTAATGAGAAAGCAATACCAACATGTGGAAAGGTCGAGAGAGATGGGCAAGTAATGATCGGTGGGCAATGCTCCACGCTAACGTGGAGAGGTGAATATAGCGTGTCGGAATAAGTGAGTAAATTGGAAGTAGTAAACTTGACAGTAATGCCGAAAGGTGAAGGGTTGTGCAGATGGTTATTGATAAGTGTGCGAACCGTTAGAAATGATATTGAGGAAGGAAAGTGTGTATGATTTTGTGCAGGAAGGTAGTGGATAAGACAGTTGAATGTGTTAAGTTAGGGACTTTGTGAGAAATGTTTAAACGATTTGGTCTTGCAGTGTTTTAAGTTAGTGAGATTAGTATGGCGTGACCATGGTTACTCCTCCCAGTGGAGTGAGGGCAACCGGGGTTATGCTTCTTGTGACTGAACGAACGTGGCAATCAGCGAGGAATTGATGTGTTTCAGGATAAGTTTAATTTGAGTAAGCGAACACTTCAACGATAGGTTTGGAGGTTCCTACTCTTAGTTGCATATGAGGATGGAGTGGCGAAGTAGTGAGAATGTGAGAGAAGTTTGACGAACTATGGTCTAGGTAGTCCGAGAGAAGGGAAATGTTATTTGCATAGGTGTATGATGAAGGAACTCCGAGTTGTGAGTTGTCGGGATGTACAGGGTTGGCCTTGTGCCAAGCTGTCAAGTGTGTGACTGGTTCTTAGTAAATGAATCTCGTGTTGTAACGGGGGATTCTGCCAAGTTCCTCCTTATAGGAAGTAAAAGTGCTTGAGAGGTCGTACTAAATCTTCTATCGTTAAGACCGAGCGATTAGTGACAGTAACCCGAGTCAGAGGACCGTAAGAAATGAAGGGAGTCCACCCAATGCTCCATGTTTCGAATTTATCGAGTGGTTGACTAGGTCAGGAGTGGCATTGCCTTGGGGAGGCGTCGGTTTTGGGTGAAAGCTAGATACCCGCACCCTTTCCAATAAGGAATTCCGGGGACGGAATTCTCTTAAGGGGGGAGTGTTGTAACAACCCAAATTTAGTAGGTTGGAAGGTTTAGTGTCCAGAATTAAAAGAATGGAAGTTTGGGCTTAGGGGATATAGTGTAAATTGTGAAACATATTTAAATGAGCCAAATCCCTAGGTGGTCTTGGGGATTCAGTATTATTGTGCTGTGGCGGATGAGGAGAAGAGCAGAAAGAAGGAGGAATCGGTTTGGCATCAGGATCGGGAGAAGACTCTTCTGGTAAGCAAACCTCAAATCATTGTTATCTTCTTGTGCATTAATAGCTAGAAATTAGTTAGTTTCCTGGTTGGGTTTTCATGTGTAAGTTGGGATATTGTTTAACATCACTGTGGAGAGTTTTAGTTCACGAATGGGATTGTAATCTAATGAAACCAATGGACTAGAAATCTATATTGTTTAAGGAGTTGTAATAGAACAAATTGGGTCTGAATGCTATGTTAAATTCTCAATTTACTGGACTCCGTAGGAAGAAATCGAGTAATGAAGCATTTAAGGTTCGTCCCTGTTCGGGGGTACCGGGAGTTCAGGGTACGGGAGTCGGGGCACCGGGAGTTCAGGGTACCGGGAGTCGGCATACCGGGAGTCGGCAGACCGGGAGTCGGTACCGGGAGTCGGTACCGAGAGCCGTAGGCACCGGGACTCGAAGTCCCGCAGGTCAATACCGGGACTCATGGGTTGTTGGGACGAAGCTTGTTGGGCCAAAGAGTATGTGGGCTGAGAGATGCTCTTGTGGACTTAGAATTTGCTAGGGCTTAGCATGCTCTTTAAAAGAGATCCGTTATTGAGTAATGATCCAGAGTTATTTTAGAGACCGAGTAAGAAGAGAGACTTATGATCATAATTGAGTGGCATCTAATTAATTTATAATTATTAACTAGGTGTACGGACGGAACGAGATACGAGGTTAGAAAGGAGTTGCTATCAGGTGAGTTCCCTAAACCCTTTTTACGAGGCGAAGTGATAAATGTTTCTTTTACTGAGTATGGTTTATCGAGCATGAAAAGTATGAATTGATTTGCATGATTTTCACGAATGATCCTATCTTAAACGAAAGAGGTGTTTAGCATGACATTATGAAAGATATGATTTATGAAAAGTATATTTTACATGTTTGCATGAACATATGTGTACACTATGTGGAGTCGGTCTGCACTGTGGGATTTAAGAGAGGTTCTCGGGGTCTTAGGACTCTTGGTTATGTATGATAGACTGGTAGGATGGAATTTGTTTTCATCCTATTCGGTAGAGGGGGATCCGCGGGGATTCCAAGTGGCGAGAAGGGAGTCTGCTGGGGCCCTGATCGCAATATGTTATGTGATCCACAGCACAGTGCAGCACCATGTTTGATGATATGTTACAGATTATTTATAAGTCTTTCAAATGTTTTCCAACTGTCTAAATATGTTGTTTTTTGAGGGAATTCACTAGACCTTTTGGTCTAACCTTCGCTTTCAAAACTAAACCATTTTCAGGTAAGCGCGTAACAGGTTCTTCCAATAAGAACTAGGAAAGGAGACAAAAGAGGCATGGAGCTTAGAGAGACTCCAGTTTTGGATATGGTAGTTCAGATAGTGCTCGGCTGTGGAATGTAGAGACTTCCGCTGTCAATTTTGCCTAGTTTAGCTCTTTGAAGTTTGAAAAGACAAGTTTATTTATGTAATCCGAATACCTATGTTATGTTATCGCATGATTATGAAGTTGGGACGTTACAAATGGTATCAGAGCCTTAGTTTAAGGGATTTAGGTGACCATTCGGGCCTAAACTTAAACTGTAAGATGAGGAACACAGCCGAGACATAGGATTGCCTCTAGGAACGATCACTATTAATGCGCTTAAGAATAAGGTGCCAAGGACAAACGTGTAAGGTAAGTTTGGGATTACACCTGGCCAGTGTAATTACGCACTTACAGGTACATGTTCGTGCTTACAATACCTTACTTATAGCAAATTTGTTGTGTCACGTCTAGCAAGGATTAACTATCAGTTTCTTTCAGATTAGCGCTATGGCTGGGAGAACGTTGAGGAATAGGTCAGCAATATCCCTGAGGGATAGACCGAGCTCCATTGCTTGGGGAAGTGTCGTCTTAGAGTCATTATGATGTGATGTATGTAGACATCGTAGAGAAGAAACGTTGTAAAGAATGTTATGAGTCGTCTAGAGGTAGCTCTTCGTGGATTCGGAGAGGATGAATGTTTGAGCTTGAGTAAGACTCAAGTTTCGGGAGAGTCCTAGTTATGGAAATCATGGGATAGATCAGTTGGGATAGTAAGATAGAGCAGTGTCAGAACCTTGAAAGCATCAATGGAGCCCTGACTTTTTTAGTCGAGCTTTTCATTGGCAGGACAAATGGAATAAGATGCTTTTAGTGAATTGAAAGCATGCAGGAGTAGAAAGTGAGGTAGTCGATCAAAGCGAAAATAGTGTGAAATGGTTGAGTTGGTTAGATGTGGAACGCATGTACATCAAGTTAGTGCTTGACCAAGAGGACGACCCTTGGTCGTAAGTGGAGTATCAAGGATAAGCTGCGTGAGTAAAGAGGTTGACCTCGTTGAGTGAGTAGTCTTCTATTGCAAATAGAGTCTCATGCATGGCGTTCTTTTATGTAACATGAAATTTTCACGATTTAAAATAAAAATGTAAATGTCAACTTTGAACAAAATGAGTCAGCTTGTAGGAGTGCACGTTTAAAGAAAAAGCGATTTCAGTACGTCGCACATTGAAATTTCAAGGTTAACGATTTGCAAAATATTCCACTCTTTTAATGATAAGTCAAATTTGTTGCAAAAGGGCAGGAAAATGGTTACCTACAATTCTTTTATAACCAAAATGCGTTTGATCCATCAATATCATACAAATGAGTGTGAGAACCGACCAGTTTACTGGGTGTCGGCATTTTCTTTCAAGATTGTGTCATATGAAAAGATTTTCATGCAGTTAATTACTGTCATAATAACATCGTTCGGAGTGAGTAAGATTAAGGTTCACGAGAAGATGCATGCAAGCGATTCTCGAATCGTTGTGCATAGCATTGAAGCTATAAGAGTGATGGGGTCACGTGTACCCAAGATGTTTTCAAGTGTTGTATATTTAAAATGATAAAATGTACGAAATGATTTATCTATTGCGTTACATGCATGAAGGTTATGAACTCACTAGGTCGTAGGATGTTACATGTTAAGCTTTAGAAGAACATCAAGAGTGGAGAAGTGTCGGACAAATCAGGAAAGAATGTTGTAGCCTTAGTACTTGTGTTCAAGAGGAAAGGTGAACAGGGGTAGAGTCGGAAGTGGATTATAGTGTCGGTTGTATGAGGGTTTGCATCCTTGTTCGGTAACTGGAAGCACGGTTGTCAAGGGACGGTTGTGTCCGAAGGGAGGACTCGAAGCCTTCAAGGTGATGGTTTTGCAACTCGTTATGAGTAGTGTGATGAGGAAGAATGAAATGTCTATAGCGTGGGAGTATGAGTTTCGAGGTGAGCTCGTAATGTTGATGTTACATGAGTAGGTTTCGAAAATAGGGAGGCAGATCATGAAGTTGATTATGATATGTGGAAGGATTAGGTTCCGTAAGGAACCCCTGTTATAGAATAAGTTACGAAGGTAGTTACAGGTTGTCAATTGATGTAGAAGTCGACGGTTGTGTAAGATGGTTGAGGCCGCAGACTTGAACCAGAAGGTTGAAAGTTGATAGAACACCTAGTAGGGGTGCTAAGAGGATGAGAAGTTATTGTTTTGATTAAGCGTTCTATTTACGAAGTATGGAGGGTTCGTAGAATGATGAGGTATGTAACACGAGCGAAGCAAGTGTGTAGATTCTATCTTCCAGTGAGGGACTGTGTCCAGCTTTTGTAAGGCCTCGGATCGTAAAGAGCGAGCAAGAACGATTACATTTGAGCTAATTGGGAACTAGGGAGTCATAGTTCAGCTAGAGTGAGAAATGACAAAGTAGCGAGATAGACTCGATCGTGTATGCGAGGAAATGTGAAGGCAAGTTCAAATTGTGTATGAATGATCATGAGAAACTTGGTCGGTAGTGTGATGATAGGAGTGGTGGATGTACGAGTGAATAGTAGCTTCAATTGCCAAGATGTCTGTCTCAGCCGGTGATGTAGTAAGGCGATGTTAGAAAGATGAAGGATTAGAAGGAAGTCCTTTTGGGATTTCGGGTAGAGTGTACGTTTTGCAATCCCAGTTGTTGAAGTACGTGGTTGGTAAGTTGGTGTTTATTTTTTACTGTTATCGGAATGGAATGTCGGGGCAGAATTGGGTGATTGCCCAGCTGTGAGACCAAGCTTTGTGGTTATGTATGTTGTTAAGTATATTCTTGAAGGCAAAGTAAGTTTAAAGAAGATGATGAATAGATTAGTCAAGCTGTAGTATAGTAGATGAGAAATCGTTAAGGAATGAAAATTGTTCCTTATGCGTGAGGGAATGATCCTAGGAGGAAATAGTTGGAAATTTTGGTTATGTTTAAGGAATGACATGATGATGATTGTGGGTCGGAGTGGTAGTATGATCATTAGTTGATTTGAAATGTCATGATAGAGGTATAAGCCTTTGATTGGTTGATTAAAAATTTTATAGATTTGTTAAGTAATGACATTCATTTGTTATTACAGGATGTGTTACAATTCTTGGGGAAGTGTTATTGAGATTAACACACTGATTGTTAAAGAATTATTTAAGGTAAATCTAAGTAAGAAAGCCGGGATGACGGAATATATATATACATCTGTCTGTTTTTATGATCATGGTGGTTAATCGAAAGAATTGTGGAACCCGAGTTTCGGGGTGTTCCTGAGTTAATAGATCCGTTTGTAATAGGGAATCCAAATGGGGTGGATTATTAGAGTCAATAGAGGACGTTACTAAGAAACACACTTTGGGGTCATTGGAAGTTTAAAGAGGACGAGGGTTGTGTTAGTCAAAATGTGGTGGGATAGATGTGAAATCCTTAAAGAATGTGAATTGTTGCTTATGTGTGAAAGAAAGGTCTGAGAAGGTAAAAGTTGGAGATTAAAGAATGTGTAGTGACATCGAACAATGGTCTTGTTTCAAGACGGCTTGGTTGGATGCCTTAAGATAGGATCTTGGTGCAACTTATGGTTATGTGAGTAATGAGAAAGCAATACCAGCATGTGGAAAGGTCGAGAGAGATGGGCAAGTAATGATCGGTGGGCAATGCTCCACGCTAACGTGGAGAGGTGAAGATAGCGTGTCGGAATAAGTGAGTAAATTGGAAGTAGTAAACTTGACAGTAATGCCGAAAGGTGAAGGGTTGTGCAGATGGTTATTGATAAGTGTGCGAACCGTTAGAAAGGATATTGAGGAAGGAAAGTGTGTATGATTTTGTGCAGGAAGGTAGTGGATAAGACAGTTGAATGGGTTAAGTTAGGGACTTTGTGAGAAATGTTTAAACGATTTGGTCTTGCAGTGTTTTAAGCTAGTGAGATTAGTATGGCGTGACCATGGTTACTCCTCCCAGTGGAATGCGGGCAACCGGGGTTATGCTTCTTGTGACTGAACGAACGTGGCAATCAGCGAGGAATTGATGTGTTTCAGGATAAGTTTAATTTGAGTAAGCGAACACTTCAACGATAGGTTTGGAGGTTCCTACTCTTAGTTGCATATGAGGATGGAGTGGCGAAGTAGTGAGAATGTGAGAGAAGTTTGACGAACTATGGTCTAGGTAGTCCGAGAGAAAGGAAATGTTATTTGCATAGGTGTTTGATGAAGGAACTCCGAGTTGTGAGTTGTCTGGATGTACAGGGTTGGCCTTGTGCCAAGCTGTCAAGTGTGTGACTGGTTCTTAGTAAATGAATATCGTGTTGTAAGGGGGATTCTGCCAAGTTCCTCCTTATAGGAAGTAAAAGTGCTTGAGAGGTCGTACTAAATCTTCTATCGTTAAGACCGAGCGATTAGTGACAGTAACCCGAGTCAGAGGACCGTAAGAAATGAAGGGAGTCCACCCAATGCTCCATGTTTCGAATTTATCGAGTGGTTGACTAGGTCAGGAGTGGCATTGCCTTGGGGAGGCGTCGGTTTTGGGTGAAAGCTAGATACCCGCACCCTTTCCAATAAGGAATTCCGGGGACGGAATTCTCTTAAGGGGGGAGTGTTGTAACAACCCAAATTTAGTAGGCTGGAAGGTTTAGTGTCCAGAATTAAAAGAATGGAAGTTTGGGCTTAGGGGCTATAGTGTAAATTGTGAAACATATTTAAATGAGCCAAATCCCTAAGTGGTCTTGGGGATTCAGTATTATTGTGCTGTGGCGGCTGAGGAGAAGAGCAGAAAGAAGGAGGAATCGGTTTGGCATCAGGATCGGGAGAAGACTCTTCTGGTAAGCAAACCTCAAATCATTGTTATCTTCTTGTGCATTAATAGCTAGAAATTAGTTAGTTTCCTGGTTGGGTTTTCATGTGTAAGCTGGGATATTGTTTAACATCACTGTGGAGAGTTTTAGTTCACGAATGGGATTGTAATCTAATGAAACCAATGGACTAGAAATCTATATTGTTTAAGGAGTTGTAATAGAACAAATTGGGTCTGAATGCTATGTTAAATTCTCAATTTACTGGACTCCGTAGGAAGAAATCGAGTAATGAAGCATTTAAGGTTCGTCCCTGTTCGGGGGTACCGGGAGTTCAGGGTACGGGAGTCGGGGTACCGGGAGTTCAGGGTACCGGGAGTCGGCATACCGGGAGTCGGCAGACCGGGAGTCGGTACCGGGAGCCGTAGGCACCGGGACTCGAAGTCCCGCAGGTCGATACCGGGACTCATGGGTTGCTGGGACGAAGCTTGTTGGGCCAAAGAGTATGTGGGCCGAGAGATGCTCTTGTGGACTTAGAATTTGCTAGGGCTTAGCATGCTCTTTAAAAGAGATCCGTTGTTGAGTAATGATCCAGAGTTATTTTAGAGACCGAGTAAGAAGAGAGACTTATGATCATAATTGAGTGGAATCTAATTAATTTATAATTATTAACTAGGTGTACGGACGGAACGAGATACGAGGTTAGAAAGGAGTTGCTATCAGGTGAGTTCCCTAAACCCTTTTTACGACGCGAAGTGATAAATGTTTCTTTTACTGAGTATGGTTTATCGAGCATGAAAAGTATGAATTGATTTGCATGATTTTCACGAATGATCCTATCTTAAACGAAAGAGGTGTTTAGCATGACATTATGAAAGATATGATTTATGAAAAGTATATTTTACATGTTTGCATGAACATATGTGTACACTATGTGGAGTCGGTCTGCACGGTGGGATCTAAGAGAGATTCTCGGGGTCTTAGGACTCTTGGTTATGTATGATAGACCGGTAGGATGGAATTTGTTTTCATCCTATTCGGTAGAGGGGGGTCCGCGGGGATTCCAAGTGGCGAGAAGGGAGTCTGCTGGGGCCCTGATCGCAATATGTTATGTGATCCACAGCACAGTGCAGCACCATGTTTGATGATATGTTACAGATTATTTATAAGTCTTTCAAATGTTTTCCAACTGTCTAAATATGTTGTTTTTGGAGGGAATTCACTAGACCTTTTGGTCTAACCCTCGCTTTCAAAACTAAACCATTTTTAGGTAAGCGCGTAACAGGTTCTTCCAATAAGAACTAGGAAAGGAGACAAAAGAGGCATGGAGCTTAGAGAGACTCCAGTTTTGGATATGGTAGTTCAGATAGTGCTCGGCTGTGGAATGTAGAGACTTCCGCTGTCAATTTTGCCTAGTTTAGCTCTTTGAAGTTTGAAAAGACAAGTTTATTTATGTAATCCGAATACCTATGTTATGTTATCGCATGATTATGAAGTTGGGACGTTACAACTGTGCGAATAAGCCATCTGCTGTGCGAATAAGTCGCAAGTAAACAAGCCAAAAGTGCTGTGCGAACAAGCCGAATAGATTATTAAGCCCATTAAGCTCTAAGTAAACATGCCCTAAGAATCCTAAATAACCCAACATTCTCGTCACTTATCGCAACCCACTAATTGCGATAACACTTGTCGCAACCTACTACTTGCGACACAGTACTTGTCGCAACCCACTGTTGCGATATCCTCTACTTATCGCAACCAACTGTTGCGACATGCATCTTATCGCAACCAACTGTTGCGATATACACCTTATCGCAACCAACTATTGTGATTTAATCAAACTTGTCGCAACCCAAGGTTGCGACATTCATACTTATCGCAATTATCAACATTATCGCAACAAACTGTTGCGGTGTTCATAAATGTCTCAACTAACTGAAAATGTAACTTAATCCAGAATTTATACTTTTAAGCCATAACAAATTCTATAAAAGTGCAGATATGCTTAATATTACTGTTAGAAGAGATTTATGACCTCAGAATCTTCATAACTTTCAAAATCATTATAATCCAATTCTAAACCATTAGAAAGCTATATAAACTTAATAGAACCAATTATTGTGAAGAACATACCTTGATTATCACCAAAATGAAACTCTCAATTTCCTTGATAAAAATCTTTCTTCTTCTCTTCTTCTTGTTGTCGTACGGTACACACACACACACACACAAAAAGATCAAAATGAAATATCCAACTCCTTTGGTCTCTCTTTCTCTCTCTCTTTCACCGTGACTCGCACACACACATAAGACCAAAAGTGTTCAAGGCTAGACACCTCACCCCTCTTTTAGATAAAAGAGGCGGTGGTGTCTAAGTGGTTTCACCACTTGCCCAAAACAGCCCCTCTACTTTCATCATTTGACAAAATCCACCCTCCAACTTATAAATTAAAATTAAAGTTTACCCCTTAACTTATAATTCCAATAAAACCAAAAACGTAACTTACTCGGGGATAAACTCTAAAATTAATCTATCACATAATAAATCATAAATTTATCAATAAAACTCATCTTAATACTTTATACAAAAATCGAGATGTTATAGTAGTTCAATTAAAATTAGAGGAAATAATATAATCATGATTAAGAAAGTATAAATAATTAAATATACTATACTAAAATATTTGCATATTTATATTTTTGAAAAAGGTTCGAACTCATAATCCAAAAATCAAGTGATATCTTTTTTTTCAAGTAATTAAATATCTTGTGATAATTTTAAAGGTGTTTCGTTGACATAATGGAATTTGATAGAATTGTAATTCGTCGAAAGAATTCGACTTTGAAGTAGAAATTGATATGAAATTGCAAAAAAAAAATCACGACAGCTTAGTGATTATTTGTATCAAATCTCATACTAATTTCAACAAATCTCATACTAATCACGACACATTAATTTGTATATATTTATGATATCTAATAATATAATTAAATCTAAAAATATTCAATATTGAGCTCATTTCGAAGGTATTGACGAAGCGATTACAATGGTATAATTTGTAAAAAATATAAATGTTTTTTAATGCATTTTAGTTCATATACATTATTTATGTTTATATGATAATAGTCTAAAATGAAAAATAAAAAAGTAAGGGATTAAAAGTAAACTACATACCTAATTATAAGGGTAGTAAATGTAACGTATAAATTAAAAAAATTGAATTAAGTAGAGATTTAAGGAGGAGTGAATATGAGTGTGCTAATTGAACTTATAATGTAAATTGCGTCCAAATACATATTTAGGCGGGAAAATACTGAAGTCGGCTCACCAAAAGACGACACGTGGCATGCTAATTACTTATTTATTATATGTATAGATTGTGCGAACATGCCTAACTTAAAATCTTGCACATGAAGCTCGATAAGAATAAGTCATGTTCATACTTAAAAATAGGAAATTTTGTTTGTTTGACAAGAACCCCATAAATTATGGGCACTTAGCTTGTGTGGTACTTTATCTATCTCTAGAAACTTCTCACCCAAAACCGTTTTGCCTTCTTTGGCATCCCATCGTCTTTTGTTGTCGGTTTTGGCCATGAATGTATGGGCCAAATTACACGTACGGTAAAATAATCATAAGTACAAACTTATGGTATTCGATATTTAGTAAGAAATATTTTGGTGCTTTCCATTCCCAACAAATGATATACGAAACAAAAGCCATAACATACGGTCAATCAGGTTGTAGCGCAGTGGTTGATCGCCCTGGGTGATGTGGTGGAATATCCCATCTACCCAGGGTTCGATCTCAGACGTCCTCAACATTGATAAGACATATTTAAGTTTCAAAATTGTCAAGGATTAGTCTGGGCTGTGCTTGAGATACCCTTCCCAAAAAAAACATACGATATTAAAACAGTAATCAATCAACATGTGTTTGTAAGTTTTGTTTGATATTTAGTTATAGAAGTGCGAATAAGATATATTGAAGAGCATATTTATCAAATGAACATACTTATGGTGTTTATAACTATTTAAAATAAATTAAACTATATATACATATAGGCTTGGGATCATGTGGGAACAAATTTTTGATGAGAACGGAGAGAACATGAACCTTTATGACCTTTATCTACGTTCATCAACTTTTATGCACCTGCATTTATAAAACTTCATCTGTTTACTTGTATCATCGCGACTGAAACGTGAACAAATTCATACATAAGTGAAAATGAAGGTGATGAAGGTACATGAAGGCCCGAGGTTTTTTTGACCATGAGATGATGTTTTATGAAGATCCATGTTTATGAGTCGTCAGATTAAAAATGTATCCCAAAGCTCAAAAGTGTTCTCACCAAAAATTTGTTCTCAGACGATCTCAACTATGTACATATATATCGGTAAACTATTTTATTTTAGTGTTTATTCATTGTTATATACTCATTGACAGAATATAATACAAGATAATATATTCATCAATAAATATATAATACATATTCATTGATGAATATACTCACTGACAATATACATATTTTGATTAAATTTATATAGAGCATATTTAGTTATTTACTAACGAATACACTTTTAAACAGGGACGTTCTCGTTTGAACCCCATATATATGTGTGTGTGTGTGTATATATATATATATATATTGTGGTATGAATAAAACCAAAATTAGGAACTTTATTTCACATTTTGAGGACCACATTTATTTTGAAAAGATGCCATATTTCATTTATTGACATCTTGACTTAGACATAGGGTTGGGTCGTTTATGTTATATGGGCTCCTATCACTATCATCTTTCAAATTTTGAAAGTCATTTTGTAGGTGAAGTTGGATGACCTTTTTTTTTCCTTCGTATATTATTTTAAAATATTTGTTATAATTTGATGGCCCCCACGTGTATTGTCGTCGAAATTTTGATAATAACGCATGGAGTACGCAAGACGTTTATGATGATTGACAAAGACTCGAAAGATTGTGAAGTTTTCGGAACATTGGTTGGGCACTTGCTTGAAAGGTTCGGTTTGAGAATCCTTTATTTCGATTTAGGTCATTTTCCGATTTAATCGAGGTGAAAACCGTCTACTTCTTATTGATTTGGGATTTTTGTTAGTACTTGTTTGCTGTAAATGGTTAATTGCATTGTTAAAGTGTAACAACTTGTCTCATATGAGTTAAAATAAGTTAGATTTATGAACTTCTTATAAGTTTGAAGTTGTGGGCTAACACTAATTTACACGTGATTTTTTAAAGTTTATTTGGAGGTTATTGAGTCAACGTACTTCTATTAGGCATGTGGTTTTACAAATGGTATCAAAGTTGATTCTTCTGCCATCGAGAAGGTGGAGCAAACCACTGAGGTTGGGGGTGTTTGTAACATTTTAGACGAACCCCAAATCATCGATGAACAAAGGAGGATATTGACGTCAATGAATTTAAGTGACGAAGTTTGTAACATCTCGTCCCAAATAGAAGTTGTGGGCTACCTGTAATTTCCACAATGGTTTAAAGTTTGACATGGAGGTCATTGAGTTAAACTGCTACTTTAGGCTAGGGAGTGTTACATAAAAAATACGGTGTTTTGTTGTTGTTTTTATGTAATTATATTCACATGTGCATTTCAAATTCGGAATTGATATTACTTTTTAATATCGCATTATTTCAACACTATTCCTCTCTTGTAAGTTTTGAAAAAGATTTGCATTTAATGCATAGAGCTTCGTCATATATGCGGACATCCATGAACCATCCAAAATTTCATATATACTAAATGTTTTTCTTTGTAACCGTGGGTTTCCGGGTACGTGCACCGACTAATCCTCGGACGACCACGAAAGCACCACACATTAGCTCATAATATTGCTTTTTTCTCTACTTTACCCTTGATTGGTAACTCAACTGGTATCAGAGATCACTCACCAGATGTCGCTAGTTTATGTCCCATCAGGGCTACTAAAGGGTTTGTCTGCAAGGTCACTAAGAGCATCTCCAACAGTTTCTCTAAAATAGAGAAAAACAATTTTTTTTCTCTAAAGTGCTCCAATAGATTCTCTATCTCATTCTCTAAAATAAAGAACAATGGGAAAAACTCTCAATATAGAGAATTCTCTATATCTATAAAAGGACGAGAGAGAAATATTATTTTAATGATTTCTCATCAAAAAAGGAGTGAGAAATAGTATTTTAATGATTTCCTACCAAAAAGAGGAGAGAGAAATATTATTTTAATGATGAAAGAGAAATATATTGAGTATTTTAATAATATAAGTCATAATTGGTTCTCTAAAATAGAGAAGTTGTTGGAGTTAAAATAAATTCTTTTTAGAGATTTTTAGTTTTCATTCTCTATTTTAGAGAAATTATAGAGAAGCTGTTGGAGATGCTCTAAGAATTTGTCTAACTATTCTAAAAGATCTCTAAGATTAATCGATTTATACACAAATTAACCCGGACACCAATAATTAAAAAACCTGTCAACTTTAGTGGCTCATTAACTTGGACCATGTGTACCATTTTTTTATTTGTATGTAGGGCTGTAAACGAACCAAACAAACAAGAACGGATGATTGTTCATGTTCGTTCGTTTAACTTAACCGAACAAACGAACGAACACGAACGGTAAATGAACAAGATTTTTTGTGTTCATGTTCGTTTGTTAAGAATTTTTGTTTGTTCGTGTTCGTTTATGTTCGTTCATTAAGAGTTAAACGAACGAACATAAACGAACGAACTTAAATGAACATAAACGAACGAACCCAAATGAACAAAAGCCAACCACCGTACTCATCATTTCATTCGTAAAAAATACCTTAACAAATTGAAAAACCGGGTTAATTTAGAAGGTATAAAAAATAAATTCTAAAAGATCAATTTACTGATTATTTGACACATTAATTTCATATTATATATATATATATATATATATATATATATATATATATATATGTTTATATATATAAACAGGCATAAACGAACACGAACGGTAAATGAACAAGATTTTTTGTGTTCATGTTCGTTTGTTAAGAATTTTTGTTTGTTCGTGTTCGTTTATGTTCGTTCATTAAGAGTTAAACGAACGAACATAAACGAACGAACTTAAATGAACATAAACGAACGAACCCAAATGAACAAAAGCCAACCACCGTACTCATCATTTCGTTCGTAAAAAATACCTTAACAAATTGAAAAACCGGGTTAATTTAGAAGGTATAAAAAATAAATTCTAAAAGATCAATTTACTGATTATTTGACACATTAATTTCATATTATATATATATATATATATATATGTTTATATATATAAACAGGCATAAACGAACACGAACGGTAAATGAACAAGATTTTTTGTGTTCATGTTCGTTTGTTAAGAATTTTTGTTTGTTCGTGTTCGTTTATGTTCGTTCATTAAGAGTTAAACGAACGAACATAAACGAACGAACTTAAATGAACATAAACGAACGAACCCAAATGAACAAAAGCCAACCACCGTACTCATCATTTCGTTCGTAAAAAATACCTTAACAAATTGAAAAACCGGGTTAATTTAGAAGGTATAAAAAATAAATTCTAAAAAATCAATTTACTGATTATTTGACACATTAATTTCATATTATATATATATATATATATATATATATATATATGTTTATATATATAAACAGGCATAAACGAACATAAACGAACGTAAACGATATAAACGAGCGTAAACGAACGAACATTAACGAACATAAATGAACGAACGAGACCATTGTTTATGTTCGTTCATTTAACTAAACGAAAAAAAAAACGTGTTCATGTTCGTTCATTTATTAAATAAACGAACATAAACGAACTTTTCACCGAACAGTTCATGAACGGTTCGCTGGACGTTCGGTTCGTTTACATCCCTACTTGTATGTACATTATTTTCCTTTATCTTTAAAAATATATTTGAATTTTATTAAAATAATCAGAAAAAATATTAAATTTGATATAACGACCATGAATTAGTCTTCCATTTGATTTTAACATGTACAATTTATGTTTAATTAAATCTCTAATAATATTTAATTAATAAAGTCATTTTCATAAATCTTTTATTGTGATTGACATCGTTATTTTTTATGGTGTTAGATGCATGCTTCTAATTAATTTATGATTTTATTATAATTTTTCAAGATTTACAATTATTTTCCAATTAATTTATGTATTTTTTCATCGTTATTTTTTATGGTGTTGGTGCATTCTTTTAGTTAGGTGGCATTTGTTTTTTACGAGGTGCTGAAATCTGATTTTACTTCTGATTTTTAAGTGGTGGTGCTAAAGTCTGAAATCTGATTCGACAAGACTTTTGTTTTTTGTAAACTGACAAACGTTTGAATATGTATAATTGTCTATTTTGCCTCTCAAAATGTTATCATTTCAAACTTTGAAAGTATTATCTTTTCAAAATCTCAAATCTAATACTCCTAAAAGCAAAACAAAAATATTCCCAAAATAAGTGAGAAATAAGTGGTTAGGCTACCATTTTTTCCTAAAAATGATTTTAAGTGATAAGTGGGTCTGAAAATTTTGAAAAAACAAACAGTCTGAATTGGGGAATGTCTGACCGAATAAGTGATAAGTGGTAATTAAGAGCTGAAATTCCAAAAACAAACAAGACATTAGATTATGTTTTTTTTTTCAAGATTTAAAATCCTTTTCAATTGAGATCGTTTTTTATGGGTGTTTGAACGAGCGTTTTTGTAAAAATAAAAATAAAAATCAAGCAATTATTTGGTTAAAAATTATAAATAATTTAGTGGTTTTACGTTATTTCAAAATCAGTTTGTAATGTTTAGTTAAGAGTTATAAACAATTCTATGATTTTACGTTTTTTTCAAAGATCATTTTGTATTCTTTGCGTAAAAGTAAACCTGGATATTGCGTCGGGTCGGATTCATATCGGGTTCAAAGTTAAACCGGTTGAGAGTGTCTAAGTCTAACCCGACCCATTTAACTGGTGGGTTAAAAAATATCAACCCTAACCCGATCCACCTAACCCGTTTACCATTTATAAAACTAAAAATCTTAAATTCAAATGAAAATATGGAAAATCTAAATTTTATAGTTCAAACATATAAGATAACCAAATCGAAAACATAAAAAATCCAAAGCATTAAAATGAAAACTTATAACATATATATATATATATATATATATAATAAATGAGTAACTAGCATGGCACGTGTCGTCTTCTGGTGAGTCGACTTCATTGTTTTCCCACATAAACATGTACCTGGACTCATTTACATTATAGGTTCAATTATCACACTCACATTCACTCCTCCTTAAATCTGTCCTTAATTCAATTTTTAATATTTATACCTTACATTTACTACCCTTATAATTACCTATATAGTTTACTTTTAATCTCTTACTTTTTTATTTTTCATTTTAGACTCTTATCATATAAACATAAATAATGTATATGAACTAAAATGCATTAAAAACATTTCTATTTTTTACAAATTATACAATTGTAATCGTTTCGTCAATATATTCGAAATGAGTCCAATATTGAATATTTTTGGATTTAATTATATTATTAAATATCATAAATATATACGAATTAATGTGTCGTGATTAGGGTTAACTTCATTTTGACTAATATTGAATATCTCTAGATACATACGTACATATTCATACTTATAATAAATTCAAAAAAAATTCCGTAATCCCAAAAATACGGGATTTACTTCTAAGTTTAAATTCAAATTATTGATATAGTTTGATTTTTTAAATTCAATTTTATTATAGAGTTAAGTTCATTTTGACTAATTAATGTTAATTATTCAGTTCTAATTCAAACAAAATTACTCTTATTTTATCCCAAAATAAACTTATTTTACCCATAATAAACGTATATCGTAAAAATAATCTTATTTTACCCCTAATAAAATTGAACTCGTGTCCTTCTCTGCTGCAAATTCTCTGCTGCAAATTAATTGATCAATTTGCCTCTCCTCTCATCACCTGCTTCGTGCTCCTCTCACAGGTACAATCAAATTGAGTCCTCAAATTTTGTGAAGATTCCTAATTGAAAAGTTAAATCTTGATATATATCTACCTAAACCCATTTTCCATATTCTATTATCCAACAATCTTTTGTAGACCCCAAAAGATTCAAGGGTTTTTGTTTGTTTCTTTTGGTTGAGAAGAACCCTATTTGGGTTTCGATGTACACAACAATCCAACTGAGGTGGGATACAATCAGAACCTTAATGTTTTTTGCCAAGAAAAAAACTTTAAATTAAATTGGTTTCTTCTCAATGTTCATAACTGATTATTTTATGAATTTATGTTGTGTCGATTTCTTTCACGAAAAAACAATCAAAACTACTGTTTTTGGACCAATTTGGGGAATTGGGATTTGACTGAAACTAATTTGGGTTTGTTTTATTTTTTGAAATCATCTTTTCTTTTTTGGGTTGATATTGATTTCTAAGAATCTTTTAGATTTTTACAATTTTACTATCTCTTTAGTAATCAAGCTCTGTTTTATTGTTAATATGAACATGTTTCCATTTCTGTTGTTGGAGAATGTTGTTTTAATTCTTTTTTGCTACTAAACTATGAACAATTAAGATATAAGAGAAGAAGTCATATGACATCAAAATGAATTATGCAAATTAATTGATCAATTTACAGTAGATATTTACACCGTTGGGATTTGCACCAAGTTGCTGTTTAAATATGAGTTCAGACCTTTTTTAAAAATATAAATATGCAGATTTTTTAGTATAGTATATTTAATTATTTATACTTTCTTAATCATGATTGTATTATTTTCTCTATTAGCTTATCACGTTTTGGTACAACAATAAGCTAATCCAAACACTTTGTATTGTATATAACTTCTCGATTAAAATTTTTTAATATTTATAAAATTTTAATATTTATTCATATTTTTTATTAATTTTTTGCAAAACATCCTTTGTAAAAACTGCCTAAAACAAGGACATTTTGTAACCAACTGCAAAAAACAACTTTAAAGGAAAAAAAAAACTTGAAAAAGTAGCATCGTACTTTCGATGATCATTCATATTTGTAAGATAAGTTTTCTGACATAATTTAATTTTTTTAAATTACCCTGTGTAATACACGGGTTCAAACCTAGTATATATATATATATATAAACGGGTTATTCGAGTCATTTTCGAGTTGAAATTTTTTACCCTTACTTTACCTGTTTAATTTTCGTGTCGTGTCGTAAACGGGTTGAAATGTATTATCCAAACCCGTTTATTTCGTGTTGAGTACGTATATATATAATTGATATGATTAACAATAATTCTAAATAATTAAAAATTAATATCAATGTATATTTGGGAAATTAATTAAAATACCCCAAGTTTGAAGTTGACTTACCAAAATACCCTAAAAAATTAATTTCTTACCAAAATGCCCTTTTTCCCCGCGATAAGATCCCGCGATCGCGGGCAGGGACCAATTGTGAATTTTTTTGCAAGATATATTTACACTTTCAGTCCCTGGCCCCCACGATCGAGGCCCGCAATGGCTCTATCGAGGCCCGCGATGGCCCGCTATGGGGACTGAAAGTGTAAATAATCTTGCAAAATTTTACACTTTCAGTCCCTGTCCGCTATAGAGGGCTCCCTCCGCGGAAAAAAGGGCATTTTGGTAAGAAATTAATTTTTTGGGGTATTTTGGTAACTCACTTTCAAACTTGGGGTATTTTAATTAATTTCCCTAATTAATAATTAATAATTTTAGTTAATATTAATCAATATTTAATAATAAATAAGAGTGAATTACAAGGTGGTCCTTGTAGTTTACCCAAAGTTTGGATTTGGTCTTTAAAGTACACTATCTACGTTAATGGTCCTTATCTTTTTTATTTACCTTCACTCATGGTCCTTCTATGAATCTATGTTAAACATAGGAGGACCACGAGTGAAAGTAAATTAAACATAGAAGGAACATGAGTGAAAATATATTAAAAAGTTAAAGACTACCATTGTAGATAGTGTACTTTAGGGACCAAATCCAAAATTCGGGTAAACCACATAGACCAACTGGTGTAATTCACTCAATAAATAATAATTAAAATTTAATAATTATATATATATATATATGGTAAATTCTTAACAAATAGTAATTGATATCAATAAGGACATAATTGAAAAAAATCGTAAAAAACTTTTTATAAGCTACTTCAAAAAGCTTATAAAAAACTAATTTATATCCATCCAAACACGTGCATAAAAAATAAGCTAGCTTATTTTCCAAACGATGCCTTGACTAGTTTCTAGTATTTTCAATCATATAAATTGTGTTGTGTAGATATTTTTTTTCTTCTATTAGTTTTTTAAACTAAAGGTCTCTCTCCCTAATTTCTTTATTTATTTTATCTTCTTTTAGTGTTTCAAAGTATTTTTTGTTCTAAAAAATTTAAAAATCATTTTTATCATTTATCAGTATTTCATTCAATTTCAAAGTTGTGGTTTGTGAACCAAAACAGATATATTACAACTCTTTAATATATTTCATTCTAATATATGTCAACCAAACAGATGATCAAACATAACAACATTTATTTAATTTCCTTCAAAGTTTGACATATTTCATTATATTCAAAAACATGATGTAAACCAAACACATTAAATAAATTATGTCAAATAAACAATAATTTTAATCTTTTTATTTGAAATGTATATTATAATACGTATTATATAAATTAATTAATATTTCTTATGTAAGTAAAATAATAAAAAGAGAGGCGAAGACACGGTCTGCACGACACGTGGCATCAAATCACCGAAAGTAGGTGCAGGCTCTCCTACTCTACACATCTACCTGCCACCTCACTAAATTTTCACACTTTTTTCTTCACTTTAATATATATTACTAATAAAATTTGATTATTGTAAGTGCATCATTTATTTTAATTATTATTATTATTATTATTATTATTATTATTATTATTATTATTATTATTAAATGAAGCATTGCATGATAACATTTTAATTTTTTTAAAAATAATGGTGTAACCAGATGTATCATGTGAAAAACAAACAATCTGATTATAGAAAACAGTTAGAAATTAAGGAGAACAGTAGATTAAACTGTCATTCTATTTTATAAGCTACACTAAGGGGATTGTTTACCTAATCACTTACTCGGATAAGTGTTTATCGGTAAAATTCAACACTATCACTTACTTCGTGGGTATGATTTTAATCCACCAAAATGACATCGTATGCAATAATTTAGCCGGTAAACGCTAACCGTGGTAAGAGTCGTCGCACTCACTTACCGGGTAAGACTCTCGGTATTTGCTTTGCTTTCGACTCTCGATCCTTGTTTCCGCTCTTACCGGGTAAGATTCTTAGTACTTGCCATATTAATCCGGTAAACTAATGTGACTTGGTAAACACTTTCCATGGTAAGCATTTTGTAAACAGCCCCTAAGAGACATATATCCTCCACAAAGGGATAATTGGCTAGCCACTACTAAGATAGACACACATAAAACTATACAAAAAGCATAAAACATTTCTAACTTTTAATTTACTTTTATTATTGGTGATATTAGATTCATGTATACAGTCAACCTCGGTTTGCATATGTTGTGACTATATCTTGGTGCGCTTTGCTATCTTTCTTTTGTTAATTATAGGTGTCTGGACCAGTTTTGCGTACCTCAACTACTTTTAGGGTGCCTGAAGAACAACCAATAATTTTTTTTGTGACCGTGCAGGACTCGACTGATGAGCTATGAACAAAATATCCAAATGTATAAGTCTTATTGTTCGTTGACCTAACACTACAAGGTTAACCATGAAAAGATGGAGATTTGATCGGTGGGATGAGTACTTGTGGGGACCGCCCCCTAATAGAGTAGGTAGTCTTCGGCTAGACTGGTAATGGAGCAGGGATGATGGCTTATTTTTGTACCTGAGCCAGTTTAGAGTGGGACTGAGAATGATAAACTAGTCAAATTTGATAAAAAAAAACAGTTAATAGGTTGGATTACAACGCAAAATGAATTATATACAATTACTCAATTATAACTAAAGATGATATAATAAAAAGCAAACATTAATGCATTTCATCATTTATGTATGAACACGTGGTATGCTCTCGTTGGTTCCACGATTCTCATCGAAATTGAAGTTTCTAATGGAACCCTCTCTCTATATATATATATGTATGTATATTATAGATGGAAGTCCTTTAGGAATCCAATATTGATTAAGAACTTGAGAACCGCATACAACACATCATATGTTCTTCTTCGGGATTATTATAAAACATTCATGATGAATATAAAAAAATTATTCATTATTAACCAAACATTCATAATTAATATGAAAGTATTATTCATGATAAACATGTTACAAACTTTGGGATGAATAACAAGTATTTATTTATGATAATATGTCGTGGTACGAGTTGTTTTCAGATTCCCAATTAGTTTAAGGATCTTAAAAGAACCCACCCATATAATTATATATTTATATGTATATATATATAATTTCCAATTAGCCTTTTACAAAAATATCTCAATGTAAATTATTTTAAAAGCAAAAAAAAAAGTTATTATATTCCAATTTTTAATAGGGTGCCCGCGGGCAACGGTCATAGCCTCACATTTGGGGAACAATTCTCAATCATAGTACACCCATAAAAGGTTTAAATAAATACCCCACCACCGCCACTACCACTCATCATAAAGTGAACCCCATTGCTTTAGGTTTTTTCCATCTCCCCTCCTTTTTTCTAATTTTTTATTTAATTTTCATTCTTTATTAAGTTCATATTTACATTTTTATTACATTTATTCTATTTTTTATATAATTTTTTGGTTATATTTGGCATTTTAAATCAAAAGCTAGCATAAGTGGATTTTTCTCCAAATGATTCATATACAATCTAACTACAAGGGTGGTAGAATAGTGGATAAAGGCTATGTTTGGCAAACTAGTTGATAAGATAGCTGATGACTTATAAGCTAGTTGATAGCTGATAAGCTAGCTGTTGACTGATAAGCTAGCTGTTGACTGATAAGCTAGTTGGTAGCTGATAAACTAGCTGATAAAAAAGTCATGTTTGGCAAAAACTATCTTATAAGTATTTAAATGATCAAAAAGGACATTAAAAAAATAGTTAATAAATAATAATTTATATTAATGAGGGTATAATTGAAATATTTACAAAAAGCTACTCATAAGCTACTCCAAGTAGCTTTTTAAAAAGCTAGTTTATGGTCATCCAAACATGTACTCTACAAATAAGCTAGCTTATAAGCTAGTTTTTTTGCCAAACAATGCCAAAAACAAAATGATAATAAAAGCAACTTTTTCAATTCCTGCCATTTATATATGTGCTTGTGACCACTGTGAAATTTTTCTCAGGGTTGTAGGTGATAGAGGTGCTCACGGGTTGGGTTGATCGGGTTGAAGTCATTTCGACACATCAACCTAATGTTGTCGGTTTGAAAAAAATTCAACCCAACCCAACCCGTTCGGGTTGGTCGGGTTGTGTTTAAACAAGATAAAATCAAAATTAGAAACATAAAAATAAAGGAAACATGTCTTTAAAATACAACCGATAATTCATACAATATTTATATACTACATAGAAAAATGTCTAAACCAAATATGATCAAATAACTTGACGTCTCCAATTTACATATTTCTTAAATCTTAAACATATAGCCATCAACTATTTTTCTTAATTTACATATATATGTTAACATTTACTATATATGTGTGTGTGTGTGTGTGAAGGAGTTATACAGAGATGAATAAGAGATTGAATATATATAGAGAGGAAAGTTCAAATAAAAACTCATTTTCAATTGTGAAAATGAGGACGAATCTTGACTCTTCCATCTATATTGATCCAAAGACTCATATTAAATAGAGTTTTTAATTGAAATTATCGATATGACATCCATCTCGATATAGTTTTTTTTTGTTTTAACCGTTTTTACGTGGAATGTCATATACGTGTTATATTAGGTATGAATATTTATGTATGTTCAAGTGCGTACAACATCTCGACACCATAAGTCTGTAACTCAACATCACATTCTACAACACTTTCTTCAACGTCCTAAGGTATCGTGTTTTTCATTACCATAACCCAACACCTATCGAGATGAATCGGGAACCTATCGAGTTTCGATTGTGAACCGATGAACAAAAGAGAGTGCGTCACATCTCCACACCTTCACGAGTCACTCATGTATTATTCTTCATGAATAATGTATCATTCAGTATGAATAATACATCATTCAGGGTGAATAATACACGATTCATGAATTCATGTATTATTCATCCTGAATATTGTATTATTCATCCTGAATACTGTATTATTCATCCTGAATACTGTATTATTCATCCTGAATATTGAATGAACGTTCACCTTTGTTATTCATATTGAATGTGGACACCTGAAGATGTGCATACATATTCATAAAG
The DNA here is from genome assembly GCA_033807775.1 of Saussurea involucrata. Classification (NCBI taxonomy): domain Eukaryota; kingdom Viridiplantae; phylum Streptophyta; class Magnoliopsida; order Asterales; family Asteraceae; genus Saussurea; species Saussurea involucrata. The sequence goes on from CM066313.1 coordinate 104,865,327, forward strand.
AATAAAACCAAGTTTCGGTTGTTAATCGGAAAACAAAGAGAGTGTGTCATGTGTTCAACCTTCACGGGTCATTCATATATTATTCAGGGAGAATAATGTGTTATTCAGGGTGAATAATATGTTATTCAGGGTTAATAATGTGTTATTCAGGGTGAATAATGTGTTATTCATGATGAATAATACACGATTCATGTTTAATAATACATGAATCAGGAATTCGTGTATTATTCATCCTGAATGTTGTATTATTCATTTTGAATACTGTGTTGTTCGTCATGAATAGTTAATGAACGTTCCTCTTTGTTATTCATACTGAATATGCACACCAGGAAACGTGCATACATATTCATACCGAATATAACACATATATAGCATTTCACGTAAAACGGTTAAAATGAAGAAAAAACTATATCGAGATGGATGTCATATCGAAGAGCACGGAATTCTCGTTTTTTTGATGTAATTTGTTTGATTAAAATATTAGTAATTTTTAAGATAAATTATTTTAAACTTTAAGGGGGTAAAAGTTTTTTAATTAAAAAAGAAAATAAAAAGTCAAACATGGTAGATGTTGATTCAAATTTTCAGATTTGCCCCTAATCACTTCTCAATTGGTTTAATTAAGTTTTAACCATTGATTAGTTTTCCAAATCTTGATCATTTGTTGTGACTTGTCCTCATGTTCACAATTGAAAATGAGTTTTCATTTGAACCCACCCCTATATATATATATATATGTCGTGTTCATCGGGTTGAGTTGGGTTCAAATTCTCGTAACCCGATATCAACCCAATACATACGGTTTGAAGATTTTACAACTCGATTGGACATCGAGTTGCTTCGAGTTGAGTTATTTCACGTCGGGTTGGGTTGGGTTGATCGGGTTGGTCGGGTTTTTGAGCACCCCTAGTGGGTGAAACCTATAATCGCAGTTTCCCATGAGATCAATGGTTTTGTCAAGTGGGTACACCTCTAAGGTGGATCAAAAGTCTGCAAAGTTGTACGATATTTTTTTATCCGGTTTCTAATATTTTGAAGGATTTTTTTAGGTTTATTGGTAGATATCGAGACTTTTCCTGGTTTTTGGTTGATTATGAACAATTTTTTTTTGTTGATGCTCCCTACTATTTTTTAACATTTCAGAGCATCCTTCAAAGTTTAGCGATTATACATTTCATATAAAAAATCTACTTGCATAAATAAGTTGAGTGAGAGCACGAAATACTGTTTGGGGCTTAATAACTAATAAGTATGCCCCTGCGTGGGATAGGATGGACGACACGTGAGACCACTCATTTTAAATATACAACTTCAATGGGTCCATATGTTAGACATTTCAATAACGAAGGAGTGAATGATAAATTTATTAGTAGTTAAGGGTAGAAAGTGAACAAACTGAAAAAGATCAAGGACCTATATTAGATGTTGAAAATTAAGTTGTATGAAAAAGAGGGACGAAGCATCTACTGTGTGGGGCCCATCTCACTGCCTGATTTTGTCAGAATATGGGCCCACAAGACCTGAGGTGTGGTGGGCCTAGAGGAAAACGACAAAAGAATCAGGCATTAAAGTGAGGGTGAATGACGTCAGCCGATATGCGCGTTTGTTTCGGTGTAGTCTACTCCACCCAATGGCGAATACACCCTCGTTTCATTTTTTTCGTTTGAAAAAATATATAGCTATACAAGTATTATATTTTTAATTAATAAAATAATAATTTTATTCGTAGTTCTATAGAGAGTATTTTCTTTAACATCATAATTGAGAGCATCCACAATGCATAACCTTTCCAATGACTTAGGCCGTGCGTACGGTCATCGGGTACCACGGTCGGGTTCACATCGGGTTGGGGCGAGTAGCCCGGGTACACGGTACGGGTACCGCGGGTTCGGTGGGTGCGAGTAAGAGTGGCTTCGGGAACCCGGTCCTAATTTTATTTTTTTTTATTTTTTTATTTTTTTTAAATATAATCGGTGGTTGCGGGTAAGAGTGGGTTCAGAGGGTATGATAGGAAGCGGTACTCCACTTTAGGGTAAGAATGGTAGGAAAGAAAAAAGCTGATGTGGCGCTGAGGTGGCATCAGGGTTCAGAGGGTAAGATAGGAAGCGGTACTCATGGTCTTATTGCTTTTGTCACATCAGTTTTCCACTAACTTATTTTAACAAATGGGCCACATCAGCGCCACATCAGCTTTGCAATTATCTTGAAATTATCTTCCACAACAATGAAATTTCACTCACTTTCTAAAGTGACACATCATCATAAAAAACTATATTTTAATCAAATAACAACAAAACTACAATTAAATACTCTTTACTATAATTTAATATGAAATATTTTATTAATTAAATAACTATAATTAAATATTATCTACAAAACTAAAATTAAATATTCTATACAAAACATCACAAAACATGATTTGACATAAACCAATTTCTAATTTAGAAATTATTCCCTACAATTTCTTATATTATTCACTGCCACATCGGCAAAAAATACTGATTTGATATTTGCAAATTATCAAAACCAAATTCTAATTTAGCAATCATACTCACAACCACTACAATTTCTAATTTAGAAATCCTACATGACATTTTTGCAATTCAAATGAAATCATAATGAAATCCTTGTTGTGGATGCTCTTAAAACCTTATCCAATGCAATAACCTTTTGAAAAACTTTTTATCATTTAAAATTTAACATTCACCCTCTTCTATTATAAATTGTCATTTAAAACCCCTCCTAAAAAACCATCATAAATACATTATACTTGGCATTGTTTGGCAAAAAAAGATAGCTTATTTTTAGGGTACATGTTTGGATGACCATAAGCTAGCTTATAAGTTATCTTTTTGAAAAGCTACTTGGAGTAGCTTATGAGTAGCTTTTTGTAAATATTCCAATTATGTTCTCTTTAATATTAATTATTATTTATTAACTATTTTTTTAATATGTTCTTTTTGGTCATTTAAATGCTTATAAGCTACTTTTTGCCAAACGTGACTTTTTCATCAGCTAGCTTATCAGCTAGTTTGCGTTTGTCATGCCCATAACAATTTTTTTACGTGTTAAATGTTGATCTAGAGCATGATATTAAAATTTTGGGGTCAATTTTACATTGTTTAGGGTTTTTCATAAACAAATGATGCTAAAAATGAACAAAAATATAATGACAATGATACAAATAATCAATTCGCTAAAAAAAATGAAAGATGATAAATATATTATATGATTCTTATAATTTTTTAGTTATTCGATATTGGTGTCATTTTGATCGTATTCACAAAAGCTTTTTAATAATGTATTTTTGTTATAAAATATATTTTATTTTATTATAAATATTTAATGAATTAGATTAATTAATCAAAAAAATGATTAATGGAGGGTGTGAAATGAAATTTTGAAATAGATCCAAAACCATTTGAAATAGAAAAAGTCTTTACTTCAATAGGTTGGAGTTTACCAACCTTTTCAACAAAAAGCTTTTTACTTCAATGCAAGAAAACATTTTCAAAAGCTTTTTTTAAATAGTAAAAACCTATTAATGGGTTATGCATTGGAGATGCTTTGAGGGTAAATGGGAACACGAATATTTAAAGATCGTGACATTAGATCAGATAAGAAGTGTCATTTTTTGTGAGAAGTGTGAGATGTATATTTTAATCGTTGATCACTTTTAATCAAATATCCTCCCATGAATTTCGGCTTAAAAGAGAATTGATCCGGTGCATCTCATTCTAATGTTCGGTCATTTCTCATCCAAAGTTTGATAACCATTTCTCACGCTTCTAACAAAATTTGGCATTTCTCATCGAAACCAACCCTAGTGGTCGTTTACCAAACATTTGTCCGGACAAGTTCTTACTAATTCACATTACCTTAGCGAATAAATATGGCAAAGACCAAAAATTTTACCTGGTAAAGACTAAGACAATGACCAAGAGTTTTATCTGGTAAGTGGTACCGAAGACTTTTACACGGTTAGCATTTACCGAGAAAATTGTTGATGCAATACAATTTTGGTATACTAAAATCTTACGCAGTAAGTAATTGATAATGCTGAATTTTATTTGTAAGCGTTTGGTAAACGGCTCATTACTTTTGAAAGTTGATACTTATTTTGGAACAAACCAAAATAGTAATGTAGATACTTATTTGGACTATAGAATGTCTTATTTTTAGTTTTGATTGGTTATTCAATGTGTAAAAATCATTTAGTTGTTTTTAAAAAGAAGAATAGAATTATTGCTTTGATATTTTGAACAAATGATTGATTACTGACAACACACTTAGGTGGCGTTTGGTTCACAGAATCTGATGGAAATCGATGGAATTGGAATGTTGAATTCCATTGACCAGATTCCATTCCCACGTTTGGTTCAATCTTTTTAATGAAATTGGAATGTTGAATTCCAACAAATTCGAACATTCTTTGGTAAATGGGTGGTATTTCAATGGAATGGAATTTAACATTTCTATAATTCCTAAAATACCCTTAACCCCAATATAACCTAATCTCTAAATCGTCTTCTCCAAAAATCGACTTCCACTGGTTTCACAATTGTCTCACAAATCGTCTTCTCCAAAAATCGAGCTTCTCCATATCGACCAACACAGGTTCGTCTTCTTCACGACTTCTACTTATTCCATGGTTACGATTTTCATTCCTATTACGTTTTCAAATGTGGTTTCTCTACAATTATGTGGTTTCGATTTCACAGACCTTGGTCGATTTCTCAGACCTCGGTTGATTTTATGTCGATTTCACAGACCTTGGTCGATTTTATGTCGATTTCATACACCTTGGTGCCTTTTTAATGTCGATTTCACAGTATCACAGTGATTTCACGATGCTTTTTTTGATAAATCAATTTGTGGTCGATTTCACAAAACAGATTGTGGTCGATTTCATAAAACAGATGGAACATACAGATTGTGGTCGATTTCACAGATTGTGCTTTTTTTGGATAAAATCAGTGGGTTCACAGATTATGTTCGCAGTTTATAGTTTCACATATTTGTTCACAGATTATGTTCACAATTTATAGGTCGTTCACATATTTGTTCACATATTATATTGTAATAACCTATTTTGGTTTGTTCTTTCGATTTGTACAAAACCATGTCTGATAATGATAGATGAATAAACCAATGAATAAACCAGAAAGATGTGTATATTTAACAAAAGGGTATTTTGGTAATTTATCCAAATTTCATTCCAATTCCAAAGCTACATTCTGTGAACCAAACAGACAGATTCCAATTCCTTTAACAGATTCCATTCAAATTCTGTCAACCAAACAGCTGGTCAAACCTGACAACATTCCATTCCAATTCTTTCAAAGTTAAATTTCTTTGACAGATTCCATTCCATCCAAAAACATTATGCGAACCAAACGCCCCCTTAATTGTACACAAACATTTTTTAGGAATCACATGTGATGGAAGAGTTAAATATGTCTTAGCAGAATTCGAACTTAAATATGTTGTATATTTTGGTTAAGTCGTTCAATTAAGATATACGTCCAACTACATTACTGCTTTGATATTGATGTCGGAAATTAAATATGTTATTATTGTTTTTTAAATATAAATGCTTTTAATTACAATTTTTAGAATTCAACAATCAAATCAATTGAAGTGGGGATGATTAATATTTATAGCCATTTGTCCCTTGTTTGTGGTTCAAAGGTAAAAGCTTAATGAAGCCTTTCTTTCTTGTATTCTCCTTCCTTTTCTGTTGCTTTGAGCTTTGTTCTTTTCTGATGGTTTTTTCGATTTAGCATCCATCTGACTGCTACATTGGTTTTATTTTTCAGTAAAGAATTTAAAAAATCCAAAATTGTTTTTTTTCTTGATCGGAGGGGCGCCCCTCTGTATATAAAAGAACAGATTCATGAAACCACAAAATCAATACATTGATGATTAAAATGTACTAAATTTGTAACAACAATACATCTAAAAACTTCTATTTGTTATTATTAAAGAGAGATACCGTTTTAATTAGTCTATCTTTTTGCTTCTAGCTATATACTTCGTATCTTTCATTTTATCCTATTTGGCTATCAATTCAAGATTTTCCTTCATATTTCTAGTTTTTGCTATCAATGCATTTTTTTTATCGTTTTTAGTGGAGTGATTTTAGGGCAATAAGAGCATCTTCAACAGGTTTGCTATAATTTTTCTAAAACAGAGAATCAAAAGTTAAAATCTCTAAAAAAATTATATTCATCTCCAACAACTTTGCTACTTTAGAGATTTTAACATAAATTCTATTATATAATATTATCTAATTTATATTCCCAATACACTTTAAAATAAAAACTTAATATAAAATGATAAAAGAGTTATGTTATTGGTGAGTTGAATAAAATAATTATTTCTCTATCATATTTAGAGAATTATAGATAATTCTCTATATTTAGAGAATTATAGATAATTCTCTATATTTAGAGAATTATAGATAATTCTTTATATTTAGAGATTTCTCCGTGGATACGTTTTTTAGCAAACAAGATAGCAATGTTGTTGAAGGAGAATAGCAAATAAAAATCTATTTTTTTCTATTTTAGCAATACTGTTGAAGATGCTATAAGTACATAGTTGGTAGTCTGTCACGTTATCGTACATGAAGACGATAAATCTTGTTACACGTATCAACAAAAATCAAGTGTTTTTGTTAATTACTTTTTTGTTATTCTATCATTGTTATTGTTTAGTATAGTCATCTAATTAAAACAAATATTTTAGTTAAATTATATATTTGATCAAATGTTTTATTTTTTATTATTTTAATTGAACTAATATCAATAATAAAGTGATTCAGATAGCCAATTAGTCCGCAATCCGCACTTCAGGTCCGCAATTGCGGACCTAGGACACGTGTCCACTCCCCAATAACTCTAATCAGTTCAAATTTTTTATTTTTTTTGACCCATGTTCGCAATATACAATTTTTTTAACAAAAAACTGTCAAATTCGTATTTTTAAGCATGTCCTCAATTGCGGGCGCGGAGTATGAATTACAGATTCATTGGCTATTTGCACAAAACCCGAAGAAAAATAGTTAGAAGACCAATTTTGAATATTGCTTTAGCTATCTGAGTTTAGAGCATCTTCAATGGTATTTGAAGAAGACTTGATGAAAGACTTGGAGATGACTTGACCATTGGAGATAAAACTTGAAAATGACTTTATTCATCAAAGGTCTGAGATTTCTCAAGTCTTTGAAATAATGAATGTGAGAGGCAAGAGAGAGAAAGTATAAATTGGTGAGACCAACATATTTTTTATATTTTTTTAAGTCTTTCATAAAACTTTACCATTGTAGATTCAATTATTAAAATGGTTACACGTGTGTAAGTTTAATACAAGGGTGGTCTTTCCCTTGGCCAATGGATTCTTGTCCCGTGGTTTATATTTTACCCCCCTACCCACCCCACCCCCCCTACCCACCCCTTTACTTTTCTCTCCTCTTGACTCACAAACTGCTCTTTATAAAACCCCTCCTCTTCTCTTCCCATTCCCTCCAGCCACCGCCCACCGCCACCGTTACCGTTCTCCGCCTTGTATATTTCTCTCTTTCTTGAAACACACATCGAAAGAAAATGGAGTCTACAACCACAAGAAGGCCTTATTTTGTTGAAGAAAACAATGGGCTTGCTTCTATCTCTTCTGATTTAGAACATGGGTTCTCATCATCACCATCATCACCATCATCGTCGACGGAAAACAACCACCACCACCGTGGAAACCACCTGATTTCTAGACCTATATATTCACCAAGAAAAGCAAGTCTTAGAAACCTTTCTTTTTTTCCATCTCTTTCTTCTCCAAGATCTGGGAGGTTTTTTCATGGAAGATTTGAAGAACAACAACCTCATTTCTTGGATGCTTGTTTTCTCTGCAAAAAACCACTTGGCCCTAACAGAGATATCTTCATGTACAGGTAATTTGATACAGAATTTATCAAATTTTTTAATATTTTGTTTGTTGATCAGTGAGATTTATCATGCTTTTTTGTTGATTTTGGATCATATTTTAGATGGGTTTTGTTTAATGTTCTTGAGACTTCATAATTTTCATGGATTTTTTAGTCTTTCATCAATCTTTATATAAAATATTTCATATTATGTTTGTTAATCAGTGAGATTTATCACACTTTTTGTTGATTTTGGATCATATCTCAGATGGGTTTTGTTTAACATACTGAAACTTCATAATTTTTCATGGGGGTTTGAGTCTTCCATCAATCTTTATTAAAAAAATCATATTTTGTTTGTTAATCAGTTAGAGTTATCAAATTTTTTGTTGATTTTGGATCATATCTCAGATGGGTGTTGTTTAACACTCTGAAAACTTCATCATTTTTCATGGATTTTTAAGTTTTTCATCAATCTTTAATTGATTTTTAGATCATATCTCAGATGGGTTTGTACTGTTTTCGATTTCTGAGAATAAAAATTTGATGTTTTCCCTAATTTTCTTGAAAATCAAAGAGATTTCAACCAAATCTTGCAGATTTTCAATCATATAGTAAAGAAACTTCATCAATATTAGAGATTTTAGATCATATCTCAGATGGGTTTGCTCTGTTTTCCATTTTTGAGCCTAAAAATTTGATCTTTTCCCCTAATTTTCTTGTTAATCAAAGAGATTCCACCAAATCTTAAAAGATTTTGAATCATGTCCCAGATGGGTTTCCTAAAATTTTCCATTTTTGATTCTGGGGTTTGATGAACTTGATAAAAAGTTATAATCTTTATCTAATTTTCTCATGAATCAAGATTTTCTTGAAAAGTTACCAAATCTGGACCAATTTTCTGATCTGATTTCTTGATGAATTTGCAGAGGAGACACACCATTCTGTAGTGAAGAGTGCAGAGCAGAGCAGATTGACATTGATGAATCCAAAGAGAAAAACAAGAATCTTTCTGCTTCAATGAAAGCTCTGAGGAAGAAAGAACAGAGTGAAACTTCCCCAAACAAAAATTCCAAGAAATACCCTTTTCATTCTGGTGCAGTTGCTGCTGCTTAACCAGTAATTTCATCCTAGAACAAGGGGTATAAAAGGAAAAAGTTTTGTCCACTACAGAAGTATGTGAGGTGAAAAAGAACAATAACCCTTTTTTCATCTTTCTTTTTTTATAATTATTTACCACTCTACTGGTTTTTTACTGTGGTAAAAAATGCTATACAGCATAAAGAAGAATGATGGTGTATGAAGTATGGTACAACTACTTAATGCATAAAGTTATTGTACTTACTATCTTTGTAGTACATCTGAATATATATATATATGCACAAAAGTAACAAGTCTTGTATGAAACCATTTTTGTGGTGTGTTTGGCCCTTTCTATTTATGTTGTGAGTTGAAATATTCTTTTGTGAGACCACATATTTTCTTTTCCTTGCTTAAACATTTTTTTTTGGGTGTAAACGAGTCCGAGCTTTTAACGAGCTACTCGAGCTCGTTTTTCTTGAGCTCGAGTCTAAATAATTATCGAGCTCGAGTCTATCTCAAATATAAAGTAAACCTTACTTAACCCGTCCAACTCTATAACACAAATGTTCGTCTTGACTCGTTTGAAAGCTCGCTTAAGCTTTACCAGTCCAGTCGAGTCAAGCCATTCAAGCATACATTGTTTTAGCTAGACATTTGATATTTATATGTTTACAAATTATATAATCAAAATATAAAAATCATCGAGCTTAAGTATATAAATCAGTTAATCGATCTCAAATTCTACTCATAAACAAGCTCGAGCCCGACTTTGTAAAATTAATCGAGCTTGAGCCTATTATATAAAGACCCAACCAAAATAATCATGCAAAACATCAATTTCATAGCATCCCAAAATCACGGTCTCAAAGTTTCGTTACAAATATTCAAATAGGTTTGCGGAAACAACCTACACAACTGAGAAAAACTAAATGCTAGAGTGTCCCTACACTTCTTGACTCTTCACGCTAAGCTCAGCCTATTTGCCCGAGCTCCTGGAAACCTGCTTACCTGAAAAGGTTTTAATTTGAAAATGTGAGGGTTAGACCATGAGGTCTAGTGAGTCCCTCCTAACAGTTATCAAACATTTAAAACAGTTTATCTTTTCAGCATAAAACGTTCATACTCAACACGTCAAAATCATATACGGACTAAAGTCCGCCTCCTCGTAATCTGACACCCTGAAGCCACCCGAAGGTGACAACGAGTCAGACTCATGCTGCCTTGCGGAGCCTCGCTCCTAGCATATAGGGACCTCCCTTCCCGCACGAGAGCTGGCGGAACTACTCTCCCGTCTTTGCCAGTTTACGTCTCCTTGATGTATGCATACATTCTACATAAAACTTTAAACAACTTTCATGCAATTAAAGCATAATAATAAAGCATGGCAATTCTCAACATTCATAACACATTTTGAAAACACTTTAAAAGCCACACATTTTAGTTTAGAAAACTCACTTGAGGCTCTTACTTCTCGTTCCTAAACAGTTCCAAACTTCCAAATCGACTTCCCTGAATAAACGGGCATAAAACAACAACTCAGCAAAAGTATCCGGACAACTCAGTTTTCCGGACAACCCTACTTTTCCGGACGCTAAATAGTCCGGACACCCAACTAACCGAACAACAACCTAGTCTGGACAACACCCTTATCCGGGTAACTACTATTCTCCGGACGATACCCCTTTTCGGGTACCGAACTTACCGGACACATTACTTTACCGGACATAACTATTACCCGGAAAATCCATCCTATCCGGACAACTCCCTCGTCCGGGGACCTTCTCCCAAACAAGGAGTCCAGACGCCCAAGAAGGTTTCCGGACGTCCAGGAAGGTTTCCGGACGTCCAGGAAGGTTTCCGGACGACGACCTGGGCCCGTTTTGGGATCGAACTCCACAGACTAGTTCGGTTTTCTCGAAGAAAAGATTAGCAATAGCAACAAGATTAATAAACCTAACAATTTCTGAGTTCCTAGCAACTGAAACACACTACAAGACCCGATTTCTCTCATTTAAGTTTCAAACTCCACTTTTAAACAAAACTCAAACATAACTAATCTGCCCACAATCAAGGATTGAACGATGATACGAGAGTGTTACCTGATTGATTGCTTGCGAGAACGAATTCCAACTGTTGATCATTCTTCCAAAATCCAAGGTTGATGACTTTCTTTTCCAAAAGCTCAAAACCTTCAAAACCCATTTTCTCTTCTTTCTTTCTCAACTTCAGCCGACACCCACCCCAAATCAGTAATAAGAACATTCTCCTAGGGTTTTGGGCCCTTATATACTTCTTTACATAATTGCAAATTGACCCCTCAACTTCCATAAGTTAAGCACCAACACAAAAAGGCTTACCATCCTACTATTTTGGTCCGGGTTGTTACAACACTTCCCCCTCAAAAGAATTCCGTCACCGGAATTCCGTTTTCGAAAAGGTGTGGTATCTGGACAACATATCTGATTCTACTTCCCACGTTGTCTCTCGTCCCCTATGATATCTCCACTGAACTTTTACTAGTCAAACTTCTATGTTCCTCGTTTAGCAAACCTTACCGCTCACGATTTCTATCGGTCCTTCTACGTAAGTCAACCTCTCATCTATACTGATGTCCCCTCAAAGGAACAGCCACAACGACCTCTGACAAACACTTCTTTAAATCTGAGACATGACATGTCGGATGAACACTCTTTAATTCTTCTGACCAGTCTAACTTGTATGCTGCTGCTCTAACTTGCTTACTAATGACAAGGTCAACTTCTTATCGCCTGCATCTCTTGCAAGGTCGCCATCATCTCACTTCTCACATCGACTCTCCACAAAAGAGACGTGCATCACACTATGAATTTCTTCTCAAATTCACATCGAGTACCTAAAGATCGCGCACTATCTATTTAACTTTCATGCTTCGACGAATCCGCAGACTTAGTCTACCTTACCTCTCTCTCAAACTTCAAAGCTCAAAGCCTTATGTTTTTCATTTGTAACCACTCAGTTCTACTCGGTTGCCTCAGACCGTTCAGATGGGAAACATAACCACACCCCATACTTTGAAGCCGCCCTCGGCGAGACACCACTTGCTAAATCGTGCCATCTTGCACTACCTACTTGTACCCTCTTCGATCACTATACTCGCTTAAAACTACCTGATAAAACCAAGGCCAACCGCGCCTCCATTTGCTCGCCTCCGTCCACACATCGGGACTCACGGTTTTAATCACGTCTAAATAAGGTCTCTCATACATTTATACTTCCTTAAGAGAAAGAACTTGGCGGGAATTCCCGCCACAACAACGAGAATCTTCCACCAGGAAAAACTCCCCCACTGACAACTTGGCATAAGACCAACCTTGTTTATCCTGACAAGCTCACCCCCAGGAGTCCCCTCCTCGGTATACCTGAAATTTCTAGGTTACTTCTTCCAACCGACATTCGTCCATGTAGATCATACTCCCTTCCCGATTCACATCGGCTACAACTCGACAACTAATTCGTACATTCTCACCACTTCATCATTTCATACTTAACGTGTCTAATAGTAGGAAACCTCTATAATTCCTTATTAGAGTGCTCACCTATCCGAATTGCACTTATCCTGAAGGCTCATAAATTTCTCGCTGCTTGCCACAAGCGTCCAGTCATATAACATAACTTCGCTTACTCTCACTCAACTATGAGGGGTAACCACGATCACGCCCTACTATTCTCAATAGCTTACACTGAACGATCAGTTCGTTTGAACGTTTCTCACAAAGTCACTAACTTAACTCATTCAGTTGTCTTATCTACTTCTTTCCTGCACAAAATCATACACAATTTCCTTCCTCAATACTCTTTCCAAAAGTTCGCACACTTATCAAGGACAAACTACACAACACTGCGCCTATCGGCATTACTGTCAAGTTTACTACTTCCGATTTACTTACTTATTCCAGCATACTGTCTTCACCTCTCCACGTTAGCGTGGAACACTGCCCACCAACATTACTCGCCCCTCTCTTCCGACAATTCTCAAGCTGCAAATGCTGTCTTATTACTATACATAACCAAACGGTTGCACTAAAATTCTAACTTAAGGCTTTCGACTAAATCGCCTCGAACTGACACCAGAGTTCGACGTCACTATACATTCTTTAAACTCCAACTTTTACTTTCTCAGACAATTCGTTCACACATAAGCAACATCTCACATTCTTTAAGGATTTCACATCTATTCCACCACATTTTGACTAATACATCCATCATCTTCTTTAAACTTCCAATGATTCCAAAATATACTTACTTAGCGACTCTTACAACTAAAAACACTTGGTTTCTCCTTTGGGGTAACTACCCACCACCACTCCGTGATGCTATCCCGAACATAATCATATCACCACGTCAACTTACACCCTACGTGCTACAACAACATGGTTAACACTCGAACACCTCATCCGAAACCCCCAAAAGGCTTATATCTGATGCTTCCTCTTTCTCTAACATCACATCACTACGACGCTAGCTGACACATTTAACATGGCAATTATTTCCACTACATAACTGTACATTCCTCACTCATAACATCACACTGCAGACCAAAGCTCTCATGGCCATTCATACACAACTCAAACTTATCTTCAAGACCTCACGCATAAATAGCCGAGTCTATCTCACTACATTGTCTCTCCCCAGCTCTAGTTGAACCACAACACCCGAGTTTCTGATTAATTCGAACATACTCGCTTCTTGCTAGCTATTTGCAATACCAAACCATTCTCACCGATCGACATAATCTATACCCTCACTTCGTTTGTGCTAAATACTTCATTCTTTACGAACCATCCATCTCGTAGGTAAAACGCTTATCTAATACAGCAGTCTTTCACTATCTTAACACCCCTACAAGTGGTCCTTCAACTTTCAACCTTCTGATTCAAGTCTTCGGTCTCATACACCTTACACAACTGCCGACTTTTAACGTCAATAGTTGACCTGTTGATACTTCCTTAACCTATTCTTCAACAAGGGTCCCTTACTGAACCTAATCCTTCTAACATATCATAATCAAATTCATACCCCGTCGTCCTCATTTCAAACTCACTCGTGAAACGTCAATATTACAAGATCACTTTAAAACTCTTATTCGGCGTCGAGGATGTTTCATTCCTACTTCACCACACTACTCATAATGAGTTGCTAATACCAACACCTTGATGACTTCTAGTCCTTCCTCTGAACACAACCGTCCCTCGGCAACTGTATTTCCAGTCACCGCACGAGGGTACAAACCCTCATACAACCAACATTAAAGTCCACTTCCGACTCTTCCACTGCTCACCTCTCCTCTAGAACGCAATTACCAAAGCTACAAACATTCTCCCCTGATTTGTTCAACACCTCTCCACTCTAGGAGTTCTTCCTTAGCCTAAAATGTAATACTCCACGACCTATTGAGTTCATAGCCTTCATGCATGGCAACGCGATAAATGAATCATTTCACACTTTTGATCATTTTAAAGAAACAACACTTGAAAACAACTTGGGTACACACGACCCCAACATTCTCATAACTCCAATGCCCTGCGCAACGATCTGGAGGATCGTTTGCATGCAATCTTTCCGTAACACTTAATCTTACTCAACCAAAAATATGTTGTTACGACAGAAATAAATATTGGGTGAAAATCTTCCCATACGACAGAATTTTGAAAGAAATTTACCGACACGAAGTAAACTAGTCGGTCCTCACACTCCTTTATATAACTTCGACATGTCAATACTCATTTTGGTTATAAAAGTTGTGCATTCAAACGTTTTCTTGGCTTATCATGAAAAGAGTGAAATATTTTGCAAATCGTAAACCTCAAGACTTCATTGTACGATGTAAATGGATTTGTATTTTTTTTAAACATACGCTTGCACACGCCGACTCATATCCGATCAAATTTGATATTTACACGTTTATACTTTTCTTATGAAAAATCTCATGTACACATATACTAACTCAATGCATGAAACTCTACTTGCAATTGAAGGCTACTCACTCAAACAAGGTCAATCGCTTTACTCACGCAACGTATCATTGACACTCTACTTCGACCAGTGGTCGCCCACTCGGCCTTGCAACGATTTGCTATACATACATTCAACGGTCCACTTACTCAACCATTTCATACTATTTCGTTTTGATCAACTATCTCACCTTCCACTTCTACATGGTTCCATTTCACTTATTTCATTTATCCTGCAAATGGAAAGCACGACCGAGAACCCAGGGCTCCATTGATACATTCAAGGTTTTGACACTGTCTTTCCCTACTATCCTGACTGATCTATCCCATGATTTCTAGAATTGGGACTCTCTCGAAACAGGAGTCTTACTCAAACTCAAGCATTCTTCCTCTCCGAATCCACGAAAAGCTACCTTTAGACGACTCGTAATACTCTATACAACATTTCTTCTCTACGATGTATACGTACATCACATCACCATGACTTCTCATGAAACTTCCCCAACAAGGGGTCTCAGTCTACCCCTCAGGGATCTTGCTGACATTCTAAAGTACTGGAACACGACATAAACACTAGCTTTTGACTACCATTTCGGAATAATAAGGCAGGTTAAGCACATACATGTACCTGTAAGTCCGCAATTACACTGGTCAGGTGGAATCTCAAACTTACCTTACATGACAGTCCTCAGTGCCCTATTAGTCCTATCTCTGTAATAGTGTCCTCCTAACGCATTTCCTGTATCTACAATAGTGCCCTCCTAACGCATTTCCTGATTCCCAGTTGTGATTTCTACTCCCAAGTTTAAGTTTAGACCCGTCCGGTCACCTAAATCCCTTAAACTATGGCTCTGATACCAATTATAAAGACCCAACCAAAATAATCATGCAAAACATCAATTTCATAGCATCCCAAAATCACGGTCTCAAAGTTTCGTTACAAATATTCAAATAGGTTTGCGGAAACAACCTACACAACTGAGAAAAACTAAATGCTAGAGTGTCCCTACACTTCTTGACTCTTCACGCTAAGCTCAGCCTATTTGCCCGAGCTCCTGGAAACCTGCTTACCTGAAAAGGTTTTAATTTGAAAATGCGAAGGTTAGACCATGAGGTCTAGTGAGTCCCTCCTAACAGTTATCAAGCATTTAAAACAGTTTATCTTTTCAGCATAAAACGTTCATACTCAACACGTCAAAATCATATACGGACTAAAGTCCGCCTCCTCGTAATCTGACACCCTGGAGCCACCTGAAGGTGACAACGAGTCAGCCTCATGCTGCCTTGCGGAGCCTCGCTCCTGGCATATAGGGACCTCCCTTCCCGCACGAGAGCTGGCGGAACTACTCTCCCGTCTTTGCCAGTTTACGTCTCCTTGATGTATGCATACATTCTACATAAAACTTTAAACAACTTTCATGCAATTAAAGCATAATAATAAAGCATGGCAATTCTCAACATTCATAACACATTTTGAAAACACTTTAAAAGCCACACATTTTAGTTTAGAAAACTCACCTGAGGCTCTTACTTCTCGTTCCTAAACAGTTCCAAACTTCCAAATCGACTTCCCTGAATAAACGGGCATAAAACAACAACTCAGCAAAAGTATCCGGACAACTCAGTTTTCCGGACAACCCTACTTTTCCGGACGCTAAATAGTCCGGACACCCAACTAATCGAACAACAACCTAGTCCGGACAACACCCTTATCCGGGTAACTACTATTCTCCGGACGATACCCCTTTCCGGGTACCGAACTTACCGGACACATTACTTTACCGGACATAACTATTACCTGGAAAATCCATCCTATCCGGACAACTCCCTCGTCCGGGGACCTTCTCCCAAACATGGAGTCCGGACGCCCAAGAAGGTTTCCGGACGTCCAGGAAGGTTTTCGGACGACGACCTGGGCTCGTTTTGGGATCGAACTCCACAGACTAGTTCGGTTTTCTCGAAGAAAAGATTAGCAATAGCAACAAGATCAATAAACCTAACAATTTCTGAGTTCTTAGCAACTGAAACACACTACAAGACCCGATTTCTCTCATTTAAGTTTCAAACTCCACTTTTAAACAAAACCCAAACATAACTAATCTGCCCACAATCATGGATTGAACGATGATACGAGAGTGTTACCTGATTGATTGCTTGCGAGAACGAATTCCAACTGCTGATCCTTCTTCCAAAATCCAAGGTTGATGACTTTCTTCTTCAAAAGCTCAAAACCTTCAAAACCCCTTTTCTCTTCTTTCTTTCTCAACTTCAGCCGACACCCACCCCAAATCAGTAATAAGAACATTCTCCTAGGGTTTTGGGCCCTTATATACTTCTTTACATAATTGCAAATTGACCCCTCAACTTTCATAAGTTAAGCACCAACACAAAAAGGCTTACCATCCTACTATTTTGGTCCGGGTTGTTACATATTATTACTTTTTCGAGCCGAGCTCGAATAACCTGCTACTCTACTCAACTCGTGTACACCCTTTGGAGAGAAAGGGGGGGGGGGGGGGGGGTCCATGTGAGGCGGACAATCAGAGCATCTCCAACAGCTTCCCTCATTTTAGAGAATATGAGGAATTTGAGTTGTTTTTTTGCTTCAACAGTTTCCCCAAAACTATCTCTAAAATGGAGAAATAAGGAGAGAGAACGAGTTTTTCTCCAAATATGGAGTTAACCCCAAAAATGATTATTTAGTGAGAGCACCAATAGAAATATTTGAAACATAATATTTAGAGAGAGAAATAATATTTTAATAGATAAATACAATATTTTAATATTATAATCATTGTTTTTTTCTCCAAAATTGAGAATCTATTGGAGATGAATGTAATTTTTTTAGGCTTTGTTTGGCAAACTAGCTGATAAGCTAGCTGGTGGCTGATAAGCTAGCTGGTGGCTGATAAGCTAGCTGGTAGCTGATAAGCTAGTCGATGAAAAAGTCACGTTTGACAAAACTATTTTATAAACATGTAAAATAACCAAAAAGGCATCTTCAATAAATTATCAATTACAATATTTAATTATATAATTAAAAAATTATAGCAATATAATACGTTAATTAATACAACCAATGTAGTAACAAAAATTAAATAACATAACATGTAAATTATATGTATTTAAAATTTATTACTACATATATACTATAAAATTTGAATTTGTTAACATGTTTTAGAAGAAATATATATTAATTTATGATTTTAAATAACCGCTATATACAATATAAAAAATAATCATAAAATAATTGACAAGATTTATAGTAATTGACAATTAAAATATATTTATTGTTATTTAAAAATAAATAAAAATAATTTATATAATTAACTATAACTCTAAATAAATAAAAATTAATATTAAGTAATTAAAATTTAATTTAATAATTTACGGTTAATATTAATTAATATTTATTAATTAATAATAATAAAATAATATTTATTTATAATAATAGTTAATAAATAATAAATGATATTAATAAGGGTAATATTGGAATATTCATAAAAAGCTAGTGAAAAGCTACTCCAAGTAGTGTTTTAAAAAACTAGCTTATGGCCATCCAAATATGTACTCAGAAAAAAAGCTAGCTTTTATTTTTGCCAAACAATACCTTAGAGATTTTGATTCTTGATTCTCCGTTTTAGAGAAATTTTGAGAAAGCCATTGGAGATGCTACTCTCGGTCTTGTGAGTCAACTTTAAAATGTCTTTTCAAATGTCCATTTATATGTGGTTCCTACAACAGTGGTTTCATCATTCATGTGGAGCCAAACAAAGTTATTGGTTATCAATTTTTTTCTCCAATGATAATACTCCACTTTTTTTATTTGAACAATAATACCCCTCTTTTTAAAATTAAAGGGAATAATAGAAAGCATTTTAAATATAAAGATAAGAGTTATTTTAAATAACATTTCAGGACATATTTTTGTGTACTTTTTCCCCTTTTGTGTAAAAGAAAGATCTTAGAATATAATTTAATATGCCCACTCTTGAATTTTAATTTTAATATTTTAATTTTAATAATAATTTAAGAAAAAAATATTGCAACTAATATTTTTATGATAAGGCCTTCCGTACCCGGGCTCGGGATGGTGCGGGGATGAGCTGCGGGATGGGCGGGGTGGGCTACGGATCATGCAGGGTTGGCGGGGCGGGGATGATTCCGGGGATGGGATCCCGGATCATCCCGAAGAGTTTTAATTTTTTTTTTAATTTAATTTTTAAAAATAAAGCCGTTCAACGGCTCTTTGTAAAAAAAAAATTCTCAATTTAATCCCACTATATATTTAACCTTCAACCTCTTATTTCTCACACCTCTCAACCTCTTATTTCTCACACCTCTCAACCTCTTATTTTTCACACCTCTCAAGATCTATGGATCTGACACGCATACTTTGGTGTTGCCGGTTCCAACAACGACATCAATGTTCTCAATCAGTCGCCCATCTTCAATGATGTATATGATGGAAAAGCACCCGAGTGCCCTTTTGAGGTGAATGGAGCCACCTACAAGCACGGATATTATCTAACGGATGGGATATATCCGGAATGGGCTACTTTCGTAAAATCATTTACGTGCCCACAAGACCTTAAACGACAAAAGTTCAAGTCCGCGCAAGAATCCGCACGTAAAGATGTTGAACGGGCTTTTGGCGTGCTTAAACAACGTTGGCATATACTTCATAACCCGCCACGCGGATGGGAACCGGCAATATTGAGAAACATTATGTACGCTTGTGTCATATTACACAATATGATACTCGAAGACGAAAACCATGCTATTTGTGGTGACGTGGAAAACGACTTTTTCACGAATGATATCGAAAGCCAAATCAGTGAGACACAACGCGCGACAAATGTTCAAGAAGTCATAAACCGGGACACTCATAATAACCTTCGGTCGGATTTGGTCGAACATATTTGGCGTATCCAAGTTCCCAACAATGACGACGAGTAGATTTTTAAATTTATTTTGTAATTTTTATTTTTAATGAATGATATGAATTTTAATTTTTATTATTTATTAAAAAATATATAAATATTTTTATTTTGTTAAATAATTAAATGTATAAATAAAAGAATTAAAATAAATGAGGTGGCAAAAGGGTTTGAGGGAATGGGGTACGGGTGTTTAGGGATTGTTAGGGATTGAGTGAGGCATGAGAGAAAAGCTGATGTGACGCTGATGTGGACATGAAATATTTGAAAGATTCCTTCATGGGGTACTGATGACCTAACATATGTATTTTTCCCTTTTATATATATAGTGTAATGAATACTTTTGAGTTACTTCTTCTAGATATTTTTGAGATGTGAATATTAAATACAAGTTATACAAAATTAATACGTATAAATTTTCTAAATATTATTATTTTTTTCGACTAAATCAATTATTACAATTTATGAACATTA
This sequence comes from Saussurea involucrata, assembly GCA_033807775.1. Classification (NCBI taxonomy): domain Eukaryota; kingdom Viridiplantae; phylum Streptophyta; class Magnoliopsida; order Asterales; family Asteraceae; genus Saussurea; species Saussurea involucrata. Next base: position 104,885,735 of record CM066313.1, read on the forward strand.
TGATAATTTAAAACACCATTTTGGATGCTCTAAAGTTCACATGAACAATCATGCATATGTATTTAGAATTTTCTAACAACTATGCTGAGTTGGAAACTTCTATTAAGAATAGAAGAGATAAAGATAGACCTGGCAAAAACTGATACGACATGTTAACCCGACACGAAATAAATGGGGGTAATACATTTCAACCCGTTTAAGTCAACGGGTTGACACGACACGACACGGAAATTAAACGGGTAAGGTCATGGTCAATATATATATATATATATATATATATATATATATATGTGTGTGTGTGTGTGTGTGTATAGGGAGATGTTCATTTGATAAGTGCTAAATATATGAGAAGTAGAGAAGTAATCTTAGCCATTCATTCGGTCAAGATCGACGGCTTTGACCGAGAAGCAGCGAATAATTTATCGCGTGGTTCGTGTGTGGTCTGCACAAGATAGAGGGGTAGTGTCGTAAAATACGCGGGACGAGTTTCATATATGAATCTGTGTGATTCACATATGAACTATACGTTCATATATGAACCATTGTAATTCACATATGAACTCTTTTTAAACTAATTCATATATGAATTTTTGTGATTCATATATGAACCTTTGTAATTCACATATGAACTCTTTTTAAACTAATTCATATATGAACCTTTGTGATTCATATATGAATCAGTTAATGTGAGAATTAGTTAAAAAAGAGTTCATATATGAATCACAAAGGTTCATATATGAATCAGTTAATTAGTTCATATATGAAACACAAAGGTTCATATATGAATCACAAATGTTCATATATAAATTAGTTAAAAAGAGTTCATATGTGAATTACATGGGTTCACATATGAACAGATAGTTCATATATGAATCACAAAGGTTCATATATGAACTCGTCCCGTGTTTTTTGTAAAAATTACGAAACTGCCCTTCTATTTTTGGAACAACCGCAACTTTTGACCAGTCAAAGCCGCAACTTTTGACCAATTAAAGCCGATCTTGACCGAATACTAGATAAGTACCTGCGCGCGATGCGGCGCGAAGTATCTCAAATCTAAAGCCGAGAATTCGAAAAAATAATTTTGTTTCATGTTCATATTTATACGCTTTTAAATCGCATATCAGATGTATAAAATTAAAGGTCAATATGGTTAATTGGTCAAAAAAATTAGAGGAAATAATATAATCATGATTAAGAAAGTATAAATAATTAAATATACCATACTAAAATATTTGCATATTTATATTTTTGAAAAAGATCCGAACTCATAATCCAAAAGTCAGTTGATAATTGATATCTTTTTTTTTCCAAGTAATTAAATCTCTTATGATAATTCTAAGAGTGTTTCGTTGACAGAATGAAATTTGATAGAATTGTAATTCGTCGAAAGAATTCGACTTTGAAGTAAAAATTGATATGAACTTGCAAAAAGAAAACCACGACAATTTAGTGATTATCAAATCCCATACTAATTTCAACAAATCTCATACTAATCACGATACATTAATTCGTATATATTTATGATATTTAATAATATAATTAAATCTAAAAAATTCAATATTTGGCTCATTTCGAAGGTATTGACGAAACGATTACAATGGTATAATTTGTAAAAAATAGAAATGTTTTTAATGCATTTTAGTTAATATACATTATTTATGTTTATATGATAAGAGTCTAAAATGAAAAATAAAAAAGTAATGGATTAAAAGTAAACTACATACCTAATTATAATGGTAGTAAATGTAACGTATAAATTAAAAAAATTGAATTAAGGAGAGATTTAAGGAGGAGTGAATGTGAGTGTGTTAATTGAACTTATAATGTAAACAGCGTCCAGATGCATGTTTAGCCGGGAAAATACTGAAGTCGGCTCACCAGAAGACGACACGTGGCATGATAGTTACTTATTTATTATATGTATAGATATATTAAGTTTTCTTTTTAACGGTTTGGATTTTTAATGTTTTGAATTTGGTTAGAACTTATAAATTTGAACTATAAAATTTAGATTTATAATGTTTTCATTTGAACTTTCGATTTGTAATTTTTTGTGAATTTTCGATATTTAATTTTTAGTTTTATAAATGTTAGACGGGTTAGGGTCAGACACTCTCAACCCGTTTAACTTTGAACCCGACCCGACCCCGACCCGACCCAACCCGACCCGTTTGCCATGTTTAGAAAAAAAAGATAAATTTTTAAATTTGGAAGAAGAGAAAGAAAATATAGCATATATGATTCTTATATGGCACTTATAATACATATATACATATATATATATATATATTTAAAATATATTTTTATATACATCCTTATTTATGTCAGAATCAGATTAAATCAGATTGCGTGTAAGGAAGAAATTAACCAGTGGCGGGCTCAATAGTGTCTTTAAGCAGACGCACCTATAAGGTGGATCAAAGGTTCCCAAAATCACGTTTTAACCTCGGGAGAAAGACAATGCGGTTTAACTAAGGGAAAAGCCAAGTTTATCGATTCGGGAAATATAATACATTTAAAAAAATGAAATCGACCTTGATCTTTAAATTAAACACATGTTTCCTTGAAATGAAACAAAAGAACAACGATTTTTAAGATGAACTGATAGGGAAGAAAAATAAATCATGAAAAATAATAAAAAAATCAAAATGAGAGAAAATTTGAATTTAATTGCATTGGTATAATGGTAGTAACGCCTATAATTGTACATGAGGTTGTGAGTATGAGACTATGATCCTTCTAACAATATTTTTGTTGTTAATATTTTCAGATTATCAGATATAACACTAGTTTTACGGCCTGAGTTAATGCTCTAGGGCTCTAGGTCAGGCTTGCAGATTGATCTTTCACTTGAAATAAGATTCAAATGCATGACCTCTTACATGTGGACTTGTGGAGTAGTAATTCAACCATTCCACCTATGTTTAATTTCTCTTATAGTAGATTTTGTTTTGTTTAAAAGTATTTAAGGGCACCCCTCAAAATCAAGCAACTTCATCTTTTAGAGGCCTATTATTCTCCTCTTTGCAATAATCAAATGAAAAGGAACACGAGAACCTACTCAACTCCTAATAGACCTGTCATTAAAATTGATAAATAGACGCACATTTAATCATATATATATATATAGGCGGGTTCAAACGAGGAGCGAACCAATTTAAGAAAACGCGAGGAGCACCGCCCATGTACTGAATCACATGTGATTCACTACACAAACCGCGGGACAAACCGCGCGCTTTTGCAAACCGCAGGACAAACCGCGCGTGTCCGAATTTTAATCATAGTTGTGAATCACATGTGATCCACTACATGGGCGGAAGCCCCCCGATCAGTTGTGAATCACATGTGATTCGGCAGTAGTGAATCACATGTGATTCAATACATGGGCGGTGCTCCTCGCGTTTCTCGTAAATTGTTACGCTCCTCGTTTGAACCTTTCTCTCTCTCTCTCTCTATATATATATATATATATATATATATATATATATATATATATTATATAGGGTCAGGTTCAGGGGAAAACTTTAAAAAATGGAAAACTGAAGAACACCCTAGGGGCCCTTCATCTGGACGGTATGCACTTGTGCATACATGTAATTTGTAACATGCACACATGCATATGCACAAATGCATAATGCACTTGTGCATAAAAACTAAAAGGTCAACTTAATTTACCTGTATGCACAAATGCATACCGTCCAGATGAAAGGCCCCTAGGGTGTTCTTCAGTTTTGTTTTTTTTGAGATTTTCCCTTGAACCTCTCTCTCTATATATATAGATGCAAATAGGTCAACACATACTTAGGGGCCGTTTACAAAACGTTTACCCATGTACGTGCTTACCAAGTCATATTAGCTTACCGGATGAATATGGCAAGGACCAAAAATCTTACCCGGTAAGAGCGGAAGCAAGGACCGAGAGTCTTACCCGGTACGTGAGTATGACGACTCTTGCCACGGTTAGCGCTTACCGGCTATATTGTAGCATACGATGTCATTTTGGTGGACTAAAATCTTACCCAGAAAGTATGTAATAGTGTTGAATTTTACCGATAAACACTTACCTGGGTAAGATTTTAGTCCACCAAAATGACATAACGGCCCCTTAGATTGCAGAAATAAACAATTGAAAAAACAAAACCTAATATTTTGCTATTAAACCGCATTTGTATCAAATTTTTTATTTTTTATTTTTTAATTTTTAATGTTCACATATTGTGTGTAAAAGATATTCACAATTTTCATTTAGATAGTGCTTTAATCAATATACGTTTATTTAATTATTAAAATTGAATTCTATATGCTTCAGAAAATAATTACATGTATTTTTGTAAATCAATTTTATGAATTGGAAAAGCTGTTTTTCTCTTCTTTTTATGCTGTTTGTAAAAAATAGATAAAAGTAAAAGAAAATCAACTTATAAATGTAAGAAAAGGTTAATTCACAAGTGATTCTATATAAATCACATGTGATTTACAATACGATAAGAAGGATTGCATTGACAATCAATACACATACAAGTTTCAACGTGGCTTTGGTTACGTTGACCAGTCGCTCGCATCCTTCTAGGCGTGTTGTATATCACATCTGATTTACCACAGAATCAAATGCGACTTGACTTTTCTCGTGCTTATTGTAAGTTGACCGCCTTCTTGTCTGATCCTACTTTTTAATATATAAATTATCGTAAATGAACAGATAATTGTGAACAAGAATAGTAAATAGGCAATTGTGAACATATCGACGTCATACAACTATTATTTCAAATGTGTTTTAATTAATGATTATTGATGAACAACAAATTTTATACAAACAATAACTTTGTTTGTAAGAAAATCAAAGTTTAAATGGCGTGAGTTGTGGCGTGATGTCGAGGCCAAGTCTCAAGTCTTAAGAGCCACAACAAGGGCATACAATGTTGTGAAAATACTGTTTTCAAGACGTGACTTTTGACGACAAATCTTTATATTATATATACATATAATATTATATTTTTAAAACATATGTTTAATACTATTACTCTATGAGTTAAATGATATTAAACAGTTTAAATTAAGTTATATATTAAAATAACAAGACATTAAAAAGATAACAAAATTCAGGAAGCGTTTTGGTTCATTTTAACGAATGGGCATGGAAATTAAAATGAAAATGCAGAATAATAGGAATAAGAACAAAAATTTTATTCTCTCAAATTTGATAGGTATGAAAATAAATAAATATGGGTAATTGACTCTTTATATTATATCAAACCAAACAACATTTTTTATTAACATTCTCATTCCTTACACTCGATACCTCAACCAAACATCCGAAAAACGTGCATTAATCCATGAAGTGCCAAAGACTTAACATAGCGTGAGACTCAAATCCCAAGTTACAACGTGCCACGATAGCTGTTACAACAAGTCTTTCAAAACACTAAAGAAAACTCATCTCTACATACGATAAACGACCCATGTTGGGTCATTCGTTTATCGTTTTTCATATATTTTTAATAAAAGAAAAAAAAGATTCTTGAAAATGAAATGTAAATTGTTTTCATTGAATAATGGGGTATGAAAAGTATGTATAAAAGGGGGACATTTTTAAGCATGTCACAATAGTCCATAATGCCATGAGCTGTAAACATGCTCATTCAACTCCATGATTATGCCTCCCAATAGTGTCCACCCAATTCAACCTAACCCAAATAAAAATGATTTCATATCTTCACACACCACCAAACAAACAAATAAAATTGCATTTTATTTATATCTTACGCAGTCTGTTCTAAAGTCTGATGTGCTATGTATTTATTGTTTATAGAATTATCATTAACGTGACGTCTTTACTAGTGTTTTTATGTTACCTTTCTGTATTTATTCGGTAAAAAAACCAAGTTTCTAGCTTCTTGTTTTGATTTGGGTTGTATTAGTTGAAAAATCCGACAAATCTTGAATGAAGAGCAAATGTTACATTTGTTTAGGGGTGAGGCCTCTGTCTGGGTGTGCGAAAGTCAGTTCGAATGAAGAAAACGAAATAACTACTGGAATTGAAGTGTTATATCTGGTTTTGTTAAGACAACCTTTTCTTGGGAGGGAGGGGGAGGGTTGTTTGAGACGATAGAATCAATAACAAGCTTTTCACTTCATACACAAATAATGTGGCATTAAAGTTTGACAGAAACTCTGATATAGTTGTCCAACAACTTTACTAAATACTAATCCACCTTTTTCCGAGTTCATAGACACGAAATCCACTATATGATGTTATTTAATCATATAATAGCACAAACCATTTGTACAGATTTACAAACAATATATGATGTTCTTGGATGAATCTTAAAACTCATTCAAAATATATCAATTACAAAGGTATGATAATAAAGGAACACAAGTGATTTACATCTAAAATTTGGATGAATCTTTATGTATTTGAAGATCTCTCAAAAAGATTAACGGTCAGTTTACCAAACACTTTTCCAAGTAAGTGTTTACCGGTATAAATTTAACACTATCATTTACTTATCGGGTAAGGTTTTAGTCTACAAAAACGTTAATGTATGCAACAATTCTCCTGATAAATGATAACATTGGTAAGAGTTTTCGCCATCATCTACCAGTAAGACCTACGTAAATTTCTTGGTCCTTGGTGAATGGTAACTTTTCTCCAACTTTCAATTTCTTTTTGTAGAAAAAGGAAATCAATCGAAGGAAAATGAATAATGACTTTTCTCCTCTAAATGTAGGAAGAAAAGGACTAAAAGAAAAGATAACTAGCAAAATCACAAAATTATCGAACTTTTTATTATAAAAGATATATTTATAAAAGTGACATACTTTCTTTTTAATATTTTTTGTTCAAAAACATGAAAAAATATTAATTTTATTTTCTTGTCCATTCTTTAGAGCATCTCCAACAGCTTTGCTATAATTTTTCCAAAATATAGAATCAAAAGTTAAAATCTCTAAAAAATGTTACATTCATCACCAACAGCTTTGCTATTTTAGAGATTTTAACACAAATTATATTAATATAATATTCTTTAATTTATATTCCCAATGCACTTTAAAAGAAAACTTAATATAAAATGATAAACGGATTATATCATTGGTGGATTGAATTAAATAACTATTTCTCTCTCCTATTTAGAGAATTATAGATAATTCTCTATATTTAGAGATTTCTCCAAGAATCTCTATTTTAGCAATCAAGATAGCAATGCTGTTGGAGAAGAATAGCAAACAAAAACCCACTTTTTTCTATTTTAGCAATGCTATTGGAGATGCTCTTATCGGTTAATCTTCCCTAATCCCTATGGAAGAAAGGTGGGCCCTCCCTGCATTTGGGCCAAGATCCAACAACAGAATTGGGCCAGGGACAAAAGAGATTAAAGACTGAAGAAGTCTTCAACCTAACCCGATACGTTCTGGTCCATTGCGTGACCAGGACTACTTGAAACCGGTTACGACCTAGGAGACCTGATGTGGTTACAACTTTTTTGTAAATTTAACTCTCGGTTCAAAACCAGTTGATTTTTAAATTTTTTACAAATTGTCATACAGGTTCTTCAATTTTTTTTCTTCATCTTTTTCAAATTTCTTAATGTAAAGGAAATTTATAAATTATTTTGTTGCTCAGTTAAAAAAAATGCAAAAACTTGTATAACATTTATGTATTAAATTTCGGTAAACCTAGCCAGTTCCACGACAAGACTTCGGGAAGTCCTACGATCAATCCTCATTTTTGGATTTGGAGCTAGAATCGGCCAACCGCGATTACACAACGGCTTCCTTCGGCCCGTGATTGATATGTGTTTGTTACATGACCAATTTTTTGCCATCTCTATTTACCTATAATACACTATCTTATCTTGTATGCCAAAATATTTCATAACAACTTCTCGTTTTATTTTCAAACTTTGGTATAAAATCCGTAGATTTGAACTTAAAATCCCTTCTGCATAAATCATAAATCTGGTTTGGGTAAATGAGTTCAATGCATAATATAGTCATCCAATAATACTGTTTTAGTCAATCAGGTTGTAGCGCAGTGCTTGATCGCCCTGGGTGATGTGGTGGAATATCCCATCTACACAGGGTTCGATCCCAGGCGTCCTCAACATTGATAAGACATATTTAAGTTTCAAAATTGTCAGGGATTAGTCCGGACTGTGCCTGAGATACCCTTCCCAAAAAAAAAAATACTGTTTTATATTGAAATGGTAATGGCAAAATAGGAACACTACCATCTCGTTGACTAAAAAAATTGGGCTAAATCCACCAAAAGTTATACACTTTGTAACCAATAACTCCCAACCAACCTATATCGTCATGTCCTTTTTAATTATATAAATAAAGCTTTTTTTTGGGAAGGGTGTCCTAGGCTATGTCTAGACTAATCCCTTGACAAATTATGACTGTAAGACACCAGTTCTGATTAAATCTCAGTGGCCACAATTGTTGTGTATGCTTGGATTAGAACCCTGAGTAGATGGGATATTCCACCACATCCCCCAGGGCCTTAACCAGTACGTCACAACCCTTGTGGTTTATATAAATAAAGTTTAGAAAGATGATTACTCAAATTCCTTGTAACAAATTCATTGACAGTTTATTTTAAATTTCAAACTTCTTTTTTTGTTATTATCATTTGAACTTTTTAATAACTTTTTGTGTGAATAGAGATGTACAAGCCTCGGTTCTTTTAAGAAACCGAGTCGGGCGAACCAAGCCGAATCTTGGTTTGAAGAAGGTCCCGAATGGGCTATTTCAGGTTGAACTTATTTAGACCGTGTCTACGACTAAAATTTTAGCCTGATCGGGTTTTGAGGCTTGAATTGAACCAGTTTACGGGCTCATTAAGGTTGGATTTTTCAGACTTGGTTTGGGCCGAACCTCAAACATAACTTTTTTTTAATGTATCTTTATGTATGAATAATAAAATCTTTTATTTAGGGGCCGTTTACCTAATCACTTACCCGGGTAAGTGCTTATCGGCAAATTCAAGATTATCACTTACTTCCCGGGTAAGATTTTAGTCCACCAAAATGGCATCGTATGCAACAATTTAGCCGCTAAGCGCTTACCGTAGTAAGAGTCGTCGCACTCACTTACCGGGTAAGACTCTCGGTCCTTGCTTTCGACTCTTGATCCTTGCTTCCGCTCTTACCGGGTAAGATTCTTGGTCCTTACCATATTCATCCGGTAAGCTAATGTGACTTGGAAAATATAACAACCCAAAATTTTAAACATGCATTTCCTAAAATATCCCAAAATCGCGGTCCAAAAATTCCTTACAATAACCAAAATAGGTTTGCGGAAACAACCTACACAACTGAGAATTAAACTAAGTTGAACTATAGTGCCTCTACACTATTCATCTTCCTCTTGCTAACGCCCTGCTTACTTGCTAGAGCCTTTCGATGCCTGCTTTCCTGAAAAGGTTTTGTTTGAAAATGCGAGGGTTAGACCATGAGGTCTAGTGAGTCCCTCCTAACAGTTATCAAAGCACTTATAAGCAATTTAACAATTTCAGCAATATCATTCATAAAACTGATCATTCAAAATCATTCACGGAATAAAGTCCGCCCCTCGTAAATCGGCACCCTGAAGTCACCCGTAGAAGAAAACGAGTCAGCCTCATGCTGCCGTATAGGGTAGTACTCCCCTGACATAAACGGGACACCCCCCCGGCATGATCTGGCGGGCCACACTTCCCGACTTAGCCAATTTACACCACAATCTATGTATGCATACATCCCACATATAATTTTTAAACAACGTTTTTGCATTTAAAAGTATATGTATAAATATGGCATTTGTCGTCATACAATCGCATCAGAAAACATATTATGAATCACGCGTTTTAGTTTAGAAAACTCACCTGATAGCGAATTCTTTCCTGACTTCGAGTCTCGTACTGACCATACACCTAATGCATAATTCATCAATTAATCAGGTGCGTCTCAATTTTCCGATCCTAAGTCCTTCTCTTAACTTAGTCACGATTAACTCACTTCTAAGTCTAATAACCAACATTATGACCCATGAACCTTAACCCAAACTTTAACCAACGTCAGCCCAACTTTTATACGAAATGGGCCTGCCAACAGAAGCCCAAGAGGTCCAAACTTGAGTTTGCGCCACCCCAAGATTTGCACCACCCGACGGTTTGCGCCACCCGAAGGATTGCGCCAACATCGTCTTCCCCAACTGGGTTTGCGCCAAACAGGTCTGTGACGATCTGGGTTTCTGCTCAGTCCGATATCACGCCAAATAACTGAAATCTACACGCCTAAGCTAGAAAATCAGTCCACGAAAAGATTACAAGGGTTCACAATGCACTTAAACCTCCTAAACAAATTCCTAATCAAACCTCCGCTTCAAAACAACTAAAGTGCAGCGATTAACCCAAATGATTAAGCATACAGTATCCCAAATTCCATTTCTAACTATAAAGAATAACCGAAACTTAGGGAGAAGGTAGGTTAGAATGAATACCTGAGTTGATTGTTAGCAAAATTCTTCTTTCTTTCTTCCAATAATGAAATCACCAACTTCTCAGCTCTCTCTCCCTTTGCTCTGCGTTTCCCAAGCCGCCACACACACAAGAATGAGGAATCTCTAGGGTTTTGTGCTCTTAAATACCTTACCCCTTATTTACCAATCAACCCCTCCTCTTCCTACTATATTAAAACTTTGCACAAAACACATAACCCTTTTTATTAAAGTCTCGGTCGTTACAACACTCCCCCCTCAAAAGAATTCCGTCCCCGGAATTCCATTCTCAAAAAGGTGCGGGTACCTGCTCCTCATCTCAGATTCCACTTCCCACGTTGCTTCTCGTTCCTTGTGATACCTCCACTGAACTTTCACCAAACGAACTTCCTTGTTCCTCGTTTTTCGTACTTTACTGTCTACTAGCTCGATCGGCTCTTCCTCATACATCAGTTTCTCATCAATGCTAACGTCTTCTAACGGAATGGCCACATCAGCTTCGGCCAAGCACTTCTTCAGGTTTGATACATGAAAAGTCGGGTGAACACTCTTTAATTCCTCTGACCAGTCTTACTTGTATGCCGATGTTCTATCTCTCTCACTAATGGCAAAAGTCAACTCCTTATTGTCTGCATCTCTTGCAAGGTCGCCATCATCTCACTTCCCATATCGACTCTCCACTAAAAGAGGTGTGCATCACACGATGGATTTATTCTCAAAAATTTTCATCGAAAGATTCAAGATCGCGCGCTATCTGTTGGAGGAATTCGAAAATTGAGAGAGAAAGAGATGTAGAATAACTTGGATAAACGCAGAGATCGCGTGAGAGCTCGCTTTCCGTAAGAGATATTTCGACCCTATATGCCTGGGTATCACGAAATTCTCTTGGGGATAATCTCTTTGTTTCGGTGTATCGATTAAGGCACTAATCGATTCATACTTATACACCTTTAGAGAATCGTAACCTACATTGTATTGAACCAGGAAATAATCTCTCATTTAATGAGATTTGATTGTGGACTTAATGACGTCGGTTACAAAAAACGGGAGTTACAAAGTGAGAAAACATCCCTGACGCCGGCGCTACTTCCCGTGCTAGATAAATAGCCCCAAAAGGAGCGCATGCAACATTCCAGAGCCCGGCGCTACTTCCCGCGCTAGATAAGTAGCCCCAAAAGGAGCGTGGGCAACATTCCAGAGCTTGGGGCTACTTCCCGCGCTAGATAAGTAGCGCCACAAGTGGCCCCGACGCCCAGCTCAAGAAACCACTTTGTAACTTGTCGATTTTAACCGTCCAACAATCCCGGGTTCTAGTTAGCTTACACGAGTGTGCACTCCACACCTCCTAACTCATGTTATAGCTTAGCTACCAACCCCATTATTACCTTTGTGAATCCAACTACACAAAATGGACCGATGATTTCACTAAAATCACCAACATTCCTCCCCCATTTTAGTGCAATCCTTGATTCACAAAATAAAATTACAATACAGGTAAACAAACTCATGCATAAATGAAAATATCTAAAAGATTGAATTTCCATCTTAGTACATTACACATTTCAAATACTCGAGAATCCGGGTGTCCTATGGATTGAACCCGTCAACCCATTTGAGTACCAGAAGATAACATACACTTGAATTTAAAAGACTCTCTAACGTATAAACTTGACACTATACAGGCCATGTGTCCTTATCCATTCGTGAGTGTATCAAAGCCAAGTCCAAGCTTTTTGAAGCGGCCACACTTCACACTCATATAGGTAGTTCTTTTCCTCATGCACCTGCACATGCATTTTTACAAAAGAACAATTACCTCCTTCACTTGCAGTACCGAGCACATACCTTGGGATGACCGTCTTGTGCTCCAATCTCTTAGGGTGAGCTTTCCCCTTGAATTCAGCTTCTAACGTTGTATTAGAAGGGAATTGGGTATCTCACCGTTAGAGATTTAGATGGACTTTAATCCCATCCCTATTACCGACTTGTGAACCAAGTCCCTAGCTAACCCCTTCGTCAAGTGGTCCGCTAGATTTTGTTGCGACCGAACAAACTCAACCGAAATCACCCCATTCGTGATTACCTCACGAATCATGCTATGTCTAACACCTAAGTGTCTAGACTTGCCATTATACATTTGGCTATAAGCTTTAGCCAAAGTAGCCTCACTATCACGACGGATAGAAATTGGTGATATTGGTTTCGGCCATAATGGAATTTCATGGACCAAAATTTCTTAGCCATTCCGCCTCTTTACCGGCAGCGGCTAACGCCACAAATTCCGACTCCATAGTCGAACTCGTGATGCAAGTTTGCTTCTTGGAAGCCCATGAGATGGCACCTCCCCTAAGCAAGTACACCCAACCACTCGTAGAAGAGTGGTCTTCCAAATTGGTAATCCAACTTGCATCCGAATATCCCTCCAAAATTGAAGGAAACCCGACATATGACATTACAAGTTTACATGCCTTATGCTCCATCCCGGGCATAACAAAACCTTCCGGTTGTTTCATGTAAACTTCCTCCTCCAAATCACCATTCAAGAATGTCGTTTTGACATCCATTTGGTGAATCACTAAATTGTGAATAGCACCTAAAACTATCAACAATTTAATCATGGAGATTCTTGCAACCGGGGCATAAGTAACAAAATAATCTATGCCTTCCCATTGCCTAAAGCCTTGGATCACTAATCGAGCCTTGAACTTGTCGATTGACCCATCCGCTTTCATCTTCCTTTTGAAGATCCACTTGCAACCCAAAGGTTTGCAACCCGGTGGCAAGTCCGATAATACCCAAGTATTATTCCCCATGATGGAGTCCATCTCATCATATATTGCTTCCTTCCAGAAAGCAATGTCTTGAGACTTCATAGCCTCATCAAATGATTTTGGATCCTCCTCAACACTATAACAGTAAAGGAATTGGGATCCAATCTCATCTCTTGATCCCTCTACCAAGTATACATGGAAATCGGGACCAAAGGATTTTTCAATCCTTCCTCTTTTGCTCATTCGAAGCATCGGAGATTCGGTTGGAACAATTGCTTGTTCATCAACCTCACTAGTTTCACTAGTATTTGGAACTATGTCCTTAGGCCTCGGCATTGAAGAGAATCTAGTCTCATCAAATATCGCATCTCTCGATTCTATAACGGTGTGAGTCGCTATAGAATCATTAGGTTCAATAACATAGAACCTATATGCTTTGGAATGCTCGGCATATCCAACAAAGATGCATCACCCAAAGTCTTCCTTATGGGTTCGGGTGATCGAACAACCGCTCGTCACTCCCAAACTTGAATAAAACTCAAGTTAGGCCTTTGAACCAAAGTTCATACGGGGTAATCTTGTTCCTTTTATTGGGAACTCGATTCAACAAGAAACAAGCCGTTAACATGGCTTCACCCCAAAATCCATCAAGCAATTCATAAAGTAGCATAAACATAATTTTAAAACAAAATTCACATGCAACATGAACAGAATTGTAAACAAAAATTCACATGATATGCAACATAAACAGAATATTAAACAAGATTCATTTGCAACATTAGCAGAATTTTAAACAAAATTCATTTGCAATATAAACAGAATTTTAAACAAAAATTCATATGCAACATAAACAGAATTTTAAACCAAAAATTCATATGCGACATAAACCGAATTTTAAACAAAAAATTCATAAGTAACATAAACAGAATTTAGACAAAATTCAATTGCAACATAACCAGAATTTTAAACACAAAATTCATTTGTATCATAAAGCAATTTATAAAGCAGCATAAGACAATTCAATTGTATCATACACAAAATTTGAAACAACATTCTTTCATTCAAATTTAATTCAAGCATGTTATTCAACATAAAATCAAATCCTATACAAGAGCCATCCTTTGACAAGATAAACTTGTCCGACTCACAAACTTGCCTATATCCTAACTTATTCAAGATGTTACCGGAAACCAAATTCTTTCGAATTCATGGTACATACAAAACATTAAAAATTCAACTATTTTGCTAGAACTAGATTCTAGCCTAACTAAGCCTCTTCCAAGAATGGTAGCACTCGACTCGTTCCCCATGTGTATCATTAATCCGTCTTCAACCGGTTCCATATAGGCGAACCAACGGCGATCTTTGAACACACGACTTGTTACACCCGAGTCGATTCACCAAGCAACATCATCATCCTGCACATAAACAGATTAGGATATTAGTGGTACATAATTCAAATTTGAATTACAAACCAAAGTCAAGAAACTGACCTTGCCGTGGGTTTTGATCCTTGGATCCTTGCCCAACACCACTTGTGCTTGCTCCACATTTATTCTTGACAACCCGACAATCCCGCTTGAGATGGCCGGTCATCCCACATGTCCAACAGGTTAATTTAACTTTCTTGTTGGGCCATTTCTTAGCTTCGTTGAACTTTTGTTTTCCCTTGAAATTGTTAGCCTTTCCCTCTTCAACCATGTTCACCGAAGGTGCATAAACCTCGTTTATCTTAGGTTTCTCAGCCTCTTGCGCCCGAAGAGATTCCTCTATGTGCAAGTGACTACCGAGTTGTACAAGAGACAACTCTTCCTTCTTATGTTTTAACATATGTTTGAAGTCCTTCCAAGAGGGGGGCAGTTTATCAATAATGCTCGATACGGAGATGGATTCGTCCATCTTCATATCATGTTGAGCATATTGGCCTAGAATGCGAAGGAGCTCGTTGTATTGCTCCATCACCGGCCTTGAGTCCACCATTTTGTAATTGTTAAAATTACTAACGAGGAACTTCTTACTGGAAGCATCCTCGGCCATGTATTTGGACTCGAGAGAGTCCCATAGCTCTTTGGAGGATTCCACATTTTGATAGATATCGAAGAGGGAGTCACACATACCGTTCAAGATGTGGCCACGACAGATGTAGTCGTCATTCTCCCACTTTCCGCGACGCCGGGTAACCTCCAACGTCTCGTTCTCCATCAGCTTCGGTATCGGGGTGCTTAGTACATACGCCACCTTCAAAGTTGTCAATAAGAAGTGCATATTCTTCTGCCATCTACGGAAGTCCACGCCTTCAAACTTCTCAAGTTTCGTGAACTTGGAAGTCATGTCTCTTACAGTTTGATCATTCGCCATCTCTCTCGCGATAAGCAAATATCTCTTACGATTGTTGGAGGAATTCGAAAATTGAGAGAGAAAGAGATGTAGAATAACTTGGATAAACGCAGAGATCGGGTGAGAGCTCGCTTTCCGTAAGAGATATTTCGACCCTATATGCCTGGGTATCACGAAATTCTCTTGGGGATAATCTCTTTGTTTCGGTGTATCGATTAAGGCACTAATCGATTCATACTTATACACCTTTAGAGAATCGTAACCTACATTGTATTGAACCAGGAAATAATCTCTCATTTAATGAGATTTGATTGTGGACTTAATGACGTCGGTTACAAAAAACGGGAGTTACAAAGTGAGAAAACATCCCTGACGTCGGCGCTACTTCCCGTGCTAGATAAGTAGCCCCAAAAGGAGCGCGAGCAACATTCCAGAGCCCGGCGCTACTTCCCGCGCTAGATAAGTAGCCCCAAAAGGAGCGCAGGCAACATTCCAGAGCTTGGGGCTAGTTCCCGCGCTAGATAAGTAGCGCCACAAGTGGCCCCGACGCCCAGCTCAAGAAACCACTTTGTAACTTGTCGATTTTAACCGTCCAACAATCCCGGGTTCTAGTTAGCTTACACGAGTGTGCACTCCACACCTCCTAACTCATGTTATAGCTTAGCTACCAACCCCATTATTACCTTTGTGAATCCAACTACACAAAATGGACCGATGATTTCACTAAAATCACCAACACTATCAATTCCACTTTCAAAACTTCGACGGATCTACAGACTTAGTCCACTTTACCTATCTCTCAAACCTCAAGGTTCAACAGTCTTATGTTTTCAATCCAGCCACTCAGTTCTACTCGGTTACCCCAAACCATTCAGATGAGAAACATAATCGCACCCCATACTTTGCAACCGCTCTCGGCGAGTCACCACATTGCAAAAACGTGCCATCTTGCACTATTTACTTGTACCCTCTTCGATCACCATACTCGCTTACACTACCGGATAAACCAAGGCCAACCGCACATTCATTTGCTTGCTTTCGTTCACACAACGGGACTCACGGTTTTAGAACACGACCAAATAAGGTCTCTCATACATTTATACTCCCTTAAGAGAAAGAACTTGGCGGAAATTTCCCGCCACAACAACAAGAATCTTTAACTAGGAAAAATTCACTCACTAACCACTTGGCGCAAAGCCAACCTTGTACATCCCGACAAACTCACACCTAGGGGTTCCCTACTCGGGTACGTAGATTTTCTAGATTACATCTTCCAATAGACATACGACTAAGTCGATTATACTCCCTTCCCGAATCACATCGGCTACAGCTTGACAACTATTTCATACGTTCTCATCACTTCACACTTAACGTGACCATAAACAGAAGAGCTTCCATGATTCCTCATTGAAGCGTTCACGTATCCGAAATGGCTTATCCTGAAGGCTCATCAATTTCTTACTGCTAGCTACAAACGTTTAGATATATAACATAACTTCGATTTCCCCCACTCACTAGGAGAAGTAGCCATGACCCCACTCTACTGTTCTCAACAGCTTACACTGAACGATCGGTTCATTTGAACGTTTCTCACAAGGTCACTAACTTAACTCATTCAGTTGGCTTATCCACTTCTTTCCTGTACAACAATCATGCACAATTTCCTTCCTCAATACTCTTTCCCAAAAGTTCGCACACTTATCAAGGACAATCTACGCAACACTGCACCTATCGGCATTACTGTCAAGTCTACTGCTTCTGACTTACTTACTTATTCAGACATACTATCTTCACCTCCCCACGTTAGCGTGGAGCACTGCCCATCAACATTACTCGCCCTTCCCTTCCGACAATTCCCAAGCTACAAATGCTTTCTCATCACTATACACCACCAAACGGTTGCACTAACATTCTAACTTAAGGCTTTCGACCAATTTACCTCGAACTGACACCAGAGTTCGACGTCACTATACATTCTTTAAACTCTAACTTTTACTTTCTCAGACAATTCGTTCACACATAAGCAACAGTTCACGTTCTTTAAGGATTCCACCTCTATTCCACCACATTCTGACTAACGCACCCATCATCCTCTTTAACTTCCAATGATTCTGAGATTATACTTACTTAGCGACTCACACAACCAAAAACACTTGGTTTCTCATCCGGGTAACCACCCACTACCACTCCGACATTCTATTCCGATAGTCGCCATATCACAATGCCAACTTCCAAACCACGTGCTCCAATAACTTGATTCATAAATCGTACACCTCACCTGAATTCCCAAAAAATGCTTCTATTCAATACCTCATCTTTCTAACAATACGCTACTACGACACTGGCGGGCACATTTATCTTGGCAATTGATACCACTACTTATCAGTACATTCTCTACCTATAACATCACACTGCCCACCAGGTCTCTCATGGTCATTCGTACACAACTCAAACTTACTCACATGCTCTCCCGCATAAATAACCGAGTCTATCTCGCTACTTGCCTCTTCCCAACTCCAGTTGAACCACAACTCATGAGTTCCTGATTAACTCTAACATACTCGTTTTTTACTAGCTCTTTTGCGATTCCAAACTATTACATAGACATGACACAATCCCACACAGATCGACATACTCTATACATTCACTTCGTTCGTGCTACATACTTCATCCGTCAAGAACCATCCAAACCTCGAAAGTAAAACGCTTATCTAAGACAACAGTCTTCCACCATTTTAACACCCCTACAAGGTGATCCCCCATCTTTCAACCTTCTGGTTCAAGTCCTGACCTCAGCCACCTTACACAGCTGCCGACTTCAACATCAAGTCAACCTGTTGATACTTTCTTAACCTCTTCTTGAACATGGGTTCCCTACTGAACCTAATCCTTCCATCCTATCATAATCAACTTCATTTTCCCGACGCCCTCATTTCAAAATTACTTATGTAACGTCAACATCACAAGATTACTTTAAAACTCTCATTCGACTTCAAGGATATTTCATTCCTACTTCAGCACACTACTCATAACGAGTTGCTAATACCAATACCTTGATGACTTCTAGTTTTTCTCCTGAACATAATCATCCCTCGGCAACTGTATTTCCAGTCACCGCACGAGGGTATAGACCCTCACACAACCGACACTAAGGTCCACTTCTGCCTCTCCCACTGCTCATCTCTCCAATTGAACACTAACAGCTACAAACATTCTCCCATGATCTGTCCATGTAACGACCTAATCTAAATAAAGCATACGTAGCATTATTAATAAACAACTCTCAAAACTGGTCCATAAAATTTTATTACATCTGTCAAAATAACTTAGGTTGGCGGAAACAACCTATACACAACTGAGAATAACTACCACTAAAAGTATGAGTGGCACTGTCTCTATCTGCATCCGTACTCTATCATGCGTCTGTTCACTTACCGGAGCCTCCTACTATCTGTTTACCTGAAAAGGTTTAGTTTGAAAAATGCGAGGGTTAGACCATAAGGTCTAGTGAGTCCCTCCTAACAGTTCTAAAAAACATTTAAAAACAGTTTATAACTTTCAAATATCTTTGCATAAAACTTTCTCATAACTTTGCAAAAACTTTCACATAGTTGTACATTTAAAATCTTTCACATAAAATCATACAATGGATAGGCCAGCCCCATACATCATACAGTGGATAGGCCAGCCCCATAAATCATACACGGGATAGGCCCGCCCCATAAATCATACACTGGATAGGCCAGCCCCATAAATCATACACTGGATAGGCCAGCCCCATAAATCCTACACTGGATAGGCCATCCCCATAAATCATACACTGGATAGGCCAGCCCCATAAATCATACACAAATCTCATTTAAAACTGTAAACAACTTTCATGTAGTCAAAAGCATAAGAATAAAACATGGCATTTCTCATCATGTACTCGTTTTAGAAAACATGTTAAAATAACACGTATTTTAGTTAGAAAACTCACCTGGTGCTCTTACTTCTCTTTTCCTATTCTGATCCGCACTTCCAAACGATCTACCTGAGTGAAAGGATAAAACTCATAAGCTGACTAACCCACTGTCCGGATACTAACTTACCGGACACCATTACTTTCCGGGTATTTCTACTTTCCGGACACCACAATTGTCCGAACACCTCTGCTTTCCGGACAACACTACTTCCCGGATAACTCTACATTCCGGGTAACTTCTACTTACCGGACACTTAAACTTACCGGATACTTAAGCTTACCGGATACTTTTCCCGGTAACCTATATCATTCGAAGCTTACCGGACAAACTCCCGGACACCTGCGTCGCAAGAGACTTTCCGGACAAAACGCTGTTCGAGTTTAATGCTCGAAATCTTGCTAAACGCTCTATAAACAGAAAGATAAAGCGACGATTAACTACATACAGTTCCAATACCAAAACCCACAAGGTTTTACTGACTAAACACAATCCAAAGGTGCTTAAATCTCCCCTAATGGTCTTAAACAACTTTTAGCAAGAAAACTCTCAAAACCACAAATCATCAGACGAATCTTAAATGAAGTTATGGATTAAGGATTACCTGATAGATTACTTGCACTAAACGAAATCCAATCTTATTCCTTCTTCTGATTCAAGACTTGATGATTCCTCCCTTCAATTTCACAAAAACCCTCAAAACTCTAATACCCCTTTCTCTCAACAAAACTCAGCCGACAAACACCATAAAAATCAGGAAATTGCAAAGTTGCCTAGGGTTTTGTGCCTTTTTATACCCCAACTCCTATTTACCAACTAGCCCCTCAACTTCTACTTTTGCCACCAAACGCAAAACATTTCGAAAAAGGTCTGGGTCTTTACAACACTCCCCCCTCAAAAGAATTCCGTCCCCGGAATTCCATTCTCGAAAAGGTGAGGGTATCTGGACATCATATCTGATTTTACTTCCCACGTTGTCTCTTGTCCCTTATGATATCTCCACTGAACTTTTACTAGACAAACTTCTATGTTCCTCGTTTAGCAAGCCTTACCGCTCACGATTTATATCAGTTCTTCTACGTAAGTCAACCTCTCATCTAAACTGATGTCCCCTCAAAGGAACAGCCACAACGACCTCTGACAAACACTTCTTTAAGTCTGAGACATGAAATGTCGGATGAACACTCTTTAATTCTTCTGACCAGTTTAACTTGTATGCTGCTGCTCTAACTCGCTCACTAATGACAAGGTCAACTTCTTATCGCCTGCATCTCTTGCAAGGTTTCCATCATCTCATTTCTCACATCGGCTCTCCACAAAAGAGACGTGCATCACACTACGAATTTCTTCTCAAATTCACATCGAGTACCTCAAGATCGCGCACTATCTATTCAACTTTCATGCTTCGACGGATCCGCAGACTTAGTCCACTTTACCTTTCTCTCAAACTTCAAGGCTCAAAGCCTTATGTTTTTCAATCCAACCACTCAGTTCTACTCGGTTGCCTCAGACCGTTCAGATGGGAAACATAACCGCACCCCATACTTTGAAACCGCCCTCGGCAAGACACCACTTGCTATATCGTGCCATCTTGCACTACTTACTTGTATTCTCTTCGATCACTATACTCGCTTAAAACTACCTGATAAAACCAAGGCCAACCGCACCTCCATTTGCTCGCCTCCGTCCACACATCGGGACTCACGGTTTTAAACACGTCTAAATAAGATCTCTCATACATTTATACTTCCTTAAGAGAAAGAACTTGGCGGAAATTCCTGCCACAACAACGAGGATCTTCCACCAGGAAAACTCACTTACTGACAACTTGGCACAAGGCCAACCTTGTACATCCCGACAAGCTCACCCCCAGGAGTCCCCTCCTCGGTATACCTGAATTTCTAGGTTACTTCTTCCAACCGACATTCGTCTATGCAGATCATACTCCTTTCCCGAATCACATCGGCTACAACTCGACAACTAATTCGTACGTTCTCACCACTTCATCATTTCTCGCTGCTTTGCCACAAGCGTCCAGTCATATAACATAACTTCGGTTACTCCCACTCAACTAGGAGGGGTAACCACGATCACACCCTACTATTCTCAATAGCTTACACTGAACGATCAGTTCGTTTGAACGTTTCTCACAAAGTCACTAACTTAACTCATTCAGTTGTCTTATCCACTTCTTTCCTGCACAAAATCATACACAATTTCCTTCCTCAATACACTTTCCAAAAGTTCGCACACTTATCAAGGACAATCTACACAACACTGCGCCTATCGGCATTACTGTCAAGTTTACTACTTCCGATTTACTTACTTATTCCGACATACTGTCTTCACCTCCCCACGTTAGCGTGGAGCACTGCCCACCAACATTACTCGCCCATCTCTTCCGAAAATTCTCAAGCTGCAAATGTTGTCTCATTACTATACATAACCAAACGGTTGCACTAAAATTCTAACTTAAGGCTTTCGACTAAATCACCTCGAACTGACACCAGAGTTCGACATCACTATACATTCTTTAAACTCCAACTTTTACTTTCTCAGACAATTCGTTCACACATAAGCAACACTCACATTCTTTAAGGATTTCACATCTATTCCACCACATTTTGACTAATACATCCATCATCTTCTTTAAACTTCCAATGATCCCAAAATATGCTTACTTAGCGACTCTTACAACTAAAAACACTTGGTTTCTCCTTTGGGTAACTACCCACCACCACTCCGTGATGCTATCCCGAACATAATCATGTCACCACGTCAACTTACACCCTACGTGCTCCAACAACCTGGTTAACACTCGAACACCTCATCCGAAACTCCCAAAAAGGCTTATATCTGATGCTTCCTCTTTCTCTAACATCACATCACTACGACGCTAGCTGGCACATTTAACTTGGCAATTATTGCCACTACATAACTGTACATTCCTCACTCATAACATCACACTGCAGACCAAAACTCTCATGGCCATTCATACACAACTCAAACTTATCTTCAAGACTTCACGCATACATAACCGAGTCTATCTCGCTACATTGTCTCTCCCCAGCTCTAGTTGAACCACAACACCCGAGTTTCTGATTAATTCTAACATACTCGTTTCTTGCTAGCTCTTTGCAATACCAAACCATTACATCGATAGGGCACGTTTCCTCACAGATCGGCATAATCTATACCCTCACTTCGTTTGTGCTAAATACTTCATTCTTTACGAACCATCCATATCGTAAGTAAAACGCTTATCTAAAACAACAGCCTTTCACTATCTTAACACGCCTACAAAGTGGTCCTTCAACTTTCAACCTTCTGATACAAGTCTTCGGTCTCATACAGCTTACACAACTGCCGACTTTAACGTCAATGGTTGACCTGTTTATACTTCCTTAACCTATTATTTAACAAGGGTCCCTTACTGAACCTAGTCCTTCCAACATATCATAATCAAATTCACATCCCGTCATCCTCATTTCAAACTCACTCGTGAAACGTCAATATTACAAGATCACTTTAAAACTCTTATTCGGCGTCGAGGATATTTCCTTCCTACTTCACCACACTACTCATAACGAGTTGCTAATACCAACACCTTGATGACTTCTAGTCCTTCCCTGAACACAACCGTCCCTCAACAACTGTATTTCCAGTCACCGCACGAGGGTACAGACCCTCATACAACCGACATTAAAGTCCACTTCCGACTCTTCCACTGCTCGCCTCTCCTCTAGAACGCAATTACCAAAGCTACAAACATTCTCCCCTGATTTGTCCAACACCTCTCCACTCTAGGAGTTCTTCCTTAGCTTAAAATGTAATACTCTACGACCTATTGAGTTCATAGCCTTCATGCCTGACAACGCGATAAATGAATCATTTCACACTTTTGATCATTTTAAATAAACAACACTTGAAAACAACTTGGGTACACACGACCCCAACATTCTCATAACTCTAATGCCCTGTACAACGATCTTGAGGATCGTTTGCATGCAATCTTTCTGTAAAACTTAATCTTACTCAACCAAAAATATGTTGTTACGACAGAAATAAATATTGGATGAAAATCTTCCCATACGACAAAATTTTGAAAGAAATTTACCGACACGAAGTAGGCCAGTCGGTCCTCACACTCATTTATATAACTTCGACATGTCAATACTCATTTTGGTTATAAAAGTTGTGCATTCAAACGTTTTCTTGGCTTATCATGAAAAGAGTGGAATATTTTGCAAATCGTAAACCTCAAGACTTCATTGTACGATGTAAATGGATTTGTATTTTTCTTTAAACATACGCTTGCACACGCCGACTCATATACGATCAAATTTGATATTTATACGTTTACTTTTCTTATGAAAAATCTCATGTACACATATACGAACTCAATGCATGAAACTCTTCTTGCAATTGAAGGCTACTCACTCAAACAAGGTCAATCGCTTTACTCACGCAACTTATCATTGACACTCTACTTTCGACCAGTGGTCGCCCTCTCGGCCTTGCAACGATTTGCTATACATACATTCAACAGTCCACTTACTCAACCATTTCATACTATTTCGTTTTGATCAACTATCTCACTTTCCACTTCTACATGGTTTCATTTCACTATAGGTATCTTATTTCATTTATCCTGCTAATGGAAAGCTCGACCAAGAACCCAAGGCTCCATTGATACCTTCAAGGTTTTGACACTGTCTTTCCTTACCATCCTGACTGATCTATCCCATGATTTCTAGAAATGGGACTCTCCCGAAACAGGAGTCTTACTCAAACTCAAGCATTCTTCCTCTCCGAATCCACGAAGAGCTACCTCTAGACGACTCGTAATACTCTATACAACATTTCTTCTCTACGATGTATACGTACATCACATCACCATGATTTCTCATGAAACTTCCCCAACAAGGGGTCTCAGTCTACCCCTCAGGGATCTTGCTGACATTCTAAGGTACTGGAACACGACATAAACACTAGCTTCTGATTACCACTTCGGAATAATAAGGCATGTTAAGCACATACATGTACCTGTAAGTTCGCAATTACACTGGCCAGGTGGAATCTCAAACTTACCTTACATGACAGTCCTCAGTACCCTATTAGTCCTATCTCTATAATAGTGTCCTCCTAACGCATTTCCTGTATCTACAATAGTGCCCTCCTAACGCATTTCCTGATTCTCAGTTGTGATTTCTACTCCCAAGTTTAAGTTTAGTCCTGTCCGGTCACCTAAATCCCTTAAACTATGGCTCTGATACCAACTGTAACGACCCAATCTAAATAAAGCATACGTAGCATTATTAATAAACAACTCTCAAAACTGGTCCATAAAATTTTATTACATCTGTCAAAATAACTTAGGTTGGCGGAAACAACCTATACACAACTGAGAATAACTACCACTAAAAGTATGAGTGACACTGTCTCTATCTGCATCCGTACTCTATCATGCGCCTGTTCACTTACCGGAGCCTCCTACTATCTGTTTACCTGAAAAAGTTTAGTTTGGAAAATGCGAGGGTTAGACCATAAGGTCTAGTGAGTCCCTCCTAACAGTTCTCAAAAACATTTAAAAACAGTTTATAACTTTCAAATATCTTTGCATAAAACTTTCTCATAACTTTGCATAAACTTTCACATAGTTGTACATTTAAAATCTTTCACATAAAATCATACACTGGATAGGCCAGCCCCATACATCATACACGGGATAGGCCCGCCCCATAAATCATACACTGGATAGGCCAACCCCATAAATCATACACGGGATAGGCCCGCCCCATAAATCATACACTGGATAGGCTAGCCCCATAAATCATACACTGGATAGGCCAACCTCATAAATCATACACTGGATAGGCCATCCCCATAAATCATACACTGGATAGGCCAGCCCCATAAATCATACACAAATCTCATTTAAAACTGTAAACAACTTTCATGTAGTCAAAAGCATAAGAATAAAACATGGCATTTCTCATCATGTACTCGTTTTAGAAAACATGTTAAAATAACACGTATTTTAGTTAGAAAACTCACCTGGTGCTCTTACTTCTCTTTTCCTATTCTGATCCGCACTTCAAAACGATCTACCTGAGTGAAAGGATAAAACTCATAAGCTGACTAACCCACTGTCCGGATACTAACTTACCGGACACCATTACTTTCCGGGTATTTCTACTTTCCAGACACCACAACTGTCCGAACACCTCTGCTTTCCGGACAACACTACTTCCCGGATAACTCTACATTCCGGGTAACTTCTACTTACCGGACACTTAAACTTACCGGATACTTAAGCTTACCGGATACTTTTCCCGGTAACCTATATCATCCGAAGCTTACCGGACAAACTCCCGGACACCTGCGTCGCAAGAGACTTTCCGAACAAAACGCTGTTCGAGTTTAATGCTCGAAATCTTGCTAAACGCTCTATAAATAGAAAGATAAAGCGACGATTAACTACATACAGTTCCAATACCAAAACCCACAAGGTTTTACTGACTAAACACAATCCAAAGGTGCTTAAATCTCCCCTAATGGTCTTAAACAACTTTTAGCAAGAAAACTCTCAAAACCACAAATCATCAGACGAATCTTAAATGAAGTTATGGATTAAGGATTACCTGATAGATTACTTGCACGAAACGAAATCCAATCTTATTCCTTCTTCTGATTCAAGACTTGATGATTCCTCCCTTCAATTTCACAAAAACCCTCAAAACTCTAATACCCCTTTCTCTCAACAAAACTCAGCCGACAAACACCATAAAAATCAGGAAATTGCAAAGTTGTCTAGGGTTTTGTGCCTTTTTATACCCCAACTCCTATTTACCAACTAGCCCCTCAACTTCTACTTTTGCTTAAAACTCCACACCAAACGCAAAACATTTCGAAAAAGGTCTGGGTCGTTACAGTCCAACACCTCTCCACTCTAGGAGTTCTTCCTTAGCTTAAAACGTAGTACTCTACGACCTAGTGAGTTCATAGCCTTCATGCATGCCAACGTGACAAATAAATCATTTCGCACCCTTTATTATTTTGAAAGAACAATACTTGGAAACAACTTGGGTACACACAATCTCAACATTCTCATAACTCCAATGCCCTGCACAACGATCTCGAGAATCGTTTGCATGCAACTTTCCGTGAAACTTAACTTTACTTAACCAAAAATATGTTGTTACGACAGTAATGCTTTGAATGAAATCTTTTCATACGACAAAATTCTGAAAGAATTTACCGACACGAGGTAAACCAGTCGGTTCTCACACTCATTCATATAACTTCAACATGTCAATACTCATTTTGGTTATAAAAGTTTTGTATTCAAACGTTTTCTTGACTTTTTCGCAACAATTTAACTTATCATGAAAATAGTGGAATATTTTGCAAATCGTAAACCTCTAAGACTTCATTGTGCGATGTACATGGATTTGAATTTTTCTTTAAACATACGCTTGCACACGCCGACTCATATTCGATCAAATTTGATATTTACACATTTACTTTACTTATAAAAAAAATCTCATGTACACATATACGAACTCAATGTATGAAACTCTACTTGCAATTGAAGGCTACTCACTCAAACAAGGTTAATCGTTTTACCCACGCAACTTATCATACATACATTCAACGGTCCACTTACTCAACCATTTCATACTATTCTCGTCTTGACCAATTCATCTCGTATTTACTTCTACATGCTTTCATTTCACTAAAGGGTCTTATTTCATTTATCCTGCCATTAAAAGCTCGACTGAGAAGTCAGGGCTCTATTGACACTTCAAGATTTCAATACTGTCTTTCCTTGACATCCCAACTGATCTACCTCACGAGTTCTACAACTGGGACTCACCAGAATCGGGAGTCTTATTCAAAAGCAATCATTCATCCTCTTCGAATCCACGCAGAACTACCTCTAGACGACTCATAACATTCTATACAACACTTCTCCTCTACGATGTATACATACATCACATCAAAATGATCTTTTACAAAACTTCCCCAACAGGGATCTCAGTCTACCCCTCAGGGATCTTGCTGACTTTTAGAGTACTGAAACACGACACCTGACTAGCTTCAGACTACAACTTCGGAATAATAAGGCAGATCAAGCACATACATGTACCTGTAAGTTCACAATTACACTGGCCAGGTGTAATCCCAACTTACCTTACATGACCGTCCTCGATACCCTATTAGTCCTATTTTCACTATAGTGTCGCCCTAACGCATTTCTTATATCAATAATAGTGCCTTCCTAACGCATTTCCTGATTCTCAGTTGTAATTTCTACTCCCAAAGTTTAAGTTTAGGCCCATCCGGTCACCTAAATCTCTTAAACTATGGCTATGATACCAACTATAACAACCCAAAATTTTAAACATGCATTTCATAAAAAATCCCAAAATCACGGTCCAAAAATTCCTTACAATAACCAAAATAGGTTTGCGGAAACAACCTACACAACTGAGAATTAAACTAAGTTGAACTATAGTGCCTCTACACTATTCATCTTCCTCTTGCTAACGCCCTGCTTACTTGCTAGAGCCTTTCGATGCCTGCTTTCCTGAAAAGGTTTTGTTTGAAAATGCGAGGGTTAGACCATGAGGTCTAGTGAGTCCCTCCTAACAGTTATCAAAGCACTTATAAGCAATTTAACAATTTCAGCAATATCATTCATAAAACTGATCATTCAAAATCATTCACGGAATAAAGTCCGCCCCTCGTAAATCGGCACCCTGAAGTCACCCGTAGAAGACAACGAGTCAGCCTCATGCTGCCGTATAGGGTAGTACTCCCCTGGCATAAACGGGACACCCCCCCGGCATGATCTGGCGGGCCACACTTCCCGACTTAGCCAATTTACACCACAATCTATGTATGCATACATCCCACATATAATTTTTAAACAACGTTTTTGCATTTAAAAGCATATGTATAAATATGGCATTTGTCGTCATACAATTGCATCAGAAAACATATTATGAATCACGCGTTTTAGTTTAGAAAACTCACCTGATAGCGAATTCTTTCCTGACTTCGAGTCTCGTACTGACCGTACACCTAATGCATAATTCATCAATTAATCAGGTGCGTCTCAATTTTCCGATCCTAAGTCCTTCTCTTAACTTAGTCACGATTAACTCACTTCTAAGTCCAATAACCAACATTATGACCCATGAACCTTAACCCAAACTTTAACCAACGTCAGCCCAACTTTTATACGAAATTGGCTTGCCAACAGAAGCCCAAGAGGTCCAAACTTGAGTTTGCGCCACCCCAAGATTTGCGCCACCCGACGGTTTGCGCCACCCGACGGTTTGCGCCACCCGAAGGTTTGCGCCACCCGAAGGATTGCGCCAACATCGTCTTCCCCAACTGGGTTTGCGCCAAACAGGTCTGTGACGATCTGGGTTTCTGCTCAGTCCGATTTCACGCCAAATAACTGAAATCTACACGCCTAAGCTAGAAAATCAGTCCACGAAAAGATTACAAGGGTTCACAATGCACTTAAACCTCCTAAACAAATTCCTAATCAAACCTCCGCTTCAAAACAACTAAAGTGCAGCGATTAACCCAAATGATTAAGCATACAGTATCCCAAATTCCATTTCTAACTATAAAGAATAACCGAAACTTAGGGAGAAGGTAGGTTAGAATGAATACCTGAGTTGATTGTTAGCAAAATTCTCCTTTCTTTCTTCCAATAATGAAATCGCCAACTTCTCATCTCTCTCTCCCTTTGCTCTGCGTTTCCCAAGCCGCCACACACACAAGAATGAGGAATCTCTAGGGTTTTGTGCTCTTAAATACCTTACCTCTTATTTACCAATCAGCCCCTCCTCTTCCTACTATATTAAAACTTTGCACAAAACACATAACCCTTTTTATTAAAGTCTCGGTCGTTACAGTAAACACTTACCCGGGTAAACGTTTTGTAAATGACCCCTTAGTTTTGGTCACCAAGAATTTCGTCTTTTAATTTTAATTATCATTTCATTTTTTCTAAATTTAAAATCAATCAATCAATATCAATCAATATATATTAAAAGAGAAAACTACCATGTATGAGGTGGCATAATGTGATTTGAGTATTCATCAAAACTTGAAATATGGTGTGTTTTGGCTATCCCACATTGGTGAGAAAAAGAAAGTTTGAAAAAGTGAAATGTGTATAAGAATTGAGGAGATCATTCTTTTGTATCAAGTGATAGTGTTGGCCCACATTAGTAAACCTTTTGTTGGCAAAAAAACTTTGTTTGGAAAAAAAACTTTGTTTATATATATCAAATCTTGAAATGTGGTGTGTTTTGGCTATCCCACATTGGTGAGAAAAAAAGTTTAAAAGAGTGAAATGTGTAGCTCATTCTTTTGTAGCAAGTCATAGTCTTGGCCCACATTACTAAACCTTTTTTTGGCAAAAAAAAAGTTTTGGTTATGTAATAATTTGTTAAAACAATGTCTTATGGTAAATAAGTCTATATACATAAAAATTAGTTAAAAGAACAACAAAAAATGATTGTATAAAAATACAAATAAAATTGACATTATAAAGTTTGTGTATTTCTTAAATAAATGTGGTTGAGTTTTCATATCCCACATTGGTGGGAATAAGATAATCAACAAGTCAATATATATATATATATATATATATATATATATATATATATATATATATAAAGAAAAAACCAAGGGGTATTGAGGTGACACCATGAGAATAGAGTATTGCGGTATATATTGGTGAATTTTGGTTGAGTTTGAGATATCCCACATTGGTGAGAGATAGAAAGATTGGAGTATAGTGGTATGTATAAAAAATAATGGTAGGATGTCATTGTGTCAACTCATAGGGTTCGCGTCATGGGTTATCTTATTTAGATGACCCTATTTATGCAAAACAATACATCATCAATATATATACTAAAAGAAGAACCAAGAGGTATTGAGGTGTCATCAAGAGAATAGAGTATTGGGGTATTGGTGAATTTTGGTTGAGTTTGAGATATATCCCACGTTGGTGAGAGACAGAAAGATTGGAGTATAGTGGTATGTATAAAAAAGAATGATAGGATGCCATTGTGTCAACTCATGATGTTTGTGTCATGGGTTATCTTGTTTAGATGACCCTATATGCAAAACAAATCTTATTATAAAAAATCAATATATATATATAGGGTCAGGTTCAAGGGAAAACCTAAAAAAACGGGAAACTAAATAACACCTTAAGAGCCCTTCATCTGGACGGTATGCACTTGTGCATACAGGTAATTTGTAACATGCACATATGCATATGCACAAATGCATAATGCACTTGTGCATAAAAATAAAAAAAATCAACTTAATTTACCTGTATGCACAAATGCATACCGTCCAGATGAAGAGCTCCTAAGGTGTTCTTTAGTTTTCCGTTTCTTTTGAGGTTTTTCCTTGAACCCCTCTCTCTCTCTCTCTCTATATATATATATATATATATATATATATATAGGGCTGTAAACGAACCGAACGAACACGAACAAGAGCTTGTTCATGTTCTTTCGTTTAACTTAACCGAACAAACGAAAGAACACGAACAATAAACAAACATAAAATTTCATGTTCGTGTTCGTTTGTTTAAAAATTCAGTGTGTTCGTGTTCGTTAAGACTATAGACGAACAAAACACGAACTGAAGGTGCACCCACTTTAATAGGTACTCCAACTAAAAACTTAGCCCAAGCTCAAGCCAAAGGGCTAGAGCCACTAGCCCAATAAAGTGCGTTACGCACAAGCTTTGGAACGGAAAGGAAGGGAATGGGATTAGGCCTATTTATAGTGGAATGCAAAGCCTTGGGATGGTTTACCCCACCGATGTGGGATGAAATCTTAAGCAAAGATGAGACTACTCAGCATTCAACAACTAAATGCATATATGTTTATATCCCACATCGAAACTTTATTGAAAGTAGAAAGGAGAGTAGTATGCATTTAAGTATTGGTACCCATAATCGACTTCAGGTTCTTATTACTATTTTTTTTAAATGTTATTAATTATATATTATTATTGTTGTTGATATTATTATTATTATTATTATTAATTATAATTATTAATTGTTTTTTTAATACTTTAATATTTGATTTTTACATTGTAATCAAGTAAACGAACAAATATAAACGAACGTAAACGAACGAATATAAACGAACATTAACAAACGTAAACGAACGAACGTTCACGAACATAAATGAACGAATGAGACCTTTGTTCATGTTCGTTCGTTTAACTAAACGAACAAAAACGTGTTCATGTTCGTTCGTTTATTAAATAAACGAACATAAACGAACTTCCCGCCGAACGGTTCACGAACGGTTCACTGAACGTTCGGTTCAAGGAAAAACCCTAAATAACTGGAAAACCGGAAAACCACGAAAATACGGAGGAAAAAGTATACCAACATGGATGTCAAATTAACGAGAAAAATATGATCGTTTATTTGGTATAATTTATTTCGTTTAAATTTTGTTTATTTTTTGTCTTTTTTCGAATAAAAAATAGGAGGGGTGAGGTTTTTAACTTACTTAATATTGTTGTAACCGCCCGTCTAATCACATCCATCAGATCATCTAATCTAACGGTTGATAAAGTGTTTTTTAGTTTTCCATTTATTTGAGGTTTTCCCCCGAACCTCCCTCTCTCTCTCTCTATCTCTATATATATATATATATATATAAAAGAAAAACCAAGTCGTATTGAGTTGGCAGGATGATAATAGAGTATTGGGGTATTGGTGAATTTTGGTTGAGTTTGAGATCCCACATTGGTGAGAGATAAACCAAGAATGATAGGATGTCATTGGGTCAACTCATGGGGTTTGCGTCATGGGTTATCTTATTTAGATGACACTATTTATGCAAAACAAATTTTATCATAAAAACGTTAAAAAATTTGTTGTGATTGAAAATTTTGAAGTAGGAAGCGATTATAAGAAATTAAGGATGGATGTTTTGTGTAAACTATGTGTTTGGCTCAATTTAGTTTACTCTGTTTTGCATCATCCCATATTGGTTTGAAGATGCAAGTTTTGAAAGATGAAGTGAGTATAAGAAAGGAGGGGTTGATGTATTTGTGTCAACTCATGTGCTTGACACCATGAGAATTAAGTATTCTCAAATGGTGGATTGTGTTTGAATTTAAGTTGTCCCACATTGGTAAAAAATTGAAAGATTGGAACAAATAAATAGGTATAAGAAATGAAGATGAGAGGTTTTTGTGTCAAGACATTGAGTTGCCATAATTTAGTGGCCTTTTTTGAAAAATATGTAATAATCAAAACCGAAGATGAGGATTTGGCAACATTAAATTTGAGTAATCCTCAAATCTTGAAATGTGGTTTAGTTTCATCATCCCACACTGATGAGAAGATCAAAGTTTTGAAGTTGAAAATGACTATATATATTAAAAAATTAAAGAATGTTTTTGTGTTGACTAATAAAGTTGTCCCATGTTTATTTAATGCAACTCATAGGTTTGATTAATTTTAGTCGAACCATTTTTTTGAAGAAAAATAAATTTTTTAAACCTTTCATAACAACAATAATGATAAAGTTGCGTGACATGTCGTTTGAATTGAAAATAGCATAACAAAGTTGTTACCGATACGCATGAAACTCTTCCCAACAACACATTTTATCAATATATAAAAATGAAACACTTATGAAAATACATTCTTCATTTTAAAGTGTATCTTATTAATAAACAAATAAATAATTACGTTTTTATGTTAACTACGACAATTATTCATTAAAAATACTTATCACTATCGTGCAATGCGCGAGTCCGTACTAATAATAGACAAAAATAATAATATAAAATAGATCTAAAATAAGTTTGCGACAAAAAACAGATAGGATAAGAAATCAGATTCTCAATCCAATGAAATATTGACACGTGTCTTAGATCCAAATTGTATGGGATCCTTCGATAATTACGTTTTCCAGATGTAAAACCTCTCATCTTCACAACAATAACGCTTCAAACACTTGTACACCGTGCTTAAATCTCAGTATCAACTACAAATTTTAGTAATTTTGATCTGGAAAAATAGATAACCAACAGAAACGCCTTTTTCTCTGCGAAATTTACGTGATCGCCATTAACGACCTTCGATCACACTGCAATTTGAAAAACACTCTCTAAAAATGGAAGGTATAGTGAAGGATTTGGCTGATTGGGGATTTGGAGATGATGATGCAGTAAAGAAGAGTGAAGAAGATGGAATCGATGAACGATCTCGATCCAGTTCATGGGCGCAGGTAAAGTATCGGTGATTAGGTTAATTGTTCTTGAATCGCTGTTTACTGATCGATCGGATAATCTGCAGATTGTGTCTGGTGAGCAGGAGAATGAACAGAATCACGGTAGAAATAGTAATCGGAGAAATGAGGTTAGTATGAAATTGAGTTATTGCGATTAGGGTTTTAAAAATGAATCGAGATTGTGGATTTGGTTTGTGTAGGAACAGGTGGATGGGAGGAAGGAGGAATGGGGATCCGGTGGATCACAGACTTCTAGGCGACCTCAAAAGGTATTTGTTATCTAAATTGCTTTAATAGTTTCTCTCCATTGTTCTCTAAGGGCATCTCCAACGGTTTCTCTAAAATAGAGAAAATTGGTCTTTTGTTCTTTAAATTGCTCAAACAGTTTCTTTATATTGTTCTCTAAAATAGAGAAAAATATGAAAAACTCCAAGTTTAGAGAATTCATTCATTCCGGGTTTCCCACCAATAGGGTTGAGCTATTGTTATTTTTTACAAATTCTTTTTAAAAGATGTATTGGGATGATAAATTTAAATAATATTTTAATAATATAATGGATGTTGAAATATCTAAAATAGAGAATCTTTTGGAGGTAAATGTAATTCTTTTTAGAGACTTTGATTTTTAAGTCTTTATTTTAAAAAAATTACAGAGACTCTGTTAGAGATGCTTTAAAATAGAGAAAATTAGAGAAACCTCCTAGTTTAGAAAATTCTCTAAAACTTAGAAAACTTGGTAGATGGAGAGAAAAAAAATATGTTTTTATTCATTCTCACTAATAGGGTTAAGTTAATATTATTTTATACAAATTATTTTTAAAAATTGTATTAGGATGATAAATTTAAATAATATTTTAATAATATAATGGATGTTGAAATCTCTAAAATAGAGAATCTGTTGGAGCTAAATGTAATTCTTTTTAGAGAGTTTGACTTTTAAGTCTCTATTTTAGAAAAATTATAGAGAATCAGTTGGAGATGCTCTTAGTTGTTACTCTCAGGAAGAAGAAATTAACTTGATGAATGCATTGGATGAGTTCAAGAGCTTTTTTGTTTTTTGTGTTTACACAAAACCATTTTTCTAGGGTTTTGAAAATTCATGAAGGATTAAGTGGTGATTATTGTTTTAGATCATTAGAGCTCATTAGATCACTTCACAAATAAAGTTTATATGTTTTGATCACTCTATCCAAGTTAATTGTAAAGTTCAAATATAAATCCAGTTCATGATCAAACTATGCTGCCTTTCTATATCTGAATGATTTTTCTGTTTGGTTTTAATCCGTGTTCATCAGAGCTTCGATGCCTCAGCTTTGTTTCGATTGACAGAAAACTTTAGTCTGTGATCATCTTTGATCATTTTGCCTCCAAGTTATCAACTATTGTGAATGAAATTTATTGTTTTTTATGGTCTTTTTGCTAGGTGTTCTGTTGTAACTTCAATTCTGTACATAATGTGCATTATTTGTTGAATCCTTATTAGCCATGACACAATGTGAAAAATCTCTGAAATGCAGGCTGTGAATGAGGGGTATGAAGATGGTATGCAAGAAAATTATAAACAAAGCCACCCTGATCAACAGGTAGTGTTTGTGATCTTAATAATTTTTCTGATCAACGGGCCGAGTTTGTGCAACTTCTAATGAATGCTCCTGATTTACGCGTATTAATGCAGACTGGAGAAGAAAGTAATGATGGATGGGAGACAGTTGGGAAGAAGCCTCCAAGAAGACACAAACAGGTTTGTTATTAAGCTGTTCCTAAATTTCATGTAGGACTTGGTATAGTTAGTCGAAATGTTTTTGTGATAACGTTCAGATAATCCAAATCAAACCGACCCAGTAAATCCCACTGGAAAGTAGGGTCTAGGGAGGTTGAAATGTAGGCAAACCTGACCTCTACTCCAAAACAGGAATTTTGTTGCAGGGACGGACCCACTATATTATATACGGTGGCCTGTTCCTCCGTAGTAATGTAAAAAATTATAGGGTCGTGAAAAGTGCCACCGTATCAATTTGTTGTGTGCCACCGATATATATATTTTGAAACTGCAATGAGGACACAAGTTTCGTTTGGTAGAGTTGGTTTTCTAAGGCTTTTTTTCCACCCCACACCTTTGTTTGAATCCCGTTAGTCTCGTTTTTTTTTAGTTTTTAGCTTTTAATTTCAGATTTATTATGTTTCTGATTTTTTTTTATAATAAAAGACTTGAACACATGACCTCACTTATGAAAAACAATGAACTAACCAACAGACCAACGATGATTTTGTGAAAAAAAGATACATATATTTGTTTCTTATAGTCAAATGGTGCCACCACTTGAAAAAGTTTCTAGGCTCGTCTCTGTTTTGTTGAGTTTAAAAGTAATGTGGATATGGTTGTGTAGCAAGTACGATTTTTTATACTTTTATCCATCATCTTTTTGGTTGTTTGAGATGTTTTCCATCCTTGGTATCATTACATATTCAATAAGAATTGAAATAAGACTTCAGATTGTTAGAATAATAATGTTGTTCCATATAATGCGATAGGTTAACAAGGGCAACTGGGACAACTTCAAGCGTCCCGCAAGTGAGCAGGAGTATTCGAACGAAGTTGAATATGATTCCCAAATCGAACCCACTCAAAATGACCTTTCTGACCTTGGCCAAGCTTGCAACAAGCTCTGGGAACTCGACCATAACCGTTTAACACCCGGAAAAGACTACGAAATCGACTGTGGTGAAGGAAAGAAGTCTTACCAAAATCATGATATGGCCGAAGGATGCCTCTTTACGTACCTAAGTGAAGACGTTTTCAAGAAACCCACGATTTCCCGATTCTGTTCTCTTCTTGATAACTATAATCCACATGAAGGGTATAAAGAGGAAGTCACATCTCAAGAGAAACAAGAAGAAGCTGCATTCATTGAAGAGATTTGTAGAACTGCACCCATTAAATACCTCCATAAGTATCTATGTTTAAAGGGTATCGTGTCCGAAGATTCTCGAGAATTCAAAAGGATGTTGACGAGTCTTTGGTTTGATCTGTATGGTCGTGGCGGTACTTCTAGTTGTTCTTCGGCTTTTGAACATGTTTTCGTTGGAGAAATCAAGAATCGCGGGGATCAGTCGGTTTCGGGGTTCCATAATTGGCTTCAGGTGCGTAGTTTTGTTACATTAATCAGGGGCGTTCGCGGTGCGGTTTAGGACCAAACCACAAACCGCACCGCATATGTGGTTTGAGCATTTTCCCAAACCGCAAACCGCACCGCATAAACCTTAAACCGCACCAAACCGCACTGCAAAATGTGCAGTGCGGTTTATGCGGTTTGTCCCTATCGCACTTTATGCCTAAAATAAAAAATTATAAGTTTAAAAGTACATTATAAATACAACGATAAAGGGATAAAGGGACCGTAGTCCAAAAAAATAAAGATTTTTAATCCGATTTCCAGATACAAATTATATATTTAAAAATAGTCTAAGATTTTTTTTTTACCTCAAACTAAATCAAGACGTATCGGATAATGAGACTTTGGGCCAAAATACGAGGTCCAAAATTTGATACATATAAATGCTAAATTATTCTCTCTACATATATGTTATATATAAAATCATAAAATAAAAATATAGAAAATATGCGGTGTGGTGCAGTTTGAACCACGTTCGATAGCTCAAAACTACAAACCGCATAGTGCGGCTTGGTAAAAATGCAAATCGCACCCCGAAAGTTCTAAACCGCGTTTTACGGTGCGGTGTAGGTGGTTTGGATGAAAACACCTACATTAAATAGAAATTTGAAACTTGTAACATTAAATGTAAAATTTCCTCTCGAACGTGTAGATTAGTTGATAAATACACAACAGGTTCAAGTTTGAATCCTGTAGGAGGCGGGCTTGAACTCCTCCGCTAGCCTCAACCACCAAGTTAGCTCCTCACATATGGTTCTAGGGGCGGGTTCCATAGTAATCAACCAGAAAATGTTGAAATTTTATTAAATTGATTGAGAAAAAAATTTATTTATTACATTAAATAGGAGCTAAATCAAACTTCATTGCATTTTTCCGTTCTTTCTGCAATGATTCCCTATGGGATTTCGTATTGTTTTGTAAGAGATTGTTGTTTTGTGTATGCAGTTCTATATGGAAGAAGCAAAGGGGAAGGTCGATTATCAAGGCTATATCTATCCACGAAGGCGTGGGCAGACGGTAAGTAAATCCTCATCTATTCCTTATTCGTAACAAGTACTGTAGGAGTCCTATATCAACTAAACATAGTCTTTTTGGATACGTTTGGTACATGAGACTGGACCAGAAAAAATTCACTGTCACATGTTTGGCGCAACATGGGACATGAGATAACTGATTGTCCCACGTTTGATGCGACATGAGACAAGACAAAATTGACTGTCCCACGTTTGGTGCGACATGGGACATGACAAAACTCATTGATGTTTGACTGTCCCACATTTGGTGCGACATGGGACTGAACAAAACTCACTGATGTTTGGCGCGACATGGGACTTGGGACTTGACAAAACTCACTGATGTTTGGCGCGACATATGACAAGACAAAACTCATTGTCCCTCATTTGGTGTGACATGGGACAGGACAAAACTCTTTTGTCCCACAAAAACTCAATGTTCCACGTTTGGTGCGACATGGGATAGAGACTGATATGAAAATTGTATAAAAATGTTGATAATTAAATTTTTTAATATTACATGATTTGTGCCATTTATAGCACATTATATGATATATAAAAATCATCAAACAACTTTTTCAGGGGCAACTTGTCCGGTCCTAACCGTACCAAACACGAGACAAACAACTTGTCTGGTGCTGTCCAGTCCAATCTTGTCTACATACCAAACACTATTTTTATGTTCGATACATGTTGGAACCTTCCTTATCTCACCAAAAGCTATTTTGGAATATAATCTGATAGGGTTCCACATGTTCTAACGAAGAAAATATTAATCTAGATCATGTTATGCTTATATTGATGATGTTGTTTGAAACAAATGCAGCCCGACTCGGAGACGCAGTTGCTGACAATCCAGTTCGAATGGAACGGTGTTTTGAAATCCGTGTCAAGCACATTGGTTGGAGTGAGCCCAGAATTCGAGATCGCTCTTTATACGCTGTGTTTCTATTTGGGGAACGAAGATAACCATGTTGAACTTGGTCCGTACTACGTCAACATCAAATGCTATCGTCTTGGCAACAAACTTGGTTCCGCTTTTCCCATCGCGGATTCTTGAGTCATGCCAAGTTTTCGTGCTTTTTATTCGTTATTTAAAGAAACCGTGTAATCTGATATTTAAAACGATTGATGTACCATAACCTCATAAGTTCTGTCTGTTTTCGTTGTGCATTAAAATTTTTTATGTGACTTATATGAACTTTAGAATAATTTATGCGGTAGTGTTTGTGGGTACGATGTATATGTATATTTTCTCTAGCTTAGGGATGGAGAGATGGTTGTTTTCGTGAAGAGTCGTTTCTAGGGGTGTGAAAAAAATAATTGGATCAAATCAAAACCGAGCGGTCATAATTGGATCAGAACGTATCTGAAGTTTCAACATCTAAATTGAATGGTTGTTTTGTGAAAAATAAGTAATTTGGCTGTTTTCGTGTTTTCTCAAATAGTTGGATTTTTTGTGTGATCCTCCCTATATAGGGGATGTTTCATTTACAAATCATCCGATCCTAACAAACCATACAAACTATTCTTTGCCGTCCATTTAGTTTAATAAATATCTGATTTCATTTTGTTTCCTAGTCTAAAAGTTATGATTATAATGAATGAACTTTGTCATCTTCTATATGTATCTCAATCATAGTTAACGAATCTTGATAATTGCTTTTGATTCCCAAAGAATTGGTCAAATCCCTTTTTGTCATTTCTTAAAAGCTGAAAACGACTGAAAATGAAGTGTATATATATATAGTAACAAGTACTAGTTTTCATCCTTCGATTTCACTATTCCTGCATAAAAGTAATCGCTTTTCGGACTATCTTTTCGACGTTTCTAAAAGTCATATACGGCCATTGCATTGCACACCGCAACAAAATCGGTTTTGTAGGCCTAAAAAATGTCTAAATATCATAATAGATTGTTTTACATGACTTGCGTTTATAAAACCAAACAAGTTAACATATTATATAAATCTCTTTAACAATTTTTAGAATTAATACCTCATATTAATCTTTTTAGGAAATTTAATTAAAATACTCAAAGTAGGCGGTCCTCGATCGCGGACAAGGACCACTTTTGAACCTATGTCCCGCAAATAGTCCCGCTACAGACAAAATTGTGATTTTGATTTGATATTTACACTTTCAACCCTATACTTATTTACTTACTTTACTTTATACCTTTTACTTTCATAATTTTAATTTTACATTTAACACATATAATCGTTTATTAACTAAAATACGTTTTAATTTTAACAAGTTACACCAGTATAATCGTCTCTTCGATACGTTCGAAATGAGCCCAATATTGAATATTTTTTGATTTATATATTTTAATATATATCATATATACTACATAAAAATATTTTTAATATTTACAATTCATACCCTTAAATTATAATTATTTATAATTATTGTTAATCATATAAATTATTTTTATTTATTTTTTAATATTAATAAATATATTTTAAGTATCAATTAGTATTATTTTTTAATTATTATTTAATTATTTTTTCATATTGTATGTAACGGTAATTTAAAATCATAAGATAATATATTTTTTTTTTCTAAAACTTGTTTTAACAAATTCAATATTTATAGTATATATGTAATAATAAATTTTAAATTTCTTTTAATTAAAATATTATATTATTTATATTTTCTTTATTACATTGGGTGTATTAATTAACATATTATATTGTTATAAAATTGTTTTAATTACATAATTAAATTTGTAATTGATAATTATTTGAAGATGCTTTTTTTCGTCATGTTACATGTTTATAAGCTACTTTTGCCAAACGTGACTTCTTCATCAGCTAGCTTATCAGCTACCAGCTAGCTTATCAACTAGTTTGCCAAACAAAGCCTTAATGTGTGTCGCGGGGTGGTCGTGGGATGCAATTTTTCAAAAAACACCCTATCCCACGATCGCGGGACAAATCGTGGAAAAAATGGGTATTTTGGCAAATTCAAGAGAGAAATGAATATTTTGGTAAGTCAAAGTCAAACTTTGAGTATTTTAATTAAATTCCCATCTTTTTATATGAAACTATTTGAATAATGTATTAAAAAATGTCCAATTAAGAAAAACTAATAATGCATTATATTTTAAAAACTTGTTAATACGTTCTGCCAATCTATTGTAATACTTTTATATAGAACATACAATTGTTTGGTCATATAAACTTAAATTCTATAAACCAATTTATTAGAACATTTACACATTTTTTGGCGTCTTATAAAATCAATTTTATTTTTCCGAGTTTGATTTGAATTCTTCTAACCAGCCCTTTTAATTTTTCCCTCATTTTCATGCACAGAATTTATCCGGCCGGCCACCATCTGCCACCACACCCTCTATATATACATTCTTGAATCACCATGCAAATATATATATATATATATATCTCTATACATAACTCTTTCAAAAACAATGGATACCAACAGATCGCCATTAATGGCTTTTATGTTCGTTCTTATCACTCTCACCACCATTCTAACCTTCTATTCCGCCAGCGCTACCGAACTCGATACCTACATTGTCCACTTAAACTCCGCCAACGGTCAATCCTTCGATCAACCACAAGATCGCGAAACCTGGTACCACTCGTTTCTGCCGCCAACCACCGCCGCCGCCTCAACGGAGGACCACCCAACCATGGTTTTCGCATATCACAACGTGCTTACGGGATTCGCAGCGAAAATGTCAGCAAAGCAAGCAAAAGCCATGGAAACCATGGAAGGATTCATATCTGCAAGGCCTCAAAGAGTGTATTCCACACAAACCACTCATACTCCCAATTTTTTAGGGTTACACCAAAATTTAGGGTTTTGGGGTGGTTCGGGTTCGAACTATGGAAAAGGAATCATTATTGGGATTCTGGATTCCGGAACTACTCCGAGTCATCCTTCTTTTAACGACGAAGGAATCCTTCCTGCGCCGTTAAAATGGAAAGGCAAATGTGAAGTAGCGGGATGTAATAACAAACTTATAGGGTTGCGGGATCTCACGGGTGTCTCCGAGGAGCGTTTTGACGAAGACGGTCATGGTACGCACACTTCGAGCACGGCGGGGGGCAGTTTCGTCGTTTCGGCAAATGTGTTTGGAAACGCGAATGGAACTGCGGCGGGGATGGCGCCGCTTGCACACGTGGCGATGTATAAAGTGTGTAGTTTGGAGGATTGTGAAGAGAGTGCGATATTAGCCGGGATGGATGCGGCGGTTGAAGATGGTGTCGATGTGCTTTCGTTATCGCTTGGCGGAAAATCTTTACCGTTTTATGAGGATGGTATCGCGGTGGGTGCATTTACCGCGATCCAAAAAGGGATTTTTGTTGCGTGTTCCGCGGGTAATTCTGGTCCTTTCAACTCTTCGTTATCGAATGAGGCCCCTTGGATTCTCACCGTTGGTGCTAGTACCATGGACCGGAAAATAAGCGCCACCGTTTCTTTAGGAAACAACGATTTTCTTGACGGAGAATCGTTGTTTCAACCTAAAGATTTTCCGAAAACCCTTTTACCGTTGGTGTACCCGGGATTGAACGGTGACGAAGATGCGACATGGTGTGCGGAAGGATCGTTGGACGATATTGACGTGAAAGGAAAGGTCGTATTATGCGATCGTGGTGGAGGTGTAGCGAGAATCGTGAAAGGGCAAACGGTGAAAGATGCGGGAGGCGTTGCGATGATTCTTGCGAACAAAGCCACCGAGGGGTCTAGTACTATAGCCGATGCTCATGTTATTCCCGCATCGCACATAGGTTATAAAGACGGAGTTAAAATAAAGGCGTATATAAATTCTACGGTGTCCCCGTTAGCCACTTTGATATTCCGCGGGACTGTAATCGGAGTAAAATCGGCTCCTGAGGTGACTTCTTTCTCGTCAAGAGGACCTAACTTGGCGAGCCCCGGAATCTTGAAACCCGACATTATTGGCCCCGGTGTTAGCGTTCTTGCAGCGTGGCCCGTTTCCGTTGAAAACAACACACAAACGAGCACAACGTTTAACATGATCTCCGGCACGTCAATGTCGTGTCCTCATCTCGCGGGCATAGCGGCGTTGTTGAAATCCGCTCACCCCGATTGGTCACCAGCCGCTATTAAGTCCGCAATCATGACCACCGCGGATCAAGTAAGCCTAAACGGTCGTCCGATTGAGGACGAACGCGAACTCCCCGCCGACATCTTTGCCGTTGGTTCAGGCCACGTGAACCCATCGAAAGCCAATGATCCCGGGCTAGTTTTCGATATACAACCAGACGATTACATCCCTTATTTGTGTGGGTTAGGTTATACAAGTCAACAAGTCGGTATCATCGCGACAAAAACGGTTTCGTGCTCAGAAACCATACCCGAAGGACAATTGAACTACCCTTCATATGTGATTACATTAGCAATCGGCCAAAACAAAACGTACACGAGGACAGTGACCAACGTTGGTGAGGCGAAGTCGACTTACACCATATCGGTGACAAATGTTCATTTGCCACCGGGTGTAATTCTTGAAATTCGTAGTCCCGCTTTGAAATTTACCGCGGTGAACCAAAAGATAACGTATGATTTAACATTCATACGGGATAGTAAGGTGGAGATAAATGTTCCTTATGCCGAAGGATCTATGGCTTGGGCTTACGGTAAGTACTTGGTTCGGACCCCGTTCTCTTTCAAGTTCGTATGAAACCGAATGGCCGTTAATCGCGTTCTATAAGATCGATTGGATACGCTATTCACACAAGTTTGTTTGTTTCCTTTGTTGCTTGTTTCCATTGGAGAAGATGCAAATCACTGTCCAAATTCATTAATGAATACTTGCTCTCAAGTTGCAAATCATTGTCCATATTCATTAATGAATATACTTTCTCTCTTCTTCTTCAATTTATGCAACCATGGTTAGTTTTGCTCATTTAGTTACAAAACAATCACCTTGTGATGATCAAACAGTTACAATC
Source organism: Saussurea involucrata (assembly GCA_033807775.1). Taxonomy (NCBI): domain Eukaryota; kingdom Viridiplantae; phylum Streptophyta; class Magnoliopsida; order Asterales; family Asteraceae; genus Saussurea; species Saussurea involucrata. The sequence goes on from CM066313.1 coordinate 104,929,739, forward strand.
TTTTTGAAGGCTCTGTTACATATTTACTGGTATCATAGATATCGACCTGACAAGTAACATTACAATAAAATTGAGTTTACAGGATATTAACAATCTCTAAGCGTTCTTCAAGGCCGCTTTATAAGACTTAATCCATAGGACCAAAAAATAAAGTTTTCTATCTAAAGTCGTTAATAAGTTTATAAGACATTTTTGGACGTCTTGACAAGTTTTTTTATGACACTTTTCATATAAAGTGTCACTAGCTATTTTATATAACAATTTTGAGAATGTGTTCTATAAACCCATTTTTCATACAACATTTTTTCAACTAGTGTCATATAAATAGCTAATACAACGCTTTTTATAAAATGTCCTATAAAATTTGTTACGACGCCCAAAAAACGTTGTATAATTTATTTATTTTGAAAGGGTATCCTAGGCTTTGCCTAGACTAATCCCTGACACTGATTGACTGCTAAGCATGCAGCCCTGAGATAATTCCTCAGTGGCCACAAGTTGCAGGATTCGAACCCGGGGTAGATGTGTTTTTGTATAAACTTATTACAATGGCTTTAGATACGATGCTTTATTTTTTTATTCCTATAAATTAAGAGTTATAAAGCGGTTAATTAGGACACGCTTTGAAACACATTCTACACAATTCAACAAATTCGTTCGTATTACAGACTCAAATCTACGAACTAAGTTCGTATTATGGACCGATAATATAAAATCACACGCTTGTTCGAGCCAAACCGTTTTTCGGTTCTTGGCTTTGTTGCGGATGCATTGGGCTTTCCTCTAGATCAAAACCGCTTGCCATCGGGAGCTCAAAGTCAAGTTCTGAGGTTGTTCGTGTAGGCGAAGATAAAGAAACGTAAGCAATGATCCCGAAAACCACACTTAAAAAAGAGAGCACGGCACTCGTTGCAAAGATCCCGGGCTTTACTACATAACACGTAATCATATCATCGTAATATTTCTGCCCGCCCTCTCGACTATTTAGCGCTGCACCAACTAGCAATAGAACCGCTGCTATAACCGACGCTATCCTGGAATTTTCCGAGCCAATTGTATCATGTTAAATTTTTTGAAAGATTAATTAGATATTGTTTACTACGGGGCGTTTATTAAACACTTACCCGGTAAGTGCTTACCGGTTCATTTTACTTTATCAAATAAATATAAAGGATTGAGAATCTTACCCGGTAAGAGCAATGACTAGACCAAGAGTATCCAGTAAATGAGAGTGCCAACATGTACTATTACCCAGTAAGTGCTTAATTACCAGATAAAAATGTTGCATACGATGCCGTTTCAATGAATTAAAATTAAATCTTACCTGGTAAGTTAAGTGAAAGTGTTAACTATTACCGGGTAAGCAATGGATACATGGCCCTAAGTGCTTATGGCCTCTTACCGCATAAGTGGTGCTTACTGGGTAAGAGAGAATATTGTTTACCAACAAATGTTTCTGAAACTACAACAAAATCGGGCTTACAAGACACCACAAGACACCAACAATTTTAGGTGTTCCAAGACCGCTTTATAAGACATAAGTTTATAGGACCAAACAATAAAACGTCCTATCGAAGGTGTTGTAACAAGTATATAAGACGCTTTTGGGCGTCTTAACAAGTTTTTTAGGACATATTTAATACAAAGCATCGTATTAGTTGTTTTATATGACACTTTTACGTATAGGACACATGTTTTTATAAGAGACTATTTCAAATAATGTCCTATAAAATTGCTAATACGACGTTTTTTATTTTATAAAAGTAAAAAACTTATTACGACGTCCAAGAACGTCATAAACTTAATACAACACATTTAGATAATAGGTTTTATTGTTTGGTCTTATAAATCAGCCTGTTAATGCGCTTAAACATTTTTGGCTTCCTATAAACTTAATTTTGTTGTCGTGTGACCTAGATACTGACCCGATGAAAGTGCAGATGCTTACTTGCCCTAGAAGAGCTTGGGTCAGAGCATCTTACCTGATGAGCGCTTACCCAATTTTTTTTACTAAACAAGCACTTAGGGTGCGTTTGGTACGCAGACTGGATGGGACGGGACGAGACAAAAAAAATAGTCCCATGTTTGGTATGCCATGGGACAAAAACCAGATGGGACAACATGGGACAAAACTTAAGATTTTTTGTTCCACCAAAATAGGTGGAACAACATGAGACTAAAACATAATATTACTAAAATACCCATTTTTTCCAACGTAACCTAGATTAAAATTATCCCCTCCAGTCCAGTTCCGTCCCATCCCATGCATCCCATCCCATCCCATCCAGTCTGCGTACCAAACGCTACCTTAATAAACTTAATTTGATCTAAATCTTTAATTACGTACCATGAGAAGATATTGAAGATACGAGACACGGGGGACGAAGCGGGGCCACTTGCACGGGCACAACATCCGATTGTGATGATTAGAATGATTCGAGTTATTATAATGCATACAACTGCAAGTATTCCGAGGCCGAGCGCCGGGTTATTTGGATAAACACACGAATAACCCACGATAATAACCTCCGATACCTAGAATATCGTTATAAACGGTTGAAATTGTTGGAAATCTATTTTGAATCGAAATTCCATCATTGTTAGATCTATAAGATCTGATTTTTTAAGAGAAAAGAGGATTTTTTTTCAAAAAAAAAGAGGTTTCTAAATACTTACAGTTTTGATGGTCTATTTCTAACTAGGGATGGAAATGAACCAAACGAATATCAACAGAGACTTGTTTGTGTTCGTTCGTTCGTTTAATTTAACCAAACAAATTACGAATGAACACGAATGGAAATATTTGTGTTCATGTTCGTTCATTAAGAAAATGTGTTTGTTCGTGTTTTTTTTATGTTTATTTGTTAAGATGCTAAACGAGCGTAAATAAATGAACATAAACGAACGAACACAAATGAACAAAAACAACCACCGTTACTCATCATTTTGTTTCTAAAGATAACATAACAAAATGAAAAGAGTTAAAAAAAGAACTCTAAAATTTAATTTAGTTAACGATTTTACATATTAATGTCATAATATATGTTCATATGTAAACAAACGTAAACGAACGGTGAATAAAAGAACAATACAATTGTTCACGTTCGTTCATTTAACTAAACGGATAAAAAAATATATTCATGTTCACTCATTTGTTAAATAAGCGAATATAAACGAACATCCCACCAATACTAGGAAAAGAGGTATTCAGTGACAAAATAGCGACAGTCTCAATTCGTCTAGTGACAATTAGCGACAGAACTACCACAGACCCTATCCGTCGTTAAAAAAACTACAAAATTCATTAATTTTCATTAAAAATAAGTAAGAATGAAATTCACGTTTTCGACGGATTAGCGACGGACACATGAATTTTATTTAAAAATCTGGCTAATAGTGCCCATTGCTAATCTTTCTATGGGTGTCGCTAACGTCGCTATGGTGATTGACGCTAATCCTTCGTTGAGTTTGACCGTTGCTAATCCGTCCCTGAGTTCTGTCGCTAAACCGTCGTTGATAGTATCACCCATACAGACAGACTATTGGCCACGGATTAGCGACTGAAATCATTTTCAGCAACGGATTAGTGATGGGAATCATTTTCAACGACGGACAAATAGGGTCGATTTTTGAAGCGTGCCGAACGGTTTTGAATTTTTTTAAACATTATGATTACCTTAACCCTAGTAGCCTCAGCAGCAAAACCTGCAACCGCCGATATTATTCCGAGCACCGCCACAATCCCGCTTACCACCACCACCTTTCCCTTCATCTACGATCAACCTCCGACGACCTCAAATCAACCACCTTTAGCAGCCTACACGTTGTGGAAGATGAACCCACGTATAGCTAGATAGGTCTCTCTCTCTCTCTCTCTCTCTATATATATATATATATATATATATATATATACATACACATATAGAGGAAGGTTCATGTGAGGAGCGCGTCAAAACGTGAGAACGTGAGGAGCACTCCCATGCTTCTGATCACATATGATTTACAACGCTAAAAAATCGGAACTTTCTCGAAAATTCGCGCAAAAGTGGCGCGAGGCGTGGCGCGATGCTGCAGGTCGCGGATCACATGTGATTCAACACTGTAAATCATTAATGATTCATAACTGTCAATTCGAGTCCAGATCAGTTGTGAATCACATGTGATCCACAACTGCGAATCACATGTGATTCATAACTGTCAATTGCTCCTCACGTTCTCTTAAATTGGTACGCTCCTCGTTTGAACCCGCCTCTATATATATATATGACGTTTCATTGAAATATGCGACGGAAATAACGACGAAGGTTGATTTTTATGCGATTTAATCTGGGTTGACATCTTCTCTATGTTTTTGCTTTCTATTTGATTTTAGTCTTTTTATCATTTTCTTAAATCCAACAAAATTACGACAAAAATTATGGGATTTAAACAATTTGATTAGTTAATAAGGGTATTTCTCAGGCATCTGGAACCAGGATTTTTGCATATTGAAGGCACTTTTAAGGTAGGTTAAAGGTCTGGAAAGTCATTCAATGTGTTTTTAGCCTAATTCTACGGTTTCGAAATATTTTTGAAGTTTTTCGGTTAATTTTGAGGGATTTTTAGGTTTTTTTGTCGATTTTGAGGGGCTACTTCAATTTTTTGGTTGATTTCAAATGATTTTATCTGTGAGAACCATGATAGAACGTTAAGAAAAATTGTTTTTTAAACTAGAAAAATCATGTTTTTTTTGTTTTAGTTGGGGATGGGCCCCACCTTTATTACTCTGCATTTGCCCCTGCGTGTAGCTTACGTGGTAAAAGGGTGAGATGATTTTGTCCAAATATAAGATGAGTCTGACATTCAATCTCGTGCTTCAACCGCTTAGATAGTCAAAAAATGTTCCCTCACATTATTGTTCTTGGAAACGAATTCCGTATAGGGCTATTTAGAGTTGCTAGTAAATTTTTTTTTTACCCAAATAAGAGTATTCGCATCAGAGGACAAATCAAACACAAACCATGCAAATGTTGCAAACCATACAAACCGATCAATTAAGATATCTATGGAAATGATGAATGTTCATTTATTATGATTTAAATATTTAAAAAAATTATTAGAGTTCATTAATTATGATTAATATTTTATATTAACAAACAGTTGATGTATTAATGAAACCCAATATTTGTTAGACTAGATAAATGGTTAAGATTGGTTTGTATAATTTATAACATTTGATTGGTTTGCATTTTAATGGGCCTCTGTCACATCATTCTATTTTTCTAAATCATGCTTGTTTTTTTATATATATAATTTTTTTTTGAAATAATATATAATTATTATTTATATACAGTAAATACAGCAAAATAATTTAGAGTGAATTGCATATTTGGTCCCTGTGGTTATAGTATTTCTTTGAAAGAGGGACCTAAACTTCAATATCTCAAAGAGTGGTCCCTGAGTTTCCAATTTTGCTCCAAATGTAGGACCTGGTCACTAACCCCGTCTATTTGGTCCGTTAGTGCCAGGGGTAGTTTCGTTTCGTCCAATCATGTTTTTATCCTTTTTTTTGTAATTTTTCTTGCTTTTCCTTATGTTTGTAAAAACCACGAAAATATAGGTACTAAATATGTAATTATATATATATATAATTATATAACCACATGGACCAGTCTACACCTTCGTCCCTATGATTTTTACGGCGACCCTCACCCCTTTTTCCGGCGAGCCATTCCCTGTGGTGCTCTCCCCCTCGTTCGTGACCATTAGAAACACACACACACACACACCCCAACTTCGACGATCTTTCCCACTCTTCTCCTCATTCCTTTCCTCTCCTCTCTCCAACAAGACCATCATCCATTCCCTATCGTCATCTCCGGCCATGACTACCGGACGTCTCACCGGCGTTTGTGGATTTCTTTAAGAAAGTATAGGTTTGCTTATTATTGGGTATCAAGCTTTTTGATTTTCATCTATTGTGATAAGATCATATAGAGGGAAAAGTGTAGCGCCCATGACACCAGGATCATCATCACAAAGTTTGTGCAAAATCGAAAAATGCACAAGTTGAGATACTATCTCTATTAAAACAAAATATGCATGTCAAGATAAGTCTAGAAGAATTTTCCAATTAAAAAAAAGTTAATGAGGAAATAAACAAAATGCTTCATAAAATTCAGTTAATATGCATCAAAATAATCTGCTATAACCATTTCATTATGCAAATAAATCATCCACAAAAGGGAGAAAATTTGATAATTTATGAGCTAAGATATGATGATTGTGCTCCCTAAAATATTCCACTATATTTTGATTGAAACGAAGTAGTGGAAATAACCACCTGTGTGTGTCGTGTCTATGCAGATGTTCATGATCTTCATAGTTTCATCTCCTCAAGTGATGTATTCACCATAAAGCAAATTATAGTTTCATCTTTTATACTTATCTGTTATGTGAATGTATGCATTTATGAGTTGTTTAAGATTAGATTCAGAGTTATGATCAAATATTGGCCCTGTGTGGGTGAAGTGGTAACTACGAGAGTCCTCTGAAGGGAGAAGAAGGTGACACCATAGCCAGTAGCTGCAAAACAAGAGAGTAGAAGAGAAACAACCAAAAAACCAGCAGCAACCTCCATTGATGATAATAGGTTGACTTTTCAAATCTCATGTCTTTGTGTGCAATCCACTTATGCTGCCTTTGATTATCAGATGATGATAAGATTGGCCAAGACTTGGCTTTTGAGCAGCTATATATAAAGCCCAATGATACTAAAAAACCACCCAAAGGAAGGTCATCGCCGGAAAAAATGGTGGGTGGGGTTGGTGGGTGGGATGGGAAGTGGTTTCATACAATTTACAAAATTGGTCCTTATAATGTTATGGGTTTTACAAAAATAAAAGAGATACAAACAAAAATGCAAAAGGAGGACAAAAACCTGTTGGACGAAAATGCCCCTGGCTCTAACTGGGTTTTTTAACTGGGTTAGTGGTCAGGTCCTCCTTTTGGAGCAAAATTGAAAACTAAGGGACCACTTCTTGAGATACTGAAGTTTAGGTCCCTCTTTCAAAGAAATACTATAACCACAGGGACCAAAAATGCAATTCACTCAATAATTTATACACCTTACTTTAGGTAAGGTTTGAATCCCCAGCTCCAAGGAGGCAAGGAGGCCAAAAATTTGTAAGCAAAGAAAGTTTAAAAGCATGACTTGTAGACCCAACTTCTTTGTCTTTAAAAATGGCAAAGGTTGATTAGGTCCTGTGTTACATAATATTTTATACACATATAATAATTATTATCTTTTTGATTAAAAAAATAACAATTTTGTTGCAATAGATTTTGAGTAAATTACCACTACAAGATAAACAGGCCTTTTGATGAAAAAAATCCGTTGGAAATGGCCATCAGCGGCGGATTTTCGGCGGATAAGACTTTCGAAAAGTCCTGCGCTAGAAAATGATATTTTCAGTGGATTTCCGGCGGATTTACATTAATATCTGACGAATATAAACCGTCGGTAAATTTTTCTTCATTTTTCAAACCCCACACACTTAATTAGATTTTGTTAATCTGATAAATTAAGTTTCCGACGGATTTCCGACCGATTATTAATATATTTTTATAATTTATTTACTAAGTAATTTTTATATATTAGAAAAAAATAAAAAACATTTCCGACAGAATATTCCATGGGAAATTATAATTTTTTAAAAAAAAATCTATTTTTAAAATCGATATTTTATTTTTTTAATTTTAAATTATATTACCGACGGATTTATCCGCCAATAAACCGTCTTTAATTCTAAACCTTTATTAAAAAGATATTTGAAAAATATTATTCATCATTTTGATATTCATTCCTGTAGTTTTAAAATTTTGATTTCCGTCCTTATAGTACAACTTATTGCTATTTTCATCATTTGACTAATTTCTATCTTTAAGTATAAGGGACTCAAATAGTAAATAATTTATTGCTGTTTTTGGTTTGTAAGCCAATTCGGATTTTGGTTTCGCTTCGATTAATAAAGATCCTCACTCTTGTGGGTGTACACCATCATACCGTCATTCATTATAACATATTTGATTGTTATTTGTTCATGTTGTTTAATCAATTTGTTCTTCACCGGTTATCGGTGAAGTTCATATCATAGTTTTTGCTTAAAGATGGTAATCTACTAATCTTATATATCGTTTTCGATCGTGTGATCTTAATATATTAAGATATTTATTATTATTATATTAAGATATTTATTATTATTATTATTATTATTATTATATTAATGCTGATTTCTAGTGTGGGTTGGAGTGATTTTTTAGTGTCCAATAAATTCAATATTTTTACTGTTTTTATTGTTATTTTTTTAATGATTGGGTTGAAGATGTCGTGAAAAAGAATAAAAAAAAAAGTATGATTTTTCAAGTTTCATATCTTTTTCCTGTTTCAGGTAAATTATAAAATCATGTTTGATTAATTTCTATATGATTTGTTTCACACCAAATAATGAATCCAAGTTTGCAAGTAATGAACATTTTATAAGCATCTCCAACAGCTTTTCCATAATTTATTTAAAATGGGGAACCAAAAGCCAAAATCCTCAAAAAAATATACATTCATCTCCAACAGTTTCCCCATTTTGGAGAATCCAAAATTAATTAAAATATTAAAATATTTCATTTATCTATTAAAATATTATTTCTCTCTCTACATATTTATTTTCAATGTTTTCTATTGGTCCTCACACTTGGTAATGATTTTTGGGGTAATCTCCATATTTGGAGAAAATTTTGGGGATTCTCCTACTTTCTCCATTTTGGGGATGGGTTTGGGGAAGCTGTTGGAGCATATTTTAGACCCAAAATCCCCATATTCCCCATTTTCTCCAAAATGGGGAAGCTGTTGGAGATGCTCACTATAACAAAATTGAGTTTTTAGCTAGTATGTTAAAAAAAATATGTATATGTCTTAATTATATTACATAAATTTACAGGAATAAATGATTCTGGGTAAAATATATAAGTCTTACAATAAGTTTATAGAACGTTTTTAAAATTTTAACAAGTTTTTTAGAACGTTTTAAGCGTTCTTTTAATTTTTTATATGACATCATATCATTTGAAAAAAAAAGTCTTATAAAAACAAGTTTACTATAAAACATATATGTTTATAGTATATGTTAATATACTATAAACTCATTATAACACTTTTACATATGACTTTTTGGTCATATAAATATAAGTCTTATAAAACAATATACTAAAACATTTTCACATTCTTGGCGTCCTATAAACCCGGAATTGTGATGATCGACGAGCTTCATGTTTCTTGATCCGATCTTGTATATAGAGGGAGCCCGATGGTCATTCGTTTTCATATGAACTTGAAAGAGAAAGGGGTTGGAACCAAGTACTTACCATAACCCCAAGCCAAGGATCCTTCCGCATATGGAACTCGTATTTGCGCCTTACTATCCCGTTTAAAAGTTAGTTCATACGTTAACTTTTGGTTCAACTCGGTGAAGTTCAAAACGGGATTATGGATTTCGAGAATTATACCCGATGGCAGATTAAGATTCGATGTAACAACCCGACAATTTCTAAACAATTCATTTCATATAAGTTAAATATCCCAAAATCGCATCTCTAAATTTTTTTACATAACATCCAAAAATGGTTGGCGGAAACAACCTACACAACCGAGAAAAACTAATAACTAGAGTGTCACTATGCTTCTTGACTCTTCTTGCTAAGCTCAGCCTATTTGCCCGAGCTCCTGGAAACCTGCTTATCTGAAAAGGTTTTAATTTGAAAATGCGAGGGTTAGACCATGAGGTCTAGTGAGTCCCTTCTAACAGTTATCAAAGCATAAAAAAACAGTTTATCTTTTCAGCTTTAAACATTCATACTCAACACGTCAAAATCATATACGGACTGAAGCCCGCCTCCTCGTAATCTGACACCCTGAAGCCACCCGAAGGTGACAACGAGTCAGCCTCATGCTGCCTTGCGGAGCCTCGCTCCTGGCATATAGGGACCTCCCTTCCCGCACGAGAGCTGGCGGAACGACTCTCCCGTCTTTGCCAGTTTACGTCTCCTTGATGTATGCATACATTCTACATAAAACTTTAAACAACTTTCATGCAATTAAAGCATAATAATAAAGCATGGCAATTCTCAACATTCATAACACGTTTCGAAAACACTTTAAAAGCCACACATTTTAGTTTAGAAAACTCACCTGGCTAGCTTGCTCCAAAGCTCCTCACTTACGCTGTGTTCTCGAGTTTGTTTTATGAAGGAAAGGAACGGAAAGGGGAGGAAAGTAGGAGGAAAATAAAAAATGTTGTGTTCTCGAGTTTTTTTAAAGAGGGAAAAAAAAGGAAGGGGAAGGAAAATATTGCTGATTTTCCTCCCAAAACTTTCCGCCCAAATGTGGGAGGAAACGGAAGGAAAGAAAAGAAATGAAATAAAAAGAATTAAAAATATTTATAAAATTACACATATACCCATTAATTACATTTCATTATGAAATAAATGAGGGTATATTAGTAAAAGTAACATCTTTCCTTTCCTTTCTCTCCTACTCAAGAACATGAAAATTTATTTTCTTTCCACTTCCTTCCTTTCTTTTCCTTCAATCTTAAGAACACAAATACAAATATTTATTTCCTCCCTTTTCCTTTCCTTTCTTTTCTTTCTCTTCCCTTTCTCTTCTTTTCTTTCCTTCTAAAACTCGAGAACGCAGCGTTACACTTCCGATCTCTAGGCGGAACACCTATTATATTAATAGCGTTCGTCATAATTCGTTCAATTATTACTCGAGTTAAATCCCGAACTCAACTCTAACTTATCTAAATTGGTAGATTACCTTCTAGTCCAAAAATCATAAATTAATGGTCTTTGCTTACCCATCCAATTGAAATGCTATACCGGATCCATTAATTTACCCGACTCTAGGTTTCCCCCGACATAAAATTATAACTCTAGATTCTAAGTATCAAAGCCGGATCATAATAATCACAATATGACCACATTTAATAATTAGGCTATCGATTACGTACTAGGCCCCTTTAAATAATCAAAGCCGGATCATAATAATCACAATTTGAATCGCTGTTTACTGATCGATCGGATAATCTGCAGATTGTGTCTGGTGAGCAGGAGAATGAACAGAATCACGGTAGAAATAGTAATCGGAGAAATGAGGTTAGTATGAAATTGAGTTATTGCGATTAGGGTTTTAAAAATGAATCGAGATTGTGGATTTGGTTTGTGTAGGAACAGGTGGATGGGAGGAAGGAGGAATGGGGATCCGGTGGATCACAGACTTCTAGGCGACCTCAAAAGGTATTTGTTATCTAAATTGCTTTAATAGTTTCTCTCCATTGTTCTCTAAGGGCATCTCCAACGGTTTCTCTAAAATAGAGAAAATTGGTCTTTTGTTCTTTAAATTGCTCAAACAGTTTCTTTATATTGTTCTCTAAAATAGAGAAAAATATGAAAAACTCCAAGTTTAGAGAATTCATTCATTCCGGGTTTCCCACCAATAGGGTTGAGCTATTGTTATTTTTTACAAATTCTTTTTAAAAGATGTATTGGGATGATAAATTTAAATAATATTTTAATAATATAATGGATGTTGAAATATCTAAAATAGAGAATCTTTTGGAGGTAAATGTAATTCTTTTTAGAGACTTTGATTTTTAAGTCTTTATTTTAAAAAAATTACAGAGACTCTGTTAGAGATGCTTTAAAATAGAGAAAATTAGAGAAACCTCCTAGTTTAGAAAATTCTCTAAAACTTAGAAAACTTGGTAGATGGAGAGAAAAAAAATATGTTTTTATTCATTCTCACTAATAGGGTTAAGTTAATATTATTTTATACAAATTATTTTTAAAAATTGTATTAGGATGATAAATTTAAATAATATTTTAATAATATAATGGATGTTGAAATCTCTAAAATAGAGAATCTGTTGGAGCTAAATGTAATTCTTTTTAGAGAGTTTGACTTTTAAGTCTCTATTTTAGAAAAATTATAGAGAATCAGTTGGAGATGCTCTTAGTTGTTACTCTCAGGAAGAAGAAATTAACTTGATGAATGCATTGGATGAGTTCAAGAGCTTTTTTGTTTTTTGTGTTTACACAAAACCATTTTTCTAGGGTTTTGAAAATTCATGAAGGATTAAGTGGTGATTATTGTTTTAGATCATTAGAGCTCATTAGATCACTTCACAAATAAAGTTTATATGTTTTGATCACTCTATCCAAGTTAATTGTAAAGTTCAAATATAAATCCAGTTCATGATCAAACTATGCTGCCTTTCTATATCTGAATGATTTTTCTGTTTGGTTTTAATCCGTGTTCATCAGAGCTTCGATGCCTCAGCTTTGTTTCGATTGACAGAAAACTTTAGTCTGTGATCATCTTTGATCATTTTGCCTCCAAGTTATCAACTATTGTGAATGAAATTTATTGTTTTTTATGGTCTTTTTGCTAGGTGTTCTGTTGTAACTTCAATTCTGTACATAATGTGCATTATTTGTTGAATCCTTATTAGCCATGACACAATGTGAAAAATCTCTGAAATGCAGGCTGTGAATGAGGGGTATGAAGATGGTATGCAAGAAAATTATAAACAAAGCCACCCTGATCAACAGGTAGTGTTTGTGATCTTAATAATTTTTCTGATCAACGGGCCGAGTTTGTGCAACTTCTAATGAATGCTCCTGATTTACGCGTATTAATGCAGACTGGAGAAGAAAGTAATGATGGATGGGAGACAGTTGGGAAGAAGCCTCCAAGAAGACACAAACAGGTTTGTTATTAAGCTGTTCCTAAATTTCATGTAGGACTTGGTATAGTTAGTCGAAATGTTTTTGTGATAACGTTCAGATAATCCAAATCAAACCGACCCAGTAAATCCCACTGGAAAGTAGGGTCTAGGGAGGTTGAAATGTAGGCAAACCTGACCTCTACTCCAAAACAGGAATTTTGTTGCAGGGACGGACCCACTATATTATATACGGTGGCCTGTTCCTCCGTAGTAATGTAAAAAATTATAGGGTCGTGAAAAGTGCCACCGTATCAATTTGTTGTGTGCCACCGATATATATATTTTGAAACTGCAATGAGGACACAAGTTTCGTTTGGTAGAGTTGGTTTTCTAAGGCTTTTTTTCCACCCCACACCTTTGTTTGAATCCCGTTAGTCTCGTTTTTTTTTAGTTTTTAGCTTTTAATTTCAGATTTATTATGTTTCTGATTTTTTTTTATAATAAAAGACTTGAACACATGACCTCACTTATGAAAAACAATGAACTAACCAACAGACCAACGATGATTTTGTGAAAAAAAGATACATATATTTGTTTCTTATAGTCAAATGGTGCCACCACTTGAAAAAGTTTCTAGGCTCGTCTCTGTTTTGTTGAGTTTAAAAGTAATGTGGATATGGTTGTGTAGCAAGTACGATTTTTTATACTTTTATCCATCATCTTTTTGGTTGTTTGAGATGTTTTCCATCCTTGGTATCATTACATATTCAATAAGAATTGAAATAAGACTTCAGATTGTTAGAATAATAATGTTGTTCCATATAATGCGATAGGTTAACAAGGGCAACTGGGACAACTTCAAGCGTCCCGCAAGTGAGCAGGAGTATTCGAACGAAGTTGAATATGATTCCCAAATCGAACCCACTCAAAATGACCTTTCTGACCTTGGCCAAGCTTGCAACAAGCTCTGGGAACTCGACCATAACCGTTTAACACCCGGAAAAGACTACGAAATCGACTGTGGTGAAGGAAAGAAGTCTTACCAAAATCATGATATGGCCGAAGGATGCCTCTTTACGTACCTAAGTGAAGACGTTTTCAAGAAACCCACGATTTCCCGATTCTGTTCTCTTCTTGATAACTATAATCCACATGAAGGGTATAAAGAGGAAGTCACATCTCAAGAGAAACAAGAAGAAGCTGCATTCATTGAAGAGATTTGTAGAACTGCACCCATTAAATACCTCCATAAGTATCTATGTTTAAAGGGTATCGTGTCCGAAGATTCTCGAGAATTCAAAAGGATGTTGACGAGTCTTTGGTTTGATCTGTATGGCCGTGGCGGTACTTCTAGTTGTTCTTCGGCTTTTGAACATGTTTTCGTTGGAGAAATCAAGAATCGCGGGGATCAGTCGGTTTCGGGGTTCCATAATTGGCTTCAGGTGCGTAGTTTTGTTACATTAATCAGGGGCGTTCGCGGTACGGTTTAGGACCAAACCACAAACCGCACCGCATATGTGGTTTGAGCATTTTCCCAAACCGCAAACCGCACCGCATAAACCTTAAACCGCACCAAACCGCACTGCAAAATGTGCAGTGCGGTTTATGCGGTTTGTCCCTATCGCACTTTATGCCTAAAATAAAAAATTATAAGTTTAAAAGTACATTATAAATACAACGATAAAGGGATAAAGGGACCGTAGTCCAAAAAAATAAAGATTTTTAATCCGATTTCCAGATACAAATTATATATTTAAAAATAGTCTAAGAATTTTTTTTTACCTCAAACTAAATCAAGACGTATCGGATAATGAGACTTTGGGCCAAAATACGAGGTCCAAAATTTGATACATATAAATGCTAAATTATTCTCTCTACATATATGTTATATATAAAATCATAAAATAAAAATATAGAAAATATGCGGTGTGGTGCAGTTTGAACCACGTTCGATAGCTCAAAACTACAAACCGCATAGTGCGGCTTGGTAAAAATGCAAATCGCACCCCGAAAGTTCTAAACCGCGTTTTACGGTGCGATGTAGGTGGTTTGGATGAAAACACCTACATTAAATAGAAATTTGAAACTTGTAACATTAAATGGAAAATTTCCTCTCGAACGTGTAGATTAGTTGATAAATACACAACAGGTTCAAGTTTGAATCCTGTGGGAGGCGGGCTTGAACTCCTCCGCTAGCCTCAACCACCAAGTTAGCTCCTCACATATGGTTCTAGGGGCGGGTTCCATAGTAATCAACCAGAAAATGTTGAAAGTTTATTAAATTGATTGAGAAAAAAATTTATTTATTACATTAAATAGGAGCTAAATCAAACTTCATTGCATTTTTCCGTTCTTTCTGCAATGATTCCCTATGGGATTTCGTATTGTTTTGTAAGAGATTGTTGTTTTGTGTATGCAGTTCTATATGGAAGAAGCAAAGGGGAAGGTCGATTATCAAGGCTATATCTATCCACGAAGGCGTGGGCAGACGGTAAGTAAATCCTCATCTATTCCTTATTCGTAACAAGTACTGTAGGAGTCCTATATCAACTAAACATAGTCTTTTTGGATACGTTTGGTACATGAGACTGGACCAGAAAAAATTCACTGTCACATGTTTGGCGCAACATGGGACATGAGATAACTGATTGTCACACGTTTGATGCGACATGAGACAAGACAAAATTGACTGTCCCACGTTTGGTGCGACATGGGACATGACAAAACTCATTGATGTTTGACTGTCCCACATTTGGTGCGACATGGGACTGAACAAAACTCACTGATGTTTGGCGCGACATGGGACTTGGGACTTGACAAAACCCACTGATGTTTGGCGCGACATGTGACAAGACAAAACTCATTGTCCCTCATTTGGTGTGACATGGGACAGGACAAAACTCAATTGTCCCACAAAAACTCAATGTTCCACGTTTGGTGCGACATGGGATAGAGACTGATATGAAAATTGTATAAAAATGTTGATAATTAAATTTTTTAATATTACATGATTTGTGCCATTTATAGCACATTATATGATATATAAAAATCATCAAACAACTTTTTCAGGGGCAACTTGTCCGGTCCTAACCGTACCAAACACGAGACAAACAACTTGTCTGGTGCTGTCCAGTCCAATCTTGTCTACATACCAAACACTATTTTTATGTTCGATACATGTTGGAACCTTCCTTATCTCACCAAAAGCTATTTTGGAATATAATCTGATAGGGTTCCACATGTTCTAACGAAGAAAATATTAATCTAGATCATGTTATGCTTATATTGATGATGTTGTTTGAAACAAATGCAGCCCGACTCGGAGACGCAGTTGCTGACAATCCAGTTCGAATGGAACGGTGTTTTGAAATCCGTGTCAAGCACATTGGTTGGAGTGAGCCCAGAATTCGAGATCGCTCTTTATACGCTGTGTTTCTATTTGGGGAACGAAGATAACCATGTTGAACTTGGTCCGTACTACGTCAACATCAAATGCTATCGTCTTGGCAACAAACTTGGTTCCGCTTTTCCCATCGCGGATTCTTGAGTCATGCCAAGTTTTCGTGGTTTTTATTCGTTATTTAAAGAAACCGTGTAATCTGATATTTAAAACGATTGATGTACCATAACCTCATAAGTTCTGTCTGTTTTCGTTGTGCATTAAATTTTTTATGTGACTTATATGAACTTTAGAATAATTTATGCGGTAGTGTTTGTGGGTACGATGTATATGTATATTTTCTCTAGCTTAGGGATGGAGAGATGGTTGTTTTCGTGAAGAGTCGTTTCTAGGGGTGTGAAAAAAATAATTGGATCAAATCAAAACCGAGCGGTCATAATTGGATCATAACGTATCTGAAGTTTCAACATCTAAATTGAATGGTTGTTTTGTGAAAAATAAGTAATTTGGCTGTTTTCGTGTTTTCTCAAATAGTTGGATTTTTTGTGTGATCCTCCCTATATAGGGGATGTTTCATTTACAAATCATCCGATCCTAACAAACCATACAAACTATTCTTTGCCGTCCATTTAGTTTAATAAATATCTGATTTCATTTTGTTTCCTAGTCTAAAAGTTATGATTATAATAAATGAACTTTGTCATCTTCTATGTGTATCTCAATCATAGTTAATCTTGATAATTGCTTTTGATTCCCAAAGAATTGGTCAAATCCCTTTTTGTCATTTCTTAAAAGCTGAAAACGACTGAAAATGAAGTGTATATATATATAGTAACAAGTACTAGTTTTCATCCTTCGATTTCACTATTCCTGCATAAAAGTAATCGCTTTTCGGACTATCTTTTCGACGTTTCTAAAAGTAGAATCCGGCAACTCATATACGGCCATTGCATTGCACACCGCAACAAAATCGGTTTTGTAGGCCTAAAAAATGTCTAAATATCATAATAGATTGTTTTATATGACTTGCGTTTATAAAACCAAACAACTTAACATATTATATAAATCTCTTTAACAATTTTTAGAATTAATACCTCATATTAATCTTTTTAGGAAATTTAATTAAAATACTCAAAGTAGGCGGTCCTCGATCGCGGACAAGGACCACTTTTGAACCTATGTCCCGCAAATAGTCCCGCTACACACAAAATTGTCATTTTAATTTGATATTTACACTTTCAACCCTATACTTATTTACTTACTTTACTTTATACCTTTTACTTTCATAATTTTAATTTTACATTTAACACATATAATCGTTTATTAACTAAAATACGTTTTAATTTTAACAAGTTACACCATTATAATCGTCTCTTCGATACGTTCGAAATGAGCCCAATATTGAATATTTTTTGATTTATATATTTTAATATATATCATATATACTACATAAAAATATTTTTAATATTTACAATTCATACCCTTAAATTATAATTATTTATAATTATTGTTAATCATATAAATTATTTTTATTTATTTTTTAATATTAATAAATATATTTTAAGTATCAATTAGTATTATTTTTTAATTATTATTTAATTATTTTTTCATATTGTATGTAACGGTAATTTAAAATCATAAGATAATATAATTTTTTTTTCTAAAACTTGTTTTAACAAATTCAATATTTATAGTATATATGTAATAATAAATTTTAAATTTCTTTTAATTAAAATATTATATTATTTATATTTTCTTTATTACATTGGGTGTATTAATTAACATATTATATTGTTATAAAATTGTTTTAATTACATAATTAAATTTGTAATTGATAATTATTTGAAGATGCTTTTTTTCGTCATGTTACATGTTTATAAGCTACTTTTGCCAAACGTGACTTCTTCATCAGCTAGCTTATCAGCTACCAGCTAGCTTATCAACTAGTTTGCCAAACAAAGCCTTAATGTGTGTCGCGGGGTGGTCGTGGGATGCAATTTTTCAAAAAACACCCTATCCCACGATCGCGGGACAAATCGTGGAAAAAATGGGTATTTTGGCAAATTCAAGAGAGAAATGAATATTTTGGTAAGTCAAAGTCAAACTTTAAGTATTTTAATTAAATTCCCATCTTTTTATATGAAACTATTTGAATAATGTATTAAAAAATGTCCAATTAAGAAAAACTAATAATGCATTATATTTTATATTAAAAAATGTCCAATTAAGAAAAACTAATAATGCATTATATTTTAAAAACTTGTTAATACGTTCTGCCAATCTATTGTAATACTTTTATATAGGACATACAATTGTTTGGTCATATAAACTTAAATTCTATAAACCAATTTATTAAAACATTTACACATTTTTTCGCGTCTTATAAAATCAATTTTATTTTTCCGAGTTTGATTTGAATTCTTCTAACCAGCCCTTTTAATTTTTCCCTCATTTTCATGCACAGAATTTATCCGGCCGGCCACCATCTGCCACCACACCCTCTATATATACATTCTTGAATCACCATGCAAATATATATATATATATATATATCTCTATACATAACTCTTTCAAAAACAATGGATACCAACAGATCGCCATTAATGGCTTTTATGTTCGTTCTTATCACTCTCACCACCATTCTAACCTTCTATTCCGCCAGCGCTACCGAACTCGATACCTACATTGTCCACTTAAACTCCGCCAACGGTCAATCCTTCGATCAACCACAAGATCGCGAAACCTGGTACCACTCGTTTCTGCCGCCAACCACCGCCGCCGCCTCAACGGAGGACCACCCAACCGTGGTTTTCGCATATCACAACGTGCTTACGGGATTCGCAGCGAAAATGTCAGCAAAGCAAGCAAAAGCCATGGAAACCATGGAAGGATTCATATCTGCAAGGCCTCAAAGAGTGTATTCCACACAAACCACTCATACTCCCAATTTTTTAGGGTTACACCAAAATTTAGGGTTTTGGGGTGGTTCGGGTTCGAACTATGGAAAAGGAATCATTATTGGGATTCTGGATTCCGGAACTACTCCGAGTCATCCTTCTTTTAACGACGAAGGAATCCTTCCTGCGCCGTTAAAATGGAAAGGCAAATGTGAAGTAGCGGGATGTAATAACAAACTTATAGGGTTGCGGGATCTCACGGGTGTCTCCGAGGAGCGTTTTGACGAAGACGGTCACGGTACGCACACTTCGAGCACGGCGGGGGGCAGTTTCGTCGTTTCGGCAAATGTGTTTGGAAACGCGAATGGAACTGCGGCGGGGATGGCGCCGCTTGCACACGTGGC
Organism: Saussurea involucrata; assembly: GCA_033807775.1. NCBI lineage: Eukaryota > Viridiplantae > Streptophyta > Magnoliopsida > Asterales > Asteraceae > Saussurea > Saussurea involucrata. The sequence goes on from CM066313.1 coordinate 104,949,198, forward strand.
GATGTATAAAGTGTGTAGTTTGGAGGATTGTGAAGAGAGTGCGATATTAGCCGGGATGGATGCGGCGGTTGAAGATGGTGTCGATGTGCTTTCGTTATCGCTTGGCGGAAAATCTTTACCGTTTTATGAGGATGGTATCGCGGTGGGTGCATTTACCGCGATCCAAAAAGGGATTTTTGTTGCGTGTTCCGCGGGTAATTCTGGTCCTTTCAACTCTTCGTTATCGAATGAGGCCCCTTGGATTCTCACCGTTGGTGCTAGTACCATGGACCGGAAAATAAGCGCCACCGTTTCTTTAGGAAACAACGATTTTCTTGACGGAGAATCGTTGTTTCAACCTAAAGATTTTCCGAAAACCCTTTTACCGTTGGTGTACCCGGGATTGAACGGTGACGAAGATGCGACATGGTGTGCGGAAGGATCGTTGGACGATATTGACGTGAAAGGAAAGGTCGTATTATGCGATCGTGGTGGAGGTGTAGCGAGAATCGTGAAAGGGCAAACGGTGAAAGATGCGGGAGGCGTTGCGATGATTCTTGCGAACAAAGCCACCGAGGGGTCTAGTACTATAGCCGATGCTCATGTTATTCCCGCATCGCACATAGGTTATAAAGACGGAGTTAAAATAAAGGCGTAAATAAATTCTACGGTGTCCCCGTTAGCCACTTTGATATTCCGCGGGACTGTAATCGGAGTAAAATCGGCTCCTGAGGTGACTTCTTTCTCGTCAAGAGGACCTAACTTGGCGAGCCCCGGAATCTTGAAACCCGACATTATTGGCCGCGGTGTTAGCGTTCTTGCAGCGTGGCCCGTTTCCGTTGAAAACAACACACAAACGAGCACAACGTTTAACATGATCTCCGGCACGTCAATGTCGTGTCCTCATCTCGCGGGCATAGCGGCGTTGTTGAAATCCGCTCACCCCGATTGGTCACCAGCCGCTATTAAGTCCGCAATCATGACCACCGCGGATCAAGTAAGCCTAAACGGTCGTCCGATTGAGGACGAACGCGAACTCCCCGCCGACATCTTTGCCGTTGGTTCAGGCCACGTGAACCCATCGAAAGCCAATGATCCCGGGCTAGTTTTCGATATACAACCAGACGATTACATCCCTTATTTGTGTGGGTTAGGTTATACAAGTCAACAAGTCGGTATCATCGCGACAAAAACGGTTTCGTGCTCAGAAACCATACCCGAAGGACAATTGAACTACCCTTCATATGTGATTACATTAGCAATCGGCCAAAACAAAACGTACACGAGGACAGTGACCAACGTTGGTGAGGCGAAGTCGACTTACACCATATCGGTGACAAATGTTCATTTGCCACCGGGTGTAATTCTTGAAATTCGTAGTCCCGCTTTGAAATTTACCGCGGTGAACCAAAAGATAACGTATGATTTAACATTCATACGGGATAGTAAGGTGGAGATAAATGTTCCTTATGCCGAAGGATCTATGGCTTGGGCTTACGGTAAGTACTTGGTTCGGACCCCGTTCTCTTTCAAGTTCGTATGAAACCGAATGGCCGTTAATCGCGTTCTATAAGATCGATTGGATACGCTATTCACACAAGTTTGTTTGTTTCCTTTGTTGCTTGTTTCCATTGGAGAAGATGCAAATCACTGTCCAAATTCATTAATGAATACTTGCTCTCAAGATGCAAATCATTGTCCATATTCATTAATGAATATACTTTCTCTCTTCTTCTTCAATTTATGCAACCATGGTTAGTTTTGCTCATTTAGTTACAAAACAATCACCTTGTGATGATCAAACAGTTACAATCTTTTTGAAGGCTCTGTTACATATTTACTGGTATCATAGATATCGACCTGACAAGTAACATTACAATAAAATTGAGTTTACAGGATATTAACAATCTCTAAGCGTTCTTCAAGGCCGCTTTATAAGACTTAATCCATAGGACCAAAAAATAAAGTTTTCTATCTAAAGTCGTTAATAAGTTTATAAGACATTTTTGGACGTCTTGACAAGTTTTTTTATGACACTTTTCATATAAAGTGTCACTAGCTATTTTATATAACAATTTTGAGAATGTGTTCTATAAACCCATTTTTCATACAACATTTTTTCAACTAGTGTCATATAAATAGCTAATACAACGCTTTTTATAAAATGTCCTATAAAATTTGTTACGACGCCCAAAAAACGTTGTATAATTTATTTATTTTGAAAGGGTATCCTAGGCTTTGCCTAGACTAATCCCTGACACTGATTGACTGCTAAGCATGCAGCCCTGAGATAATTCCTCAGTGGCCACAAGTTGCAGGATTCGAACCCGGGGTAGATGTGTTTTTGTATAAACTTATTACAATGGCTTTAGATACGATGCTTTATTTTTTTATTCCTATAAATTAAGAGTTATAAAGCGGTTAATTAGGACACGCTTTGAAACACATTCTACACAATTCAACAAATTCGTTCGTATTACAGACTCAAATCTACGAACTAAGTTCGTATTATGGACCGATAATATAAAATCACACGCTTGTTCGAGCCAAACCGTTTTTCGGTTCTTGGCTTTGTTGCGGATGCATTGGGCTTTCCTCTAGATCAAAACCGCTTGCCATCGGGAGCTCAAAGTCAAGTTCTGAGGTTGTTCGTGTAGGCGAAGATAAAGAAACGTAAGCAATGATCCCGAAAACCACACTTAAAAAAGAGAGCACGGCACTCGTTGCAAAGATCCCGGGCTTTACTACATAACACGTAATCATATCATCGTAATATTTCTGCCCGCCCTCTCGACTATTTAGCGCTGCACCAACTAGCAATAGAACCGCTGCTATAACCGACGCTATCCTGGAATTTTCCGAGCCAATTGTATCATGTTAAATTTTTTGAAAGATTAATTAGATATTGTTTACTACGGGGCGTTTATTAAACACTTACCCGGTAAGTGCTTACCGGTTCATTTTACTTTATCAAATAAATATAAAGGATTGAGAATCTTACCCGGTAAGAGCAATGACTAGACCAAGAGTATCCAGTAAATGAGAGTGCCAACATGTACTATTACCCAGTAAGTGCTTAATTACCAGATAAAAATGTTGCATACGATGCCGTTTCAATGAATTAAAATTAAATCTTACCTGGTAAGTTAAGTGAAAGTGTTAACTATTACCGGGTAAGCAATGGATACATGGCCCTAAGTGCTTATGGCCTCTTACCGCATAAGTGGTGCTTACTGGGTAAGAGAGAATATTGTTTACCAACAAATGTTTCTGAAACTACAACAAAATCGGGCTTACAAGACACCACAAGACACCAACAATTTTAGGTGTTCCAAGACCGCTTTATAAGACATAAGTTTATAGGACCAAACAATAAAACGTCCTATCGAAGGTGTTGTAACAAGTATATAAGACGCTTTTGGGCGTCTTAACAAGTTTTTTAGGACATATTTAATACAAAGCATCGTATTAGTTGTTTTATATGACACTTTTACGTATAGGACACATGTTTTTATAAGAGACTATTTCAAATAATGTCCTATAAAATTGCTAATACGACGTTTTTTATTTTATAAAAGTAAAAAACTTATTACGACGTCCAAGAACGTCATAAACTTAATACAACACATTTAGATAATAGGTTTTATTGTTTGGTCTTATAAATCAGCCTGTTAATGCGCTTAAACATTTTTGGCTTCCTATAAACTTAATTTTGTTGTCGTGTGACCTAGATACTGACCCGATGAAAGTGCAGATGCTTACTTGCCCTAGAAGAGCTTGGGTCAGAGCATCTTACCTGATGAGCGCTTACCCAATTTTTTTTACTAAACAAGCACTTAGGGTGCGTTTGGTACGCAGACTGGATGGGACGGGACGAGACAAAAAAAATAGTCCCATGTTTGGTATGCCATGGGACAAAAACCAGATGGGACAACATGGGACAAAACTTAAGATTTTTTGTTCCACCAAAATAGGTGGAACAACATGAGACTAAAACATAATATTACTAAAATACCCATTTTTTCCAACGTAACCTAGATTAAAATTATCCCCTCCAGTCCAGTTCCGTCCCATCCCATGCATCCCATCCCATCCCATCCAGTCTGCGTACCAAACGCTACCTTAATAAACTTAATTTGATCTAAATCTTTAATTACGTACCATGAGAAGATATTGAAGATACGAGACACGGGGGACGAAGCGGGGCCACTTGCACGGGCACAACATCCGATTGTGATGATTAGAATGATTCGAGTTATTATAATGCATACAACTGCAAGTATTCCGAGGCCGAGCGCCGGGTTATTTGGATAAACACACGAATAACCCACGATAATAACCTCCGATACCTAGAATATCGTTATAAACGGTTGAAATTGTTGGAAATCTATTTTGAATCGAAATTCCATCATTGTTAGATCTATAAGATCTGATTTTTTAAGAGAAAAGAGGATTTTTTTTCAAAAAAAAAGAGGTTTCTAAATACTTACAGTTTTGATGGTCTATTTCTAACTAGGGATGGAAATGAACCAAACGAATATCAACAGAGACTTGTTTGTGTTCGTTCGTTCGTTTAATTTAACCAAACAAATTACGAATGAACACGAATGGAAATATTTGTGTTCATGTTCGTTCATTAAGAAAATGTGTTTGTTCGTGTTTTTTTTATGTTTATTTGTTAAGATGCTAAACGAGCGTAAATAAATGAACATAAACGAACGAACACAAATGAACAAAAACAACCACCGTTACTCATCATTTTGTTTCTAAAGATAACATAACAAAATGAAAAGAGTTAAAAAAAGAACTCTAAAATTTAATTTAGTTAACGATTTTACATATTAATGTCATAATATATGTTCATATGTAAACAAACGTAAACGAACGGTGAATAAAAGAACAATACAATTGTTCACGTTCGTTCATTTAACTAAACGGATAAAAAAATATATTCATGTTCACTCATTTGTTAAATAAGCGAATATAAACGAACATCCCACCAATACTAGGAAAAGAGGTATTCAGTGACAAAATAGCGACAGTCTCAATTCGTCTAGTGACAATTAGCGACAGAACTACCACAGACCCTATCCGTCGTTAAAAAAACTACAAAATTCATTAATTTTCATTAAAAATAAGTAAGAATGAAATTCACGTTTTCGACGGATTAGCGACGGACACATGAATTTTATTTAAAAATCTGGCTAATAGTGCCCATTGCTAATCTTTCTATGGGTGTCGCTAACGTCGCTATGGTGATTGACGCTAATCCTTCGTTGAGTTTGACCGTTGCTAATCCGTCCCTGAGTTCTGTCGCTAAACCGTCGTTGATAGTATCACCCATACAGACAGACTATTGGCCACGGATTAGCGACTGAAATCATTTTCAGCAACGGATTAGTGATGGGAATCATTTTCAACGACGGACAAATAGGGTCGATTTTTGAAGCGTGCCGAACGGTTTTGAATTTTTTTAAACATTATGATTACCTTAACCCTAGTAGCCTCAGCAGCAAAACCTGCAACCGCCGATATTATTCCGAGCACCGCCACAATCCCGCTTACCACCACCACCTTTCCCTTCATCTCCGATCAACCTCCGACGACCTCAAATCAACCACCTTTAGCAGCCTACACGTTGTGGAAGATGAACCCACATATAGCTAGATAGGTCTCTCTCTCTATATATATATATACATACACATATATATATATATATATATATATATGACGTTTCATTGAAATATGCGACGGAAATAACGACGAAGGTTGATTTTTATGCGATTTAATCTGGGTTGACATCTTCTCTATGTTTTTGCTTTCTATTTGATTTTAGTCTTTTTATCATTTTCTTAAATCCAACAAAATTACGACAAAAATTATGGGATTTAAACAATTTGATTAGTTAATAAGGGTATTTCTCAGGCATCTGGAACCAAGATTTTTGCATATTGAAGGCACTTTTAAGGTAGGTTAAAGGTCTGGAAAGTCATTCAATGTGTTTTTAGCCTAATTCTACGGTTTCGAAATATTTTTGAAGTTTTTCGGTTAATTTTGAGGGATTTTTAGGTTTTTTTGTCGATTTTGAGGGGCTACTTCAATTTTTTGGTTGATTTCAAATGATTTTATCTGTGAGAACCATGATAGAACATTAAGAAAAATTGTTTTTTAAACTAGAAAAATCATGTTTTTTTGTTTTAGTTGGGGATGGGCCCCACCTTTATTACTCTGCATTTGCCCCTGCGTGTAGCTTACGTGGTAAAAGGGTGAGATGATTTTGTCCAAATATAAGATGAGTCTGACATTCAATCTCGTGCTTCAACCGCTTAGATAGTCAAAAAATGTTCCCTCACATTATTGTTCTTGGAAACGAATTCCGTATAGGGCTATTTAGAGTTGCTAGTAAATTTTTTTTTACCCAAATAAGAGTATTCGCATCAGAGGACAAATCAAACACAAACCATGCAAATGTTGCAAACCATACAAACCGATCAATTAAGATATCTATGGAAATGATGAATGTTCATTTATTATGATTTAAATATTTAAAAAAAATTATTAGAGTTCATTAATTATGATTAATACTTTATATTAACAAACAGTTGATGTATTAATGAAACCCAATATTTGTTAGACTAGATAAATGGTTAAGATTGGTTTGTATAATTTATAACATTTGATTGGTTTGCATTTTAATGGGCCTCTATCACATCATTCTATTTTTCTAAATCATGCTTGTTTTTTTATATATATAATTTTTTTTTTGAAATAATATATAATTATTATTTATATACAGTAAATACAGCAAAATAATTTAGAGTGAATTGCATATTTGGTCCCTGTGGTTATAGTATTTCTTTGAAAGAGGGACCTAAACTTCAATATCTCAAAGAGTGGTCCCTGAGTTTCCAATTTTGCTCCAAATGTAGGACCTGGTCACTAACCCCGTCTATTTGGTCCGTTAGTGCCAGGGGTAGTTTCGTTTCGTCCAATCATGTTTTTATCCTTTTTTTGTAATTTTTCTTGCTTTTCCTTATGTTTGTAAAAACCACGAAAATATAGGTACTAAATATGTAATTATATATATATAATTATATAACCACATGGACCAGTCTACACCTTCGTCCCTATGATTTTTACGGCGACCCTCGCCCCTTTTTCCGGCGAGCCATTCCCTGTGGTGCTCTCCCCCTCGTTCGTGACCATTAGAAACACACACACACACCCCAACTTCGACGATCTTTCCCACTCTTCTCCTCATTCCTTTCCTCTCCTCTCTCCAACAAGACCATCATCCCTTCCCTATCGTCATCTCCGGCCATGACTACCGGACGTCTCACCGGCGTTTGTGGATTTCTTTGAGAAAGTATAGGTTTGCTTATTATTGGGCATCAAGCTTTTTGATTTTCATCTATTGTGATAAGATCATATAGAGGGAAAAGTGTAGCGCCCATGACACCAGGATCATCATCACAAAGTTTGTGCAAAATCGAAAAATGCACAAGTTGAGATACTATCTCTATTAAAACAAAATATGCATGTCAAGATAAGTCTAGAAGAATTTTCCAATTAAAAAAAAGTTAATGAGGAAATAAACAAAATGCTTCATAAAATTCAGTTAATATGCATCAAAATAATCTGCTATAACCATTTCATTATGCAAATAAATCATCCACAAAAGGGAGAAAATTTGATAATTTATGAGCTAAGATATGATGATTGTGCTCCCTAAAATATTCCACTATATTTTTATTGAAACGAAGTAGTGGAAATAACCACCTGTGTGTGTCGTGTCTATGCAGATGTTCATGATCTTCATAGTTTCATCTCCTCAAGTGATGTATTCACCATAAAGCAAATTATAGTTTCATCTTTTATACTTATCTGTTATGTGAATGTATGCATTTATGAGTTGTTTAAGATTAGATTCAGAGTTATGATCAAATATTGGCCCTGTGTGGGTGAAGTGGTAACTACGAGAGTCCTCTGAAGGGAGAAGAAGGTGACACCATAGCCAGTAGCTGCAAAACAAGAGAGTAGAAGAGAAACAACCAAAAAACCAGCAGCAACCTCCATTGATGATAATAGGTTGACTTTTCAAATCTCATGTCTTTGTGTGCAATCCACTTATGCTGCCTTTGATTATCGGATGATGATAAGATTGGCCAAGACTTGGCTTTTGAGCAGCTATATATAAAGCCCAATGATACTAAAAAACCACCCAAAGGAAGGTCATCGTCGGAAAAAATGGTGGGTGGGGTTGGTGGGTGGGATGGGAAGTGGTTTCATACAATTTACAAAATTGGTCCTTATAATGTTATGGGTTTTACAAAAATAAAAGAGATACAAACAAAAATGCAAAAGGAGGACAAAAACCTGTTGGACGAAAATGCCCCTGGCTCTAACTGGGTTTTTTAACTGGGTTAGTGGTCAGGTCCTCCTTTTGGAGCAAAATTGAAAACTGAGGGACCACTTCTTGAGATACTGAAGTTTAGGTCCCTCTTTCAAAGAAATACTATAACCACAGGGACCAAAAATGCAATTCACTCAATAATTTATACACCTTACTTTAGGTAAGGTTTGAATCCCCAGCTCCAAGGAGGCAAGGAGGCCAAAAATTTGTAAGCAAAGAAAGTTTAAAAGCATGACTTGTAGACCCAACTTCTTTGTCTTTAAAAATGGCAAAGGTTGATTAGGTCCTGTGTTACATAATATTTTATACACATATAATAATTATTATCTTTTTGATTAAAAAAATAACAATTTTGTTGCAATAGATTTTGAGTAAATTACCACTACAAGATAAACAGGCCTTTTTGATGAAAAAAATCCGTTGGAAATGGCCATCAGCGGCGGATTTTCGGCGGATAAGACTTTCGAAGAGTCCTGCGCTAGAAAATGATATTTTCAGTGGATTTCCGGCGGATTTACATTAATATCTGACGAATATAAACCGTCGGTAAATTTTTCTTCATTTTTCAAACCCCACACACTTAATTAGATTTTGTTAATCTGATAAATTAAGTTTCCGACGGATTTTCGACCGATTATTAATATATTTTTATAATTTATATACTAAGTAATTTTTATATATTAGAAAAAAATAAAAAACATTTCCGACAGAATATTCCATGGGAAATTATAATTTTTTTAAAAAAATCTATTTTTAAAATCGATATTTTATTTTTTTAATTTTAAATTATATTACCGACGGATTTATCCGCCAATAATCCGTCTTTAATTCTAAACCTTTATTAAAAAGATATTTGAAAAATATTATTCATCATTTTGATATTCATTCCTGTAGTTTTAAAATTTTGATTTCCGTCCTTATAGTACAACTTATTGCTATTTTCATCATTTGACTAATTTCTATCTTTAAGTATAAGGGACTCAAATAGTAAATAATTTATTGCTGTTTTTGGTTTGTAAGCCAATTCGGATTTTGGTTTCGCTTCGATTAATAAAGATCCTCACTCTTGTGGGTGTACACCATCATACCGTCATTCATTATAACATATTTGATTGTTATTTGTTCATGTTGTTTAATCAATTTGTTCTTCACCGGTTATCGGTGAAGTTCATATCATAGTTTATATATCGTTTTCGATCGTGTGATCTTAATATATTAAGATATTTATTATTATTATTATTATTATTATTATTATATTAATGCTTATTTCTAGTGTGGGTTGGAGTGATTTTTTAGTGTCCAATAAATTCAATATTTTTACTGTTTTTATTGTTATTTTTTAATGATTGGGTTGAAGATGTCGTGAAAAAAATAAATCATGTTTGATTAATTTCTATATGATTTGTTTCACACCAAATAATGAATCCAAGTTTGCAAGTAATGAACATTTTATAAGCATCTCCAACAGCTTTTCCATAATTTATTTAAAATGGGGAACCAAAAGCCAAAATCCTCAAAAAAATATACATTCATCTCCAACAGTTTCCCCATTTTGGAGAATCCAAAATTAATTAAAATATTAAAATATTCCATTTATCTATTAAAATATTATTTCTCTCTCTACATATTTATTTTCAATGTTTTCTATTGGTCCTCACACTTGGTAATGATTTTTGGGGTAATCTCCATATTTGGAGAAAATTTTGGGGATTCTCCTATTTTCTCCATTTTGGGGATGGGTTTGGGGAAGCTGTTGGAGCATATTTTAGACCCAAAATCCCCATATTCCCCATTTTCTCCAAAATGGGGAAGCTGTTGGAGATGCTCACTATAACAAAATTGAGTTTTTAGCTAGTATGTTAAAAAAATATGTATATGTCTTAATTATATTACATAAAATTACAGGAATAAATGATTCTGGGTAAAATATATAAGTCTTACAATAAGTTTATAGAACGTTTTTAAAATTTTAACAAGTTTTTTAGAACGTTTTAAGCGTTCTTTTAATTTTTTATATGACATCATATCATTTGAAAAAAAAGTCTTATAAAAACAAGTTTACTATAAAACATATATGTTTATAGTATATGTTAATATACTATAAACTCATTATAACACTTTTACATATGACTTTTTGGTCATATAAATATAAGTCTTATAAAACAATATACTAAAACATTTTCACATTCTTGGCGTCCTATAAACCCGGAATTGTGATGATCGACGAGCTTCATGTTTCTTGATCCGATCTTGTATATAGAGGGAGCCCGATGGCCATTCGTTTTCATATGAACTTGAAAGAGAAAGGGGTTGGAACCAAGTACTTACCATAACCCCAAGCCAAGGATCCTTCCGCATATGGAACTCGTATTTGCGCCTTACTATCCCATTTAAAAGTTAGTTCATACGTTAACTTTTGGTTCAACTCGGTGAAGTTGAAAACGGGATTATGGATTTCGAGAATTATACCCGATGGCAGATTAAGATTCGATGTAACAACCCGACAATTTCTAAACAATTCATTTCATATAAGTTAAATATCCCAAAATCGCATCTCTAAATTTTTTTACATAACATCCAAAAATGGTTGGCGGAAACAACCTACACAACTGAGAAAAACTAATAACTAGAGTGTCACTATGCTTCTTGACTCTTCTTGCTAAGCTCAGCCTATTTGCCCGAGCTCCTGGAAACCTGCTTACCTGAAAAGGTTTTAATTTGAAAATGCGAGGGTTAGACCATGAGGTCTAGTGAGTCCCTCCTAACAGTTATCAAAGCATAAAAAAACAGTTTATCTTTTCAGCTTTAAACATTCATACTCAACACGTCAAAATCATATACGGACTGAAGCCCGCCTCCTCGTAATCTGACACCCTGAAGCCACCCGAAGGTGACAACGAGTCAGCCTCATGCTGCCTTGCGGAGCCTCGCTCCTGGCATATAGGGACCTCCCTTCCCGCACGAGAGCTGGCGGAACGACTCTCCCGTCTTTGCCAGTTTACGTCTCCTTGATGTATGCATACATTCTACATAAAACTTTAAACAACTTTCATGCAATTAAAGCATAATAATAAAGCATGGCAATTCTCAACATTCATAACACGTTTCGAAAACACTTTAAAAGCCACACATTTTAGTTTAGAAAACTCACCTGGCTAGCTTGCTCCAAAGCTCCTCACTTACACTTCCGATCTCTAGGCGGAACACCTATTATATTAATAGCGTTCGTCATAATTCGTTCAATTATTACTCGAGTTAAATCCCGAACTCAACCCTAACTTATCTAAATTGGTAGATTACCTTCTAGTCCAAAAATCATAAATTAATGGTTTTTGCTTACCCATCCAATTGAAATGCTATACCGGATCCATTAATTTACCCGACTCTAGGTTTCCCCCGACATAAAATTATAACTCTAGATTCTAAGTATCAAAGCCGGATCATAATAATCACAATATGACCACATTTAATAATTAGGCTATCGATTACGTACTAGGCCCCTTTAAATAATTATAGACTTTAATAGTAAATTAAGCCCAATACAATGACTAAGCCCAAAAGGACTTAATAATTCAATTGGCCCAAAACTCAATCCGGCCCAACTTAAATTACGGGTCAACTTTCGGGTCATACCGACTTCCGGTACACGCAAGCTTTAGGCTCCAATTAAAATAATTAATCCGACCCTTTTCTTAAAATTACACTCCGGCCCATTTATTAACTTACCGGGACTCGACAAAATGCTACCGGAACCTCAATCAATTTCCAACACTACCGGGACTCCATTTTCTTTAAAATACCATATCGTTTTGCAAACAAGTCCGGGTATTTTGACAAAAACTCCACTTCTTCGCCATCATTCTAATTCTACGCAATTTCGACGCAAATTCTAATTTTATTAATTGATACAAATTATTCCCTAACCAAGGACCCACAACAACATTTAATTTATAAAATGTTTCTAACAATCAATTATTCCTAAACATTCCATTTGATGAGGTTTTAAGCCTTAAACACATACTCTTACATAATCCCATTTTCAACTACCTTTTTAATCTAACAAGGTTTAGATAAACGATTGCTTTCTATAAATTAACAACCCACTTAATTATCATTTAGCGTCCCACAATTACATCCTAAACATCACAAACGAAAACTAAAGAGAAAATGGATTAGATTATATACCTAATTTGATAAGAACTGCTCTTCTCCTCCTCCCAATCTCATGAAACAGCAACAGCCACTCGTTCACCACCTCCGGCGACCACCTCCGGCGACCACCTCCGGCAGCCACCACCGCCGGCGACCACCTCCGGCAGCCACCACCGCCGGCGACCTCCGGCAGCCACCACCGTCGCTGCTTCTTCCCTCGACATCTCTCTCTCTCCTCGTCGTCTCTCTCTCTCCCCCGTCGTCTCTCTCTTCTCGCCGACACCTCTCTCTTCTCGTCGACATCTCTCTCTTCTCGTCGTCTCTCTCTCTTCTCGTCGGCTGTCTCTCTCTCTAGTCGACTGTCTCTCTCTCTCGCTCTCTCCGGCTGCACACACACAAGACACACACAAGACACACACCTCTTTCTCTCTTTTGTCTATCTTCATGACAGCACCCCCCCCCCCCCCCCCACAAAACCCTAAAACTAAATGTTTTACTTTCTTCCAGCAGTAAAGTCGGCTTATCACAAAAGAAAAGGAAATTGATTTCCTAATTTCTATATTTTACCCCCATACTTTGTGCAATATTCAACTACCATCCCTAACTTTCATTTTAAAAACATGTTACATTATTTTGGGTTATTACAATCTCCCCTCCTTAATGGAATTCCGTCCCGGAATTCACTCTAGCACTAACCGGTGTCCTTGGTTATCAAACTTGAAACTCAATTCTCGAAATAAATCTTTCTAATAACAAAACAATAACAACCTACTTTCACGCCTTTGCTGCGCAACTCTGATTTAACTCACAATCTCTATTCATAACCCAAAACATGCAATTATCTTATTTTTCATCTTTCAGTCGAATCTATTACTTCAGGAATGCCACAAATCTCGGATTCTGTCCTTCTTTCGATTAATCACAACGACCATAAGATCAGATAGACACGTAAAAACAAAGGTCATCCCGGCTTCCTTCTTTAGATTTACCTTAAATAATTCCTTAACGATCAGTGTAAATCTCAAATTCTCCATAACACTTTCCCACGAACTCCCGAAACTTCATCTTATAAATCATAACATGTGAACACAAGTTGTAAGTATATCAGTACTTACCACTCCCTAATTATTCTTATCCCCATCACGACCACACCAACAGTTTCCGAACTCAACTGTCTCCCCTGGCTAGTGCAATAAAACCACTGATCCTTACCGCACCCAACAGTACAACTCCTTCGCTTTATCACAAGCAACTTAACTCGACCCACTCATTTCAACTGATAACTCCAATTTAGATGCAATTCATCCCTTTCTATCAACCATAATTTTTTTATTTTTTTATATTTGACCACTTAATGTCATAACTTAGCATCACATCTCGATATGCTGGTATTCACAAAATCCGTCAGTCAGAACTGACTTCTTAGCTAACAACTCCCCTGAGTAACCCAACAATTTACACTTTTCAAAAAAATAATTTGAGAATTACTTATTCCATCATACTATCATCAACTCCTCACTTTAACATAACGATTTTCCCTTATCAACTCTTAGCAAGAATTTCAGTAGAACCATAACGCATTCTATAATAACAAATAAATGTCATTACTTAACAAATCCATAAAATTTTAATCCATCAACCAAAGGCTTATACCTCTATCATGACGTTTCAAATCAACTAATGATCATACTACAACTCCAACCCATAATCATCATCATGTCATTCATTAAGCATAACCAAATCTCCAACTATTTCTTCTAGGATCACTCCTTCACATATAAGAAACAATTCACGTTCTGCAAAAATTTAGCATTTACTACAACACATTTTGACTACACACTCTTCATCCTCTTTAAACTTCCAATGATCCCAACATATCCCTACTTAGTGACTCTTACAACCAAAATACTTGGTTTCTCCTTTGGGTGATCTCCCACCATAAGGTCAACTTACACTCTATGCGCCCTAATAATCTAGTTAATAGATCGAACATCTCATCCGAAAATCCCAAAAGCTTCTATATGATGCTTTCTTTCTCTCTAACATCACCTCACTACGATACTAGCGGGTACATTTATCTTGGCAATTAATGCCATTACATAACTGTACATTCCTCACTCATAACATCACACTGCAAACCAAATCTCTCATGGCCCTTCGTACACAAACCTCACTTTCCTTCATATTCTCCCGTATACTACAATCGAGTCTATATCTCACTACGTAGTCCTTTCCCAACTTGTTGAATTATCACTCACGAGTTCTCATTTAACTCACACACAAACATTCTAGCTAGCTCTTCACGATCCGAACCCTTACAACACAGGGCACATCCCCTCACCGATCAATAAGATCTATACACTCGCTTCGATTGGGCCATACGCTTCCTCATTCTACATATCCTTCCATACCTCGTAAATAGAACTCTTATTCAGATCGAAGACTTATCATCCTCTCAACATCCCTAGAAGGTGTTCTATCAACTTTCCACCTTCTGGTTCACGTCTTCGGCCTCGGCCATCTTACACCGCTATCGACTTCTACAATAACAGACAACCTGTAACTACTTTCTTAACTTATTCTTAAACATGGGTTCTCTTACGGAACCTAATCCTACCGACATAACATAATCACTTCGTAATACGTCTCTCTCTTATCTGAACTTACTTCTGTAACATCAATATTACAAGCTCAACTCAAAACTTATACCCACCACCGTGGACATTTTGCTTCTACCTCTCAACACTACTCATAACGAGTTGCAAATATCAACACCTTGAAGACTTCAAGCCCCTCCCTCCGAACACAACCGTACTTCCTGTTACCGAACAAAGGTGCAAACCCTCCTACTTCCGAGACTATAATCCACTACTGACGGAACACCTATCCCGATACTACAACGTTCTCTCCTGATTTGACCATCAACTCTCCACTCTCAGAGTTCTTTCTTAGCTTTAAAACGCAACATCCTACGACCTAGTGAGTTCATAGCCTTCATGCATGACATACGTAATAAATAAATCATTTCGTGCCTTTTTATCATTTTAATTAAACAACACCTGAAAACATAGTGGGTACACATGCCCCCATCACTCTTTAAACTTCAATGCCCTACACCACGATCTCGAGGATCGTTCGCATGCAACTTTTCATAAGCTTAATCTCACTCCACCAAATTATGTCGTTACGACGGAAATATATTAAGTGAAAATCTTTTCATACGACCACTTCCTGGAAGAAATTTCCGACACAAAGTAAACCAGTCGGTTTTCGTACTCATAAATAACTCCAATATGTCATTACTCACTTTGGTTATAAAAGTTTTCATTTAATCGTTTTCTTGACTTTTGCAATAATTTAACTCGTCGTGAAAAGAGCGAAATACTTTACAAATCCTAAAACTCGAAACTTCATGGTGCCATGTGAATGAAATCACCTTTTTCTTTAAACATACGCGTGCCCATTCTGACTCGTTTTCGATCAAAAGTTATCTTTACATATTTAACTTAAATCGTGAAAATTTCATGTTACATAAAAAGGACACCATGCATGAGACTCTACTTGCATTTGAAGGCTACTCACTCTAACAAGGTCAACTGCTTCACTCGCTTAGTTTATCCTTGACATTCTACCTACGACCAACGGTCGCCCTCTTGGTCACGCAACAACTTGCTGAACGCACTTTCCACATCTCACTTACTCGATCCCTTTCATACTATTTTGTTTTAATCACTATCTCATTTTCCACTTCTACATGCTTTCATTTCACAAAAGTATCTTATTTCATTTACACTGCCTTTGAAAAGCTCGACTAAGAAGTCAGGGTTCTATTGATACGTTCAAAATCCCAACACCGATATTCCTTATCATTCTAACTGATCTCATCCCACTATTTCTAGAACTGGGACTTTCTAAAACAAGAGTCTTACTCAAAATCGATCATTTTATCTCTTCGAACCCACGAAGGTCTATCTCTATACGATTCATAATATTCTAAACAACGTCTCGCCTCTACGATGTATGCTTTATTCACTTCATAAAGATTTCTCATGAAACTTTCCCAACAAGGGGTTTCAGTCTACACCTTAGGGATCTCGTTGACATTCTAACGTACTGAAACACGACATAAACACTGGGTAGGTTAATAAGGTAGGTTAAGCACATACATGTACCTGTAAGTTCGCAATTACACTGGTCAGGTGAAATCTCAAACTTACCTTACATGACAGTCCTCAGTACCCTATTAGTCCTATCTTTATAATAGTGTCCTCCTAACGCATCTTCTGTATTTACATTAGTGCCCTCCTAGCGCATTTCCTGTTTCTCAGTTGTGAATTCTACCCCAAAGTTTAAGTTTAGGCCCGTCCGGTCACCTAAATCCCTTAAACTATGGCTCTGATACCAACTGTAACAACCCGACAATTTCTAAACAATTCATTTCATATAAGTTAAATATCCCAAAATCGCATCTCTAATTTTTTTTTTACATAACATCCAAAAATTGTTGGCGGAAACAACCTACACAACTGAGAAAAACTAATAACTAGAGTGTCACTATGCTTATTGACTCTTCTTGCTAAGCTCAGCCTATTTGCCCGAGCTCCTGGAAACCTGCTTACCTGAAAAGTTTTAATTTAAAAATGCGAGGGTTAGACCATGAGGTCTAGTGAGTCCCTCCTAACAGTTATCAAAGCATAAAAAACAGTTTATCTTTTCAGCTTTAAACATTCATACTCAACACGTCAAAATCATATACGGACTGAAGTCCGCCTCCTCGTAATCTGACACCCTAAAGCCACCCGAAGGTGACAACGAGTCAGCCTCATGCTGCCTTGCGGAGCCTCGCTCCTGGCATATAGGGACCTCCCTTCCCGCACGAGAGCTGGCGGAACGACTCTCCCGTCTTTGCCAGTTTACGTCTCCTTGATGTATGCATACATTCTACATAAAACTTTAAACAACTTTCATGCAATTAAAGCATAATAATAAAGCATGACAATTCTCAACATTCATAACACGTTTCGAAAACACTTTAAAAGCCACACATTTTAGTTTAGAAAACTCACCTGGCTAGCTTGCTCCTTCCGATCTCTAGGCGGAACACCTATTATATTAATAGCGTTCGTCATAATTCGTTCAATTATTACTCGAGTTAAATCCCGAACTCAACCCTAACTTATCTAAATTGGTAGATTACCTTCTAGTCCAAAAATCATAAATTAATGGTCTTTGCTTACCCATCCAATTGAAATGCTATACCGGATCCATTAATTTACCCGACTCTAGGTTTCCCCCGACATAAAATTATAACTCTAGATTCTAAGTATCAAAGTCGGATCATAATAATCACAATATGACCACATTTAATAATTAGGCTATCGATTACGTACTAGGCTCCTTTAAATAATTATAGACTTTAATAGTAAATTAAGCCCAATACAATGACTAAGCCCAAAAGGACTTAATAATTCAATTGGCCCAAAACTCAATCCGGCCCAACTTAAATTACGGGTCAACTTTCGGGTCATACCGACTTCCGGTACACGCAAGCTTTAGGCTCCAATTAAAATAATTAATCCGACCCTTTTCTTAAAATTACACTCCGGCCCATTTATTAACTTACCGGGACTCGACAAAATGCTACCGGAACCTCAATCAATTTCCAACACTACCGGGACTCCATTTTCTTTAAAATACCATATCGTTTTGCAAACAAGTCCGGGTATTTTGACAAAAACTCCACTTCTTCGCCATCATTCTAATTCTACGCAATTTCGACGCAAATTCTAATTTTATTAATTGATACAAATTATTCCCTAACCAAGGACCCACAACAAAATTTGATTTATAAAATGTTTCTAACAATCAATTATTCCTAAACATTCCATTTGATGAGGTTTTAAGCCTTAAACACATACTCTTACATAATCCCATTTTCAACTACCTTTTTAATCTAACAAGGTTTAGATAAACGATTGCTTTCTATAAATTAACAACCCACTTAATTATCATTTAGAGTCCCACAATTACATCCTAAACATCACAAACGAAAACTAAAGAGAAAATGGATTAGATTATATACCTAATTTGATAAGAACTGCTCTTCTCCTCCTCCCAATCTCATGAAACAGCAACAGCCACTCGTTCACCACCTCCGACGACCACCTCCGGCAGCCACCACCGCCGGCGACCTCCTGCGGCAGCCACCACCGTCGCTGCTTCTTCCCTCGACATCTCTCTCTCTCCTCGTCGTCTCTCTCTCTCTCCCCCGTCGTCTCTGTCTTCTCGTCGACACCTCTCTCTTCTCGTCAACATCTCTCTCTTCTCGTCGTCTCTCTCTCTTCTCGTCGGCTGTCTCTCTCTCTAGTCGGCTGTCTCTCTCTCTCGCTCTCTCCGGCTGCACACACACAAGACACACACCTCTTTCTCTCTTTTGTCTATCTTCATGACAGCGCCCCCCCCCCCCCCCCACACAAAACCCTAAAACTAAATGTTTTACTTTCTTCCAGCAGTAAAGTCGGCTTATCACAAAAGAAAAGGAAATTGATTTCCTAATTTCTATATTTTACCCCCATACTTTGTTCAATATTCAACTACCATCCCTAACTTTCATTTTAAAAACATGTTACATTATTTTGGGTTATTACATTCGACGCCGATATGGTGTAAGTCGAATTTGCCTCACCGACGTTGGTCACTGTCCTCGTGTATGTCTTGTTTTGGCCGCTTGCTAATGTAATCACATATGAAGGGTAGTTCAATTGTCCTTCGGGTATGGTTTCCGAGCACGAGAGTTTTTGTCGCGATGATTCCAACTTGTTGACTTGTATAACCTAACCCACACAAATAAGGAATGTAATCGTCTGGTTGTATATCGAAAATTAGCCCGGGATCATTGGCTTTCGATGGGTTCACGTGGCCCGAACCAACGGCAAAGACTTCGGCTGGGAGTTCGCGTTCGTCCTCAATCGGACGACCGTTTAGGCTTACTTGATCCGCGGTGGTCATGATTGCGGACTTAATAGCGGCTGGTGACCAATCGGGGTGACTAGCTTTCAACAACGCCGCTATGCCCGCGAGATGAGGACACGACATCGACGTGCCCGACAACAGGTTAAACGTTAAGCTCGTATGCGTATTGTTCTCAACGGAAACGGGCCATGCAGCAAGAACGCTAACACCGGGCCCAATAATGTCGGGTTTCAAAATTATGGGGCTTGCCAAGTTTGGTCCTCTTGACGAGAAAGAAGTCACCTCGGGAGCCGATTCTACTCCAATTACCGTCCCGTGGAATATCAAAGTGGCTAACGGGGACGTTGTAGAATCGATATACGCCTTGATCGCAACTCCGTCTTTATAACCTATATGCGATGCGGGAAGAACATGAACATTGGCTATAGTACTAGACCCCTCGGTGGCTTTGTTCGCAAGAATCATTGCAACGCCTCCCGCATCTTTCACCGTTTTTCCTTTCGCTATACGCGCTATACCACCTGTATCGCATAACACTACTTTTCCTTTCACATCGATGTTGTTCAACGATCCTTCCGTGCACCACGTTGTGTTTTGAACACCGTTTTCTCCCGGGTACACCAACGGTAGAAGGGTTTTGGGGAAATCTTTAGGTTGAAACAACGATTCTCCGTCAAGAAAATCGTTGTTTCCTAAAGAAACAGTGGCGCTTATTTTCCGGTCCATGGTACTAGCACCAACGGTGAGAATCCACGGGGCCTCATTCGATAACGAAGAGTGGAAAGGACCATGATTACCTGCGGAACACGCAACAAAAATCCCTTTTTGGATCGCGGTAAACGCACCCACCGCGATACCATCCTCGTAAAACGGTAAAGATCGTCCGCCAAGCGATAACGAAAGCACATCGACACCATCTTCAACAGCCACATCCATCCCGGCTAATATCGCACTCTCTTCACAATCCTCCAATCTACACACTTTATACATCACCACGTGTGCAAGCGGCGCCATCCCCGCCGCGGTGCCTTTCGTATTTCCAAACACATTTGCATCATCGACGAAACAGCCCCCCGCCGTACTCGAAGTGTGCGTACCGTGACCATCTTCGTCAAAACGCTCCTCGAAGACACCCGTGAGATCCCGCAACCCTATAAGTTTGTTATTACATCCCGCAACTTCACATTTTCCTTTCCATTTTAACGGTGGAGGAAGGATTCCTCCGTCGTTAAAAGAAGGATGACTCGGAGTAGTTCCGGAATCCAGAATCCCAATAATGATTCCTTTTCCGTAGTTCGAACCCGAACCACCCCAAAACCCTAAATTTTGGTGTAACCCTAAAAAGTTGGGGGTATGAGTGGTTTGTGTGGAATACACTCTTTGAGGTCTTGCAGATATGAATCCTTCCATGGTTTCCATTGCTTTTGCTTGCTCTGCTGACATTTTCGCTGCGAATCCCGTAAGCACGTTGTGGTATGCGAAAACCACGCTTGGGTGGTCCTCCGTTGAGGCGGCGGCGGCAGCGGTTGGCAGCAGAAACGAGTGGTACCAGGTTTCGCGATCTTGCGGTTGATCAAAGGATTGAGCGTTGGCGGAGTTTAAGTGGACAATGTAGGTATCGAGTTCGGTAGCGGTGGCGGAATAGAAGGTTAAAATGGTGGTGAAAGTGAGAACCAACATAAAAGCCATTAATGGTGATATCTTGTATCTCTTATTGGTATCCATTGTTTTTGAAAGAGATGTAAGTTTGCATGCTGATACAAGAATGTATATATATATATATATATATATATATATATAGAGAGAGAGAGAGAGAGAAAGAGAGTAAATTACGTTTTTAGTCCCTGTGATTTGTTGAAAATTTCTAACTTTGTTTTTATGGTTTTGAAATTACAATTTTTATCTTTATGGTTTATAATTCATTATCTTTTTCGTTCTTATAGTTTTTATTTTATTGATTTTTTCATCTATATGGTTTACAATTCATTTCTTCATAATTAAAAGTAGTGTTTTGGTCTCAGGGATTAAACTAGAAATGAATTGCAAACCATACGGACTAAAACTAAAAGTTTGAAACCATAGGGACGAAATCCGCAATTTTTAACAAACCACAGGGACAAAAATCATAATTTACTCATATATATATATGTGTGTGTGTGTGTGTGTAGACTTGAGATCATGTGAGACCAGACTATTTTTAAGGAGCGACTGGAAAGCGTGATCCTTTCTGGTCAAAAGGATTGATGGCAGTGAAGTATTGAAGGGACAAGTGAATTTTCGGTGGCCTCCGCCCGGAACTTCATTGATTCAAAAACGTTAGCGACTGATTAGACTCCGACGAGATGGAATAAGCTCGTTACTATAAAAGTCAACATTTTTAGGTGGTGTTTGGGCTTGAACAAGATTCCCACCAGGGATAATCTCGATAGGATAGGATTTGACGTGAATTACACTGTATGCCCGCTTTGGGAGTTGGAGGTTGAATCGGTGGGCCATCTGTTTTTTGGGTGCCAATTGGCCAGAGATATATGGAAGAATATTGGTCAATGGTGGGGCTTAGACATTCCACATGTAAGAACAATTTCAGATTTGAATGTGTGGTTGGATGGTTGAGGTTGCAGAAAGGGGGTCTGCTTTGTCTTGAGGCGGTTAATTATCTTAATGTCGCTTTGGCTTATCTGCTCTCACTGGAATGGGACCTTATTTAGAAACACTAAGCCGAAGAAGGCGGTGTTATGGGATAATGTTGTTACTTATTCTTTCTTTTGGATTATTAATAGGAGTAGAAAGTTCAAAGACTGTGAAGGTACTATGATGGTAAACATTCACAGTGTTTTTGCTATCAATGTTTGTTGTTTTTCTTACCTTCACAATAAATCAATGTGAATGTTTAGTGTTAATTTGTTGGTCTCACGAAAACAAGTTGGTCTCACATAAACCGAACCCTATATATGTATGTATGTGGGTGGCAGATGGTGGCCGGCATGATGGTGGCGGCCGACCGGTGAGAATAATTGAAATGAAAATTTGAGGAGTGAAATTAATGGCAGAATATTCGTCGTTAAATCATGTTTCCAAAAAGATAATTAAGAATGGTTTTATGTGGTGGATAAAATGGAGAGAAGATAAGGTGTGGGTGTATAATATCCACCAACCAAAACAAAAAAGCGATAACAGTGACTTAGAGCATCCCTCACGGTGAACTCTTTAGGCCGTCCGCAGCGCCCTTCGGGCTCGAGCTCGGGCTCGGGCGGGCAGCGGTGCGGGGTACGCGGGCTTGGCCAGCGGGTTTTCAAACCCGAGGAACCCGAAGCTATTTTCTCAAAAAAAAAATTAAATCTTAAAAATAAATAACTCCCAACAACGGCTACTTTTTATTAAAAAAATTAATTAAATGTATAAATAAAAGAATTAAAAAAATGAGGTGGCAAGAGGGCTTTTAGTTATGCGCTGGGGGTCTTTAGGGCTTAGCTGATGTGGCGTTGATGTGACGTTGAGGGCTTTTAGTTATGCGCTGAGGATGGCCTAAGAGGTTCATTTCTTGTGAAATCAGCTTTCTCTCTCTATGCCACGTCAGCTTTATCTTTTCTACTTATTTTATAAATCTTTTACTCTTAATCATAGACCAATTCATAATTTATATAATAAAAAACTACAATAATTAAAATTTACTTATTATAATTAAAAGACAATAATTATAAACTAATGGTAATTACAATAATACCATCACCAATGTTACCGAAATGCCACAAAACTCTCTCATCTTACCGAAATGCCACAAAAAACCGCAATGGGCCCCGCGATCGCGGGCCCCAGGCCCGCGTTGGTCCCTCAAGAATGCCCGCGGCCCAGCTTTCCCCCCTCAAGAATGCCCGTGTTGGCAGTTTTGGTCCCTGCCCGCGTTGTGCCCCCGCGATCGCGGGCTAACCCGCCACGTGTCGGCCCAGGGTTAACCCTAATTTTTTTTGAAGACTCAAACCCTAATTTGTACACTTTTGGTCCCTGAAAAATTACACTTTCAGCCCCTGTACTTGGACGAATCTTGCATGCTTTTACTGTTTTTTTCCACAATTATTGTACTTTGAAGACCAATTTGTGGTTGAAATTCATTTGCATGTTTGAATCAATGTTAAATCAGTGTTTTTGGAATACCAGTTTGTGGATGAAATGAGAGATTGGTTGTCATCAATGTTGGTTGTTTCATTCATAAATAGATGTAAAATGCAATCCATAATCGACACACCGATTTCATACTTCTTTCTTGATTTCTTTCTGCAATATTTTGTGTTTGAGATACTACTGAAAAAATGAGTTCATCTGTTGCAAAAGTTAAGCTATTTTTCTGTTACGATGGTGAATGGGTGGAAGACAACAATGAGTGGAATTTTGTTTATAAATCTAAGCATGGTGTAAAATTACCAGTAAAATTTTCTTATCAGAAGTTTGTTGCATACGCCATGCAAAAATGTGCAATCGACCCTTCTGATGTTTGCAAGTTAGTGTTTAAAAATGGTGATGGGTCATTTGTGGATTTATCCAACGATGGGGATATCTCTGGTTTTCTGCACTTTGCAGTCGATTCAGAAAGCCCTCCATTACTTTTTGTGTATCCCGGCGTATCCGACGAAAACGATGACGACGGTGACGACGACGACGACGGTGACGACGAAAACCTCCAAATAGAGCAGCCTGATTCTCAATTTCAGGCGTCCAACGCCCCAACGGTTCCAGAGATGCAACAACAACAACCACAACCACATGAAGGGCGTACTGCTGGAGTTGATGATGACGAAACCCACGTTTTCAGAACGGGTAATTCTGAAATAGACAGATCAGACACCGATAGTGATGATCAGACCCCTAGTAGAAAATCATGTAGTCAGATAGATGACTTTTTTGATATGCCCCTTATTCTTCCAGACTCCCATACCTAGACACAAACCTACGAACCTACACCTTATATTCGCAGTGAAATGTTACATGTAGGTCAGATATTCGAGTCGAATGATCTCTTGGCAAGTCAGGTCGGACTTAAGTTCTTGGAAGAGGGTTTTGAAAGGCGCACGTCGAAATCTGACAAAACTAGATACATAGTTGAATGTGCCTGAAAAAACTGTGAGTGGAGGATGTACGGGATTGAAACGGGTGGCAAAGGAGGGGCGTTCATTATTAGAAAGTTGGACGACGTACACACTTGTACGAGGACGCAACTGAATCCCCACCACAAACAAGCCAGTAAAAATACTTTGGGTGCGATACTGAAAAAAAAATTCTTGATTAGTAGGTCATTGCGTCCAAAGGACATCGTCCACAATGTTCACCAGCAGTTCGGCGTCACGATTGATTACCACCAAGCTTGGCATGCGCGATGCCATGCACTGTTTATGGTGAGAGGCACGTTCGAGGAGTCGTATAAACGACTCCCGGCATATTTATATAATTTGCAGCTGCAGAACCCTGGTACTGTCACGCAGCTACAGACCGATTCACATCGACGGTTTGAGATGTGGTTCGTGGCCCTTGGACCCGCGGTACGTATTTTAACACGTCATATGTTTACACATTATAAACTATAACATTTACAAAGGAAAACCACCTACGTTTTTGCAGATCCGCACATTTGTGGCAAATCTACGTCGTGTCCTGATAATAGACGCAGCCCATTTAAAGGGCCGTTACTTGGGTATGATGTTCCTGGCGGTTGCCATGGACGGGGATAACTCCATCGTTCCAGTAACTTTCGGCGTAGGCAAGTCCGAAATCGGGGACGAGTGGACTTGGTTTCTGTCCATGTTGAGACAAGCTATCGGAGACCCGCAAGGGTTGGTGTTTATGTCCGACAGGGCTCCTTCCATAAGCGCCGCAATCTCTGCCATCTACCCAAACGCCCCTCACGCCATATGCTGTCGACATTTGGAGATGAACGCCAAATCCAAGGACAAACGTATTACGACCAACAAGAATGTCTACTGGGCGGCATGCAGAGTATACGGATCGGGAGTTTAACAAGTACATGAATATGCTACGACATAGTGCCGACGAAGCAGCCAAAGTCTTTGACAATGCTGGACCGGAGAGGTGGTCCGCGGCCCATTTTCCTGGACAACGGTATGACATTCTGACCTCGAATAGTGCAGAGTCTGTGAATGCACTCTCCCGTTTTGCGCGTAGATGTCCGATTGTTAATCTTATGGACTACTTTAGGGCCTTTAAACAAGAGTGGTACCAAATTCGACGCCTAAAAGGAGCTGAGATGCAAAATGCACTCACACCAACGGCGGAGAAGATCGTTCAGTACAGGGCGCGTCGTGCGGCGACATGGCCGGTAAGAACAATCGGGTATGGGAAGTACGAGGTGCATGATGACTATCTTCACGCGATTGTGAATATGGAAGACCACCTTTGTTCGTGTCGCGAATGGGATAAATCTGGGTTACCGTGCGGCCATGCCATCACTGCAGCAAGACATACGGGTCGTAGAGATTGCAGCGACTTGGCTGTTTGTTTCTTCACGTCCGAATATTACCGAAGAACTTACGTGGAGGTAATAAACCCAGCTGGACCCCCTGCAGCATGGGTGTATCCACCCGACCCGCTTCCACCATGCTATCCACCTTTAATCGATAAAAATAGAGATGGGAGACCGAGAAAGAACGACCGACGTCCATCACGTGGTGAAAGTTCGATACAGCGAAGATGTACTCGGTGCCAATGCATAGGACACACTCGTGGAGAGTGTCCAAATCCCGCCCCTTCAACCGTGCCAAGGAGACATTCAGTCAGTCACACCTCGGGCCCGTCACAGCTTGAACCATATGGAACAAACACATATGATACTGTTGATCTAAACGCTGATTTGTAAATGATATATATATTCATATTATATATATACACATACATATGCTTCTAAATGAACATTGATAACACAACTAGTTTGTAAATGATATATATATATTCATATTATATATATACACACATATATATGCTTCTAAATAAACATTGATAACACAACTAGTTTGTAAATGATATATATATATATATATTCATATTATATATATACACACATACATATGCTTCTAAATGAACATTGATAACACAGCTAGTTTGTAAATGATATATATATATTCATATTATATATACACACATACATATGCTTCTAAATGAACATTGATAACACAACTAGTTTGTAAATGATATATATATTCATATTATATATACACACATACATATGCTTCTAAATGAACATTGATAACACAGCTAGTTTGTAAATGATATATATATATATATTCATATTATATATATACACATACATATGCTTCTAAATGAACATTGATAACACAGCTAGTTTGTAAATGATATATATATATATATATTCATATTATATATACAAACATACATATGCTTCTAAATGAACATTGATAACACAGCTAGTTTGTAAATGATATATATATATATATTCATATTATATATACACACATACATATGCTTCTAAATGAACATTGATAACACAGCTAGTTTGTAAATGATATATATATATTCATATTATATATATATATACACACATACATATGCTTCTAAATGAACATTGATAACACAGCTAGTTTGTATTCCATCCAACAGGCTCTTCATCTTCAATCTTTCTGACCCTTCTTCAACGACTTCTGCTTTTGCAATCACGTATGGCCATTGTGTACCACAACCCGGACACACTTTAGCAAATGAGTTGAGGGTTGTCATATATTCTACAAGAGGAGTGGGCCCACGTGGATAGAGTACGGCTACCAAAATCTAGCATCATTAACAAAAAAAACCCATGTTTGTTTATCCGAATGAGGTAACCTCTGACTTGACCTTGCATGATGTAAAAAAATAACAAAAAATACAAAACAACAACACAGTAAAAAAAATACAAACAACAACACAGTAAAAAAAATACAAAACAAGAAAAAAAATACAAAACAACTAAAACAACCACCACCTACTTAAAAATTGATTTAGTTTCATCAATCCAAGCTTGCTTTTCGTTTACCTTCGCTTGAATAATTGCGAAGTCTTGCAGAATATGGTGAATTGCTTCTTGTTCTCGACGAACACGAGCCTCCCTAGCTTTTATATCCCCTTTCATCCTTTTGATCTCCCTGTCTTCCTCTTCGATCTTTCTCAAATGGACTGCCTTCCTGTCCATAATTTTTTTCCACTCTTCTGTTAGTTCATCTATCTCCTTTTCCTTTTTTGGTATGGCGACCTCGATTTGAGGTGGCATTTTTTCAGGAGTAGACTTAGGGTTTGATGACGATGCCATTTGTGGATGAAATGAGAGAAGAAAAATCAAGAGAGAAAACAATTCAAAGAAAGAAAGCAAGAGAGAAATCAAGAAAGAAAGCAAGAGGAAGTGTGAATTGTGAATTGCATCTTACTGGTATTTATGGATGAAATCTCAAACATGCAAATGAATTTCAACCACAAATTTGTCTTCAAAGTACAATAATTGTGGAAAAAAATAGTAAAAACATGCAAGATTCGTCCAAGTGTACAGGGGCTGAAAGTGTAATTTTTTAGGGACCAAAAGTGTAAAATTTGGCCCATCGCGGGCAGGGACTGAACTTGCCAACACGGGCAAAGTTGGGGGGCTCCGCGGGGCTTTTGGCCGAAACAGTTTGCCACCTGGGCCTGGGGCCCGCGATCGCGGGGCCCATCGCGGGCTTTTGTGGCATTTTGGTAAACTTGGAGAGATTTGTGGCATTTTGGTAACTTGAGGTCAAACTTGTGGCATTTTAATTAATTTCCCTTAAATTTACTTATTATAACTAAAATACAATAATTAAAAATTAATTATAACTGAAAGACAAAAATTAAAAATTACAATAATTAAAATCATTTTATATATCTAGAGGTTGATAATTAATTTGTAAAAGTAGAAGCTGTTAATTAATTAATTAGTTAATTAAATTCTTTCTTGAATTTATTTATAGTATTATTAATTCACTAGTTGAGTGCCCGCGCAATGCGACGGGATGCAAAATTCGTCTACATGTATTTAAGGAAGAACAAATAAGTACCTAATTGAGATCATAGTTTTATCTGTTTTTTGTTTATACTGGTTATTATAAGTACCAATTGAAGGAGGACATAGTTTTATCTATTTTTTGTTAATCAATGGATATTATAAGCACCCAATTGAGATCATAATTTTGAATTGTCAAGACAGAGGTAAAAATGAAGTAAACATATAAACATTAATGAATAGCAATACAACACAACATAGCAACTGTACCAACATAGAGAAACAGCCGTTTACTTGACTACTTACCCGGTAAACGCTTACCCAGTAAGTGCTTACCGGCAATAGTCAATACTTTCACCTAACTTACCGGGTATAATTTTATTCCATTAAAACGACAACATATACAACATTTTTATCCGGTAAGCGCTTATTTGGTAAGATTCTCAATTATCCGATAAGGTAAACCGGTAAACACTTACCAAATAATCGTTTAATAAACGACCCTAGGTTAAACTTAAACTTACCTCCGATTTTCAATAAAAGACTTCAGTTGCTCATTCTCGGTTAACAGCTTTGCAAGCTTTAGACTTCATTAAGCACTGATCCAGAACCAGATTTGACCCCAAACAGCACCGAAACTCGAATCGATCAGCTTTCTGGATCGCCATGCTCCCCAACTGGTACTGCAGTAGTGATCATCTGTGGTTAAGCCAGGTCTGTCCGTGGGCAGACAGTAGGCCTGGCTTAATCACCGAACTGCAGCTCCACATTTATTGTTGCTTATTCGATACACTCTCTTCTTCTTGCTTATCGTTACGTCGACCCCGGGTTCAATAACCAATTGGACCAGTCCGTAGCTATGCCTCGGTCTCTACGTTTGATCCAGTCGAAGATTTTAAGTTGCGCTGAAAATAACTTTTCTGAGATTTTTCTTGCCGAAAATATTAACGACATTGTTATGAGCTTTTAATCAAATACAATATTTAGAGAAGGCCAATTCAATAAAACATAGGAAACACAGATATTACCTACAGTCAAAAACTCGTTGAATAATAGACCTGAAACAGTGGATAAGAAGCATGATGGAGGAACTATGTCAAAAATACAAAGCATAAAATCTGTCATAAAAACCTGATAATGCCATATCATCATAGAACATTGACACTATCGAGCTTTCTTCAACCCAGTAGCATACCTGCGACAGTTAAAACATGCACCAATGCAAAAGTATGGTCAATGCAAACATCATGACAATGTACTGAGATTGCTTATTAGGTAAATGATAGTGGAAACTTTTGCTGGTAAGCGCTTACCCAATAAGCATTAAAAATCCCTTTAGTATGCTAGACTGATCAGTGTAGTATTAGAAAACCTGTGAGTGCTAAGTAAAGTATTCCAGATGCTGTGTGATTCAACAAGCAGCCTAGTATGCCAATCTTTACAAAAGTGGAAAATCTTCATACAGGTAAAACCTAATGTATGGTACAAATCTATATATGTCACTGCTATATAAAAGAAGTGGTGTAAATGCAAGGATAATAATATAGAAAATACTCAATAGTCAGAAACAATTTATAAATCTCAACCTAACTACTAAAATATATGATGTCTAAATATATCATATATCATGTCCAACAATCATTATCAGTTACCATCATTGATCTGTTAGAAGAGAAAAGATTAAACCTGGAATGTGATGGAGAAGTCCAAATTCCCACATAGCATCAACCTAATTGATTAGAAAATCCTTGATTAAAAGGAGAGATTGAAGTAAAGTAAATGTAAGAACCACTCAAAAACAATGTTTCATTCCATGGATATAATGGGAGAATCACTTACAATGCAGCAGGCGGCAGAATGATGATGAGAAATTATGTGTGGATCCATGGAGAAACGAATCAGGAGAAAATAGAATTAAAAACTAAATTGCGATCAAGATCAAAATCTAGGGTTTTGTTGAAACAGTGGTGATGGTGTGTTTGTCAATGGAAATCAAATACGGGGAAATCGCCCCTTTGAAGAGGGAGCGACAAGCGAGAGAATTTTTTGTGAATGAATGAAAGCTTCAGAGCTATCGATCGCTGCTTTTTAGGATAGTAATCGTCATATGCAAGAAAATTTTGAATGTGAATCGTCCCTTTGGAGGTTGTGATTTTGAATCTCTCATCAATCTGTCGCTTTGGAGGCTGTGAATCAGAGCGGGAGGGATTTTAAGACTATGTGTATAAAGAACCAGTACCTTATTCATTGGTGTTTGTTTTAAAAAAATATATTTTAAGACTTTAAGACTTTAAAACTTTAGATTAAAGAGTAAACTACACTTTTGGTCCCTGTGGTTTGGTGTTTATAACACATTTGGTTCTTACAGTTTAAAATTTACACTTTAGCCACTACAATATGCCATTTGGTCCGGATTTGGTCCCTGAATCTAACAGCCGTTAAAAATTTTCGTTTAATGAAGGGCATTTTTGTCCTTTTCACTTTTATCACATTTTTCTTTAATAAATAAATAACTATACAAATTAAAGGGACTAAAAGTGTAACTCACTCTAATATATATGTCTATATATATATATATATAGGGTCAGGTTCAAGGGAAAACCTCAAAAAAAAACGGAAAACTGAAGAATACCCTAGGAGCCCTTCATTTGGGCGGTATGCACTTGTGCATAGAGGTTATTTGTAACATGCATTTGTGCATACATGCACAAATGCATAATGCACTTGTGCATAAAACCAAAAGGTCAACTATTTACCTGTATGCACAAGTGCATACCGTTCAGATGAAGGGCTCCTAGAGTGTTCTACAGTTTTCCGTTTTTTTAGGTTTTCCCTTGAACCTCTCTCTCTCTCTCTCTATATATATATATATATATATATATATATATATATATAGATTATTTCATTTTCAGTCGCTTTCATGTCGTTGTTTATCTTTAGAGTTAATTACGTTTTTAGTCCTTGTGGTTTGTTCAAAATTGTAATTTTCGTTCCATTGATTTGGAAATTACGGTTTTTGTCCTTATGATTTGTAAGTCATTGTTATCTTTGTTCGTATGATTTATAATTTATTGTTGTTTCGGTCCCTGTGGTTTACAATTTTTTAATGTTTTAGTCTATTGTAATTAAAAGGTAGAAATTAGTCTAGAAACGAAAATAATAATAAACTGAAAATTATAGGGACTAAAATTGCAATTTTGAAACTATAAAGACAAAAAACAAAATTATTAACAAACCACAAGGACTAAAGCGTAATTTACTTTTATCTTTATTAATTAATGAAGTTAAATTGACACAGGGACCTCTGAGGGCACTAATTTGAGTTCTACAAGACGATTGGGATTTACCTAGCTATTTTTCCATAGACACGGGGATTAGTCGTGTTGTGTATAAGTTGGGTCGGATATCCACGGTTAATTAACAAAAAAAAACAGATAATAATATAATCTTTACTCACTTCAATAAAATTTTGTTTATAAGACAGTAAACAATTTCTAAGAGTCCTGATAGACTGTTTTATAAAATTTAATTTATAGTAACAATAAATAAAGTGTCACATTTAAAGGTGTTATTTTTTTTTTACGTCTTAACAAGTTTTTGGTATTTTTTTAATATAAAGGGTTGCATTAGTTATGTTATAGAACACTTTTTGAGGAGTTTCCTAGCTATAAACCATTATTTTTATAGGACACCTGTTTTTTGTAAGAAAAATTTTCAAATAGTGTCACATAAAATAAATAATACGGCATTTAAAAATGTCTTAAAAAACTTGTTACGATGTCAAAAAAGCGTCTTATAAACTTATTACAATGCCTTTAGATAGAACACTTTATTTATCAGTCCTATAATTTAAAGTCTTATAAAACAGTCTATTAGAACACGTAAAAATTCTTAGCATCATATAAACCTAATTTGTTGTAGTGACTGTTCCCGATGAATCATGCATGAAAATTATTCATCATTATCATGCATATTATTTATTCATGAATATTTATTTTGATATTCATGGGTCATCATGAATTCCTAATGAGTAGTTTGGTTCTCACCAATTTCAAAATATTTACGTTTCTCAAATGAACCTACCATAAATAGCCAAACACAAATAGTGTCATATTTAGGAGGGGATATCAAAAACGGCATATGGGGATGCGGTTTGTCATTATCTTTGTTGGGCATGAAAATTAATTAATGACCCGGTCGGGCGACCTAACAGACATGCCATGCTTGGTCACCGACCTATATGCATAACAAGACGCGGGTAACGGTTAAAACAAGTTTTTTTAGGGTTGATGTTGAATTGTGGACGTACACGATCACACTATCAATATGTTGGACGTATATTGTCACACTGATAGTGGAATCAAGTTAAATTATTGTTTATTTGCTCTCATTGCATTTTACATATGTTGCTCTTATTGTGCATTGTCATTTGTCTGAGACTTTGAACATGTTTTAGATCGTTTTGTTTCCCTACTCATTATTGGGTTTTTTATATGTAATAACCGGGTTTTGTTTTTGGTCGATATTGGAATTTTGGGAGAATTTCGGAAATCTAGAAGATGTGTGGTCTAAGTGTGAAACTTAAAAGTTTGGTGCTTCTTGTGAAGGTATATAAGGAAAGTGAAAACCCTATTTTTTCATTAAGCATTTTGTCTAGTGTGTGTTGTGTGTGTGTGGCTGGAAGAAAGAACAAGAAAAAGGGGTTTTGGCTTAGAGGAAGAAGGAGCTACGATTTCAGCTGAGTTTTGAAGAGGGATTCCAGAATCATCAATCATCCAGGTAAAACCAATCCTATTCCTCTTTAAGTTAGTGTGTTTTGTGGGTTTTTAGAGAAGAAATATGGATTTTATGGGTGTATGGTGTTTCCTCATCTAATCTGATTAAAAGAGTAGTAGTTTGGGATAATGTGTGACTAGCGACCTACATTGTTAATCTGGAGGTGTTGAGGAAATTAAGACATGAGATTGTGCAATTTTCTGCGTTTTTGGTATTGCACGCCGCGTCCGGAAACCCTCAAGTTAGGGTAGTATCTGGACGATTGGTGGTGTCCGGGTAGAACCCTGGTAGTAGTCTCCGGATGGCTTGTTTTCCGGGTAAGATGTCCGGATTGTTTGGTTATCCGGGTAGGACGTCCGGATTGTTGGGGTGTCCGGGTAAGATGTCCGGTTTGTTGGGGTGTCCGGGTAAGATGTCCGGTTTGTTGGGGTGTCCGGGTAGGACGTCCGGATTGTTTGGTTATCCGGGTAGGACGTCCGGATAGCCTGGTTGTCCGGATAGTTTTGGCTATCCGGATACGGTGTTCGGAAAGGGTATAGTGTGACTTAGTAGTGCAGGCTGTTGAGTGTGTAATTTCATCAAGTGGCTTATTGTGGTAGTATGTACCTTATAGGTGCAGTTGAAGGGAGAGCTTATCTAGTGTGAGGACTAAGCGGGACGACAGGTGAGTCTTTCTAACTTAATCCTTTTTAAAGTGTGGAACCTTATGCATAATTTTATATGGTAAGTGTTCGTTTTATCGAATGTTCATGAATGAGAAGTGTGACTTAACTGTGTGGAAGATATCTATCTATGTGTGGACGAACTTTGGCAAATGTGTGAGATGGGGGGTGTGTCCCATATGTGTGGATATATGAATGTGTTTCATATATGGGCGGTGTGTGCCCTTTTTGCTGTCACGGTGTGTGTGACCATAGTGTGTGCCATTAGTTTGTCATAGTGTGCTGGCCATTAATGTGTGCTCATAACGAATTCATTTAAATACTTTTACTGAAAGCTTTTACTTGAACTGTATTATTTTGTGGCGTGGCTTTTGAGGGAACTCACTAGACCCTATGGTCTAACCCTCGCTTTCAAAACTAAAACCTTTCAGGTAATCAAGTTGAAGGCTCAGGAAAAGGGAAAGGGAAGGTGTGAGCTGGAGCTTGCATCTTGGGGATATAAGACTCCTATTTTTGGCATTTTAGACTTATTCTCAGCTGTAATAGGGTTATTTTCCGCATAAACCCTTGTTGAACATTATTGAATTTTGGTATAGCCAGGTTTTGGCAGATATTACCTATCTATGAATGTTGTGTTTGTCTACCTTTAGTTTTGGGTTGTTACAGTTGGTATCTGTAACACCCTAAAAATAGGGCTAATTTAAACCTTAAAATTTCACAAGTTATGATCAAATAACATCAAACTTGTATAACAAGAGGATCAACAGTAAGGTTTTTATATACAATAGACATCTACTCAAATAACCTATTAATCTAATCATTACATCTTAATCAGATTAACTAGGTTATCAAATCATCTGTCCCAAAATAACAAAAGAATAACTAGATCCTCTGTCATTTCCAAGTTTGAGTCTTTCCAAAAATTCTCATCTCACATCCCAGCTTACTTCCCGGAGCTTGTACCTGGTAAGAAAATTCAACTTGAAACATTAGGCTTTCGCCTAGTGAGAATATTCAAATCAAATTAAAATTTAACAATTAAAATCTCAACAGATAAATCAAACCTGTTCTCGCCCATCTTACCGTATAACAACTTCTTTCAACATTGGGAATCTACTCCACTCCCATATTTATGACTAATTCATCTAGCCATAATAATACTACTAAGAGTTTACCATAAATCATCCCAGATTTAGAGTCAATACTCTTATCCAAGAAATTACAAGTCAAAACCTGCATATTTCTTAATCCGGAAATAGAGATTACAAAGTACTTTATGCCTATCTCAAATCTTCCTTTCACCACTGGGAAATCTCCGATCTTCCCTAAAATGGAAATCTCCGATCTTCCATTCGAAATGGGAATTACAAATCAAAATCTGCCTATTCCACATTTCACATCTTTCCCACCTTAGAATCAATGGTCCCAATGGGATTAATATTTCGCGATACACAACCGGGACCCCCGATGATTCAAGGTACACTTAATCACTAAAAATTACATCCCTTTGGTCAATGGCTAGTAATCGGTTCCCATTATACCGTACTAAGGTGCCCCCGATGACCGAATGCCTATTTTTAGCAATCACAACATAATACATAAGTATTATACTCTTACTATCGTATGTGCATAACATACCATATATTTATCTCAAAACATATTCTTAAGTTCATAGATCTATTACCAAAATCTGTAAACTGACTCTTTTTATCCAACTCCCGGTAGTCACAGCTTTCGGTATCCCAACTCCCGGTAATTACACTCCCGGTAATCCCACTCTCGGTAATCACACTCCCGGTAATCCACTCCCGGTAATCACACTCCCGGTAATCCACTCCCGGTAATCCCACTCCCGGTAATCCCACTCCCGGTAATCACACTCCCGGTAATCACACTCCCGGTAATCCACTCCCGGTAATCCACTCCCGGTAATCCACTCCCGGTAATCACACTCCCGGTAATCCCACATGTACCGGGACTACGTACAGTTTATTCCAACAAGTCCACAATTCGATTTAAAACATAAAATCTGTTCAATCTACTCATCAATTAAGTTCTACTAACATGTTAAGACACACATACTACACATCTATTTCAACATTAATTGCTAAATTTTAAAGAGAGTTGAATAACTCACCTGTATGAAATCCGAACACAGTGCAGTTCTTCAAACTCCAAATTAAGCTTCCCATAACAGTTCTAAACAAATAATTATGCAATTTATTACCTTCCTTACAAGAAATCAGTAAAACAACTTCAATTTCTTACCACAATTTCTCCAAAATCAGCCTTTCTTTCTTCTGCTTCTTTTCTCTTTCACGGCTCTCTCTCGATTCTCTCTGTTTGTTTTCAATAAAGTGACCGACTCCTAATATGATTACTTCAGTATTAGGAAATCAACTTTCCAACAATAGCCATTTAACCCCTCAAGTTAATTTTCACAATTAACTTTACACTTTAACCAAATTACAAACTTAACCCCAAAGTTTATAATTATAATTTACAAAATAATACAACGGAAATTCGAGATGTTACAATACTCCCCAACTTGAAAAGGATTTCGTCCCCGAAATCAAAGATAATAAAACAATTGGGGATATCTAGTCCTCATGTCTTCCTCCGTTTCTAACGTCACGTTAGCACCTCGATGGTGTTTCCATTGTACTTTTAACATAGCTATCTCTTTACCACTTCGCAGCTTCTTAACTGACTTTTCCAAGATTGCCTCCGGTCTTTCAACACATCGGCTCCCTTCATCCACCCTAACATCAGCAAGTGGAATCACATCTTGTTCTTCGGCTAAGCATTTCCGAAGATAACACACGTGAAAAGTATTATGGATCCCTTCCAACTCAGGTGGAAGATCCAATTGATACGCTTGTAGACCCACTCTTTTGGTGATAGTGAAGGGTCCTAGAAAACGAGGACTTAACTTCCCACGCTTTCCAAACCGTATCACACCTTTCCATGGGGATACTTTAAGCATTACACGCTCCCCAACTTGAAATTCCTTTGGCCTTCTTTTCGGATCAGCATAACTTTTCTGTCTATCTTGAGCCGCCTTCATATGCTGCCGAATTTCCTTTACCTTGTCCGCAGTTTGTTGCACAAGTTCCGGACCAGCAAACTGTTTCTCTCCGGCTTCTAACCAGCACACCGGAGTTCTGCATTTCCTACCATATAATGCTTCGAAAGGTGCTCTTCCAATACTAGAATGGTAACTGTTGTTATAAGCAAACTCTACCAATGGCAAATGCGAATCCCAGTTACCCCCAAAATCTAGCACACACGATCTAAGCATATCTTCCAAAGTCTGTATTGTTCTTTCACTTTGGCCATCAATTTGTGGGTGATAAGCAGTACTTAGATTAACCCTCGTACCCAATTCCTCTTGAAGCGACTGCCAAAACCTGGAAGTAAACCGACTGTCACGATCAGACACAATAGACACCGGTATACCGTGTCGTGACACTACTTCATCAATGTATAGCTTTGCTAACTTATCTATTGGTGATGCTTCTTTCATAGCTAAGAAATGAGCACTCTTAGTCAAACGATCGACGATTACCCAAATGGTATCGTTACCTCTTTGCGTCTTTGGTAACTTTGTCACAAAATCCATAGTAATCTTATCCCATTTCCACTCCGGAATTTCCAAAGATTGAAAACTTCCGTATGGTCTTTGGTGTTCTGCTTTTACTAACGAACAAGTTCCGCATTTCTCTACTATTCGTGCCACATCTACTTTCATAGCCGGCCACCAATAGTGTAATTTCAAGTCTCTATACATCTTAGTACTCCCCGGATGTATAGAATACTTAGATCTATGCGCATCTTCCAAAATCAACTCCCGATTTCCACCTATCTTTGGTACCCATACACGGCCTTGGAATAACTTAATCCATCGGCTATCTTCAGTCAGCTGAAGATATTGCTTGCTCATTACTTCTTCTTTCAAGTTGTTCTCTAACAAAGCTTCCACTTGAGCAGCTTTTATTCTTTCAATCAAACTTGACATTACATCAATTCTGACGTTCGTCGTTTTCAAACACCCACTATACTCTTTTCTGCTCAAGGCATCGGCTACAACATTTGCTTTACCCGGGTGGTAATGCAATTCACAATCGTAGTCTTTCAACAATTCAAGCCATCGCCTTTGCCTCATATTCAACTCCTTCTGATCAAAAACATGCTGTAAACTCTTGTGATCAGTGAAGAGTGTACACTTCGTTCCATAGAGATAATGACGCCACAACTTTAAAGCAAACACAACTGCTGCTAACTCCAAATCGTAGGTAGGATAGTTCTTTTCATGCTCTTTCAGTTGCCTTGATGCATAGGCAATCACCTTGCCTCGTTGCATCAATACACATCCTAAACCCATCTTTGATGCGTCACTATAAACTACCAAATCTTCAGTTCCTTCTGGCAGTGCAAGAATAGGAGCTTCACACAACTTCTGCCGTAAGGTTCTGAAAGCTGTCTCTTGTTTTTCGGTCCAAACAAACTTCACATTCTTACGAGTTAACAAAGTCAAAGTAGAAGCAATCTTTGAGAAGTCTTTAATAAATCTCCGGTAATAACCTGCTAAACCCAAGAAACTTCTTATTTCCGACGCACTTTTTGGAGTCTCCCAATTCATCATTGCTTCTATCTTTGTTGGATCTACTTTCACACCTTCCGATGAAATCACATGCCCGAGAAATTGTACCTCTTTCAACCAAAATTCACATTTAGAGAATTTTGCATACAATTTCTCTTTTCGTAACACTTCTAGAACTTCCCGAAGATGGCGTTCATGGTCGTTCTCATTCTTCGAATAAACAAGTATGTCATCAATGAAAACGATAACAGACTTGT
This sequence comes from Saussurea involucrata, assembly GCA_033807775.1. Lineage (NCBI taxonomy): Eukaryota > Viridiplantae > Streptophyta > Magnoliopsida > Asterales > Asteraceae > Saussurea > Saussurea involucrata. The sequence goes on from CM066313.1 coordinate 104,988,016, forward strand.
CTAGAAATGGTCGACATACTCTATTCATCAGATCCATGAATATAGCTGGAGCATTAGTCAACCCAAATGGCATCACGAGAAATTCATAATGCCCGTATCTAGTTCTAAACGCCGTCTTTGGAACATCCTCCTCTCTTACCCGTACTTGGTGATACCCCGACCTTAGATCAATTTTGGAAAAGCATCCCGCTCCATGGAGTTGATCAAACAAATCATCTATCCTTGGAAGCGGATACTTATTCTTTATCGTCACCTTATTTAGCTCCCGATAATCTATGCACATTCTCATAGTGCCATCTTTCTTCTTGACAAACAATACCGGAGCTCCCCAAGGCGAAGAACTCGGTCTAACAAAACCCTTATCTAAAAGCTCTTGCAATTGAGACATCATTTCTGTCATTTCAGCTGGCGCAAGACGATAAGGTGCACGAGCTATCGGTGCTGCTCCAGGAATAAGATCGATGCGAAATTCTACTTGTCTTTCAGCTGGTAGACGTGGAAGATCATCCGGAAATTCACGCACCACCTTGATATCTTGGACTTGTTTCTTTTCTAACTTCATATCTATAACATAAGCTAGATAGGACCAACATCCCTTCACTAAACATTTACGTGCCTTTGCCACTGAAATCAACGGAATATTTCCTTTCTGCTTTTCTCCAAAAATAAACACATCATCTTTATCAACCATCGGAATTCGAATCAGCTTCTTTGCACACATTATTTCTGCCTGGTTATTGCTCAACCAGTCCATTCCAACAATAATATCGAATCCCCCGATTTCCATTAACAACAAGTCAATCGGAAATTCTGTTCCCTCTATCAAAATTTTACAATCAACGAGTCTTTCACTAACCAAAGACTGAACTCCATTAGCTATCTCAACTACTAAGGCCTCTTCTAAAGTAGTGACAGACATAGCTAGCTTACGATAGAACAACTTGGATACAAAAGAATAATTCGCCCCACAATCAAATAATACATGTGCAGGAATGGAATTTATAAAGAAAGTACCCGAGACAACATCTTTGGATCCTTTCGCTTCTTCGGCAGTCATTTGAAATGCACGGCCAGTTGGTTTAGGAATAACCAACTTCTTTCCCTGATCCCCTTCTTTCTTCAACTTCGGACAGTCTCTCCGAAAATGACCCGGTTGCCTACATTCAAAACATACTGATCCCGGCATTGGGCAATTCACCGCTATATGCCCCGCCTTCCCGCACTTGAAACATTCATTTCCAACCACCCGACACTGACCAAAATGTTTGCTTTTACATTTCGAACACCAACTTGGTTCCCGGCGAGATTCGTAACGAATATTCTTGCCAAACAATTTGGTTTTCTGAGAAGATTCCGAATGACCTTCCCACTTTCTCTTTTCTCCCACATGCGCTTTCTCTTCTTTATCTTTGGCGTACATCTCTTCTATTACTTTCGCTTCTTCGACTGTTTCCCTTAAAGTAGTAGCTTTCGAACTTCGGACCCTCGTCATCATATCCGCCGGCAAACCCTTCAAATAAGCTTTAATTTTTTCTTTCTCAGCTGGAGCCACATGCCCCACCAAATTCAGTTTCTCCATGAAGGATTCGGTATACTTTCTCACAGTCATATTGTCTTTCTTGAGGTTTCTGAACTCTTCCTCGATTCGGTCCATTTCGGTTTCATTGCAATATTCTTCCAGAATCTTTGCTTTAAACATTTCCCAAGTCATGGCATTCAGAACTGTAGCTGACACAGAAGTTGACAGCACATTCCACCAAGATAATGCGTTACCACGTAACATTTGTGACCCAAATCTAACTTTCGACTTTTCATCATTACACTCACAAGCCCGAATGGCTTGTTCTATTTCTCTTAGCCAGTTCATACAGGTTACAGGACTATCTTCTCCTTTGAATTCAGGCGGCTTACAGCTCAAAAACGTTTTGTAGGAGCAATTCCTATCAACCCTTCTTTCCACCTCTGGACCTGTGTTACCAGTTGGGTTTATCACACTGGTATCAATCCCTGTTCGCCTCGGTTCCACATTCCGATCATTAAACATTTTCATAAACATCTCTGCTTGTCTTCCCATAGTGGTGTTCATCATTTCAGCTTGCCTTTCCATTGATGCATTCATCAATCTGGTCACATTATCCATTATCCGCCCTTCCATGCCTGAATCTGGTGGTGTGTGATCGGCAGTACTGGTACCCCCTCTATGTACCCGATTCCGCATTCCTCCAAGAGAAAGAAAATCTGGTGGCGTCTCACGAATTCCGCCTACTCCAGTTTGTCTTTCTCCCGTATCGTCTAACCAATTCCTATTCATAGAAGAATTAGGAGACCTCGGCGGAGTATTTACCATTGTTCTGAATGCGCACAACATAATACTCATCAGTAATGATTTATACATAACTAAACATACAATACGTACTTTACCGCTAATCAGTCACTGTAACAATTTGAAACAAGTATGCTGGTGTAGTAATATATTCATAATAACAGTAGCTAATTGAAATTGTGAAACAAATTATACATGAGAATTCTCATTACCATCGTTATAGTACTAACTTCGCGTATTTCCGTCGACTCTAAGACTACCCAGTCTTAGTAATTCTACCTGTACCTCTCAGATTATAACTTAATTCATCACAGCTTAAGTCTAGGTATCTCAAAAATCATACCTAGTTCTCTTAAACTACTGCTCTGATACCATATTGTAACACCCTAAAAACAGGGCTAATTTAAACCTTAAAATTTCACAAGTTATGATCAAATAACATCAAACTTGTATAACAAGAGGATCAACAGTAAGGTTTTTATATACAATAGACATCTACTCAAATAACCTATTAATCTAATCATTACATCATAATCAGATTAACTAGGTTATCAAATCATCTGTCCCAAAATAACAAAAGAATAACTAGATCCTCTGTCATCTCCAAGTTTGAGTCTTTCCAAAAATTCTCATCTCACATCCCAGCTTACTTCCCGGAGCTTGTACCTGGTAAGAAAATTCAACTTGAAACATTAGGCTTTCGCCTAGTGAGAATATTCAAATCAAATTAAAATTTAACAATTAAAATCTCAACAGATAAATCAAACCTGTTCTCGCCCATCTTACCGTATAACAACTCCTTTCAACACTGGGAATCTACCCCACTCCCATATTTATGACTAATTCATCTAGCCATAATAATACTACTAAGAGTTTACCATAAATCATCCCAGATTTAGAGTCAATACTCTTATCCAAGAAATTACAAGTCAAAACCTGCCTATTTCTTAATCCGGAAGTAGAGATTACAAAGTACTTTATGCCTATCTCAAATCTTCCTTTCACCACTGGGAAATCTCCGATCTTCCCTAAAATGGAAATCTCCGATCTTCCATTCGAAATGGGAATTACAAATCAAAATCTGCCTATTCCACATTTCACATCTTTCCCACCTCAGAATCAATGGTCCCAATGGGATTAATATTTCGCGATACACAACCGGGACCCCCGATGATTCAAGGTACACTTAATCACTAAAAATTACATCCCTTTGGTCAATGGCTAGTAATCGGTTCCCATTATACCGTACTAAGGTGCCCCCGATGACCGAATGCCTATTTTTAGCAATCACAACATAATACATAAGTATTATACTCTTACTATCGTATGTGCATAACATACCATATATTTATCTCAAAACATATTCTTAAGTTCATAGATCTATTACCAAAATCTGTAAACTGACTCTTTTTATCCAACTCCCGGTATTCACAACTTCCGGTATCCCAACTCCCGGTAATTACACTCCCGGTAATCCCACTCTCGGTAATCACACTCCCGGTAATCCACTCCCGGTAATCACACTCCCGGTAATCCCACTCCCGATAATACCACTCCCGGTAATCCCACTCCCGGTAATCACACTCCCGGTAATCACACTCCCGGTAATCCACTCCCGGTAATCCACCCCCGGTAATCACACTCCCGGTAATCCCACATGTACCGGGACTACGTACAGTTTATTCCAACAAGTCCACAATTCGATTTAAAACATAAAATCTGTTCAATCTACTCATCAATTAAGTTCTACTAACATGTTAAGACACACATACTACACATCTATTTCAACATTAATTGCTAAATTTTAAAGAGAGTTGAATAACTCACCTGTATGAAATCCGAACACAGTGCAGTTCTTCAAACTCCAAATTAAGCTTCCCATAACAGTTCTAAACAAATAATTATGCAATTTATTACCTTCCTTACAAGAAATCAGTAAAACAACTTCAATTTCTTACCACAATTTCTCCAAAATCGGCCTTTCTTTCTTCTGCTTCTTTTCTCTTTCACGGCTCTCTCTTGATTCTCTCTGTTTGTTTTCAATAAAGTGACCGACTCCTAATATGATTACTTCAGTATTAGGAAATCAACTTTCCAACAATATCCATTTAACCCCTCAAGTTAATTTTCACAATTAACTTTACACTTTAACCAAATTACAAACTTAACCCCAAAGTTTATAATTATAATTTACAAAATAATACAACGGAAATTCGAGATGTTACAGTATCAGAGCCTTAGTTTAAGGGATTTAGGTGACCGAACGGGCCTAAACTTAAACTGTAGGAGTCAAGTAGTACAGCTGAGAACTAGGGGGACCTTAGCGAGACTGGGTAGAATGATTAATGGGGTAGTGAGAACTGTCATGTAAGGTAAGTTGGCGATTACACTTGGCCAGTGTAATTACGAACTTACAGGTACATGTATGTGCTTAATTGCCTTATTAATTTGGAGCAGTAGATTTAATATTTATTTGTGTTTTCCTCGACAGTGTGTAATCATGTTGAGGGGATCCATGAGGGGTGCATCGGAACCTGTTGATGAGGAAATCGAGATGGAAGCACCACCTGTGCCGGCGACTACCCGTGGTAGGGGACGAGGAAGGGGACGGGGAGTGGTACCCCGGCGTGCGACTACCCAAGTGAATGAGAATACGGAAAGAACTGTAGTGAGGGCTCGTGTTACTCATGGAACAAGGAGTGCAGGAATTCCGCAAGAACCAGAGGCGTCTCAACAGGAGAGCTCCGCGTCCAGGCGGGGGGCGAGTCGGGGCGGAAGTCGTGGGCGTGGTCGTGCCCAAGCTTTTGTAACTCAAGAAAATTTCGCCACTGCTTTGGGTGAAATCCAGGATACGTTGAAAGCATTGTTGGCAAAGCAAGACGAGCCGACATTGGGGAGTAAAGAGTCAAGTGGTAGTAAAGAAGGGGCGACTAGCTCACATGGTTCTGCTTCGGGAAGTCATGTTCAGTCCAATCCTTTGGCAGTAAATGATCGGGTGCTGGGTGGAGGTTGTAGCTACAAGGCATTCGCTTCTTGTAAGCCGCCCACTTTCAAGGGAGAATGCAATCTTGTGTTGGAAATGAAATGGATCAGAGAAATGGAACTAGAGTTCGACACCTGTAAGTGTGCTGATAGCGACAGGGTGATGTATGCTCTGTCCATGCTAAAGTCGGAAGCAGTGTTCTGGTGGGATGCGGAGACCGCAGGAGAAGGGTCAAAGATTGCAAAGAGTATGACGTGGGAGACTTTTGTCTCAAAACTTAAAGCATCGTTTTGCCCTCTGGCGGCAGTGAAATGATTGGAGGAAGAGTTCTTGGGCTTGGAACAAGGTGGGATGTCGGTGAGGGAATATACCACAAAGTTTATGGAGAAAGCGAGATTTGATGAACTATATGTACCGAATGAAGAGCGCCGAGTGAAGAGGTACATTTTCGGATTGAAAAGTAGTGTGCAGGAACTGGTTACGGCTAGAAACCCAACTACTTTTCAGGCAGCCATCAATGCAGCGGAAATGGTTGAAAAGGAAAAGAACCATCAAGACGTGGAAAAGGGTAAGGAAAAGAGAAAGTGGGAAGTACCAGCACGTGACTCGAAACGGGCTAAAGTGTTCAAGCCGGAGTTTCGAGGAGGGTCGAAATTTGGAGAAAAACCGTGCGGAAAATGTAATCGAGTTCACCGTGGAGAATGTGCTGAACCTGAGGGGTGTTTCAAGTGCGGGAATTTAGGGCATATGGCACGTGACTGTCGGAACCCCCGAGCATGTTATCAGTGTGGATCGGTGGAGCATTTGAGGCCGAATTGCCCTCAGCTGAAAAGAGGGGATTCAGGTGGTTTTAGTGGTAAACAAGGAGGAAGAGGGGGAGAAAGAAAAGTGGAACCAGCCCAGACCAGGGCAAGGGCCTTTCGAATGACGGATGATGAGGCGGTGGAGATACCTGATGTTGTAACAGGTACCTTTCTTGTAAATTCTGTTCTTGCCAAAGTGTTATTTGATTCGGGTGCAAATCGTTCATTTCTATCGCCGGACTTTGCCCGACGATTGGGTGTTAAGCCTAAACGGTTGGGGTGTGGGTTTGACGTAGAGATTGCTGACGATAGGCGGTTTTGGTTAGAGAGATGTATGTTGGATGTAATATAGAGGTTGAGGGTCACTCTTTCCCATTGCGGTTGTACCCCGTGGGAATGGGAGAGTTTGATATTGTAGTAGGGATGGATTGGTTGGCTAGTAATAATGCTAGCATTGTGTGCAATAAGAAAATGATTCGTATGACCTTGCCGGATTTGTCGGAGGTGGTAATCTATGGGGATAGACGAGAGCGTAAGTCTTGTCTTATCTCGGTAATGAAAGCGAGACATTGTTTAGAGAAGGGGTGTCAGGGGTTCCTGGAGTATGTGATAGACGCTAAGAAAGATAAAAAGGGACTAGAGGATGTCCCCGTGGTAAAAGAATTTCCGGAAGTGTTTCCTGATGACCTGGCAGGTTTACCCCCAGATGGTCAAGTTGAATTCAGAATCGATTTGGTGCCGGGTGCGGCCCCGATAGCGTGTGCGCCGTATCGGTTAGCACCGACAGAAATGAAGGAACTGATGACGCAACTACAGGAGTTGTTGGATAAGGGGTTTATACGCCCTAGTTCCTCACCCTGGGGAGAGCTAGTGCTTTTCGTCAAGAAGAAAGATGGGTCTATGCGAATGTGCATAGACTATCGTGAGCTTAACAAGGTGACTATTAAGAACAGATACCCGCTTCCAAGGATCGATGATCTGTTTGACCAGTTGCAAGGAGCGAGCTTCTTCTCGAAGATAGATCTAAGATCCGGGTATCATCAGTTGAAAGTAAAGGAAGAAGACGTGCCGAAGACAGCGTTCCGCACGAGATATGGCCACTATGAGTTTTTAGTCATGCCCTTTGGTTTGACTAATGCTCCGGCAGTCTTCATGGATTTAATGAACCGTGTGTGCAGCGCGTGGTTGGATAAGTGTGTGATAGTGTTCATAGATGACATCCTCATCTACTCTCGATCCCAAAGTGAGCATGAAGAGCATCTTCGTATGGTGTTAGAATTGCTACGGCGAGAAAAGCTGTATGCAAAGTTTTTCAAGTGCGAATTCTGGCTTCGAGAAGTCCAATTTTTGGGCCATGTAGTGTCGGGGGAAGGTATCAAAGTTGATCCAGCCAAGGTGGAGGCCATTAAAGAGTGGGAGCAACCAAGGTCGCCATCGGAAGTTAGGAGTTTTCTAGGTTTAGCGGGCTACTATCGGAAGTTTATCCAGGATTTTTCCCGGATAGCTACGCCATTGACCGCCTTAACCAAGAAGAGTACTAAGTTCGAGTGGACGGAGGCTCAAGAAGAAGCGTTTAGCAAGCTGAAGGACAAGCTGAGCAGTGCTCCGATTTTGTCCTTGCCTAACGGGTCGGAAGGATTCGTAATCTACAGCGATGCGTCTAAGCTGGGTTTAGGATGTGTGATAATGCAGAATGGAAAGGTAATTGCGTATGCATCTCGTCAATTGAAAGAGCATGAGAAGAATTACCCCACGCACGATATGGAGTTAGCAGCTGTGGTTTTCGCGCTTAAGATTTGGAGGCACTACCTTTATGGGGTTAAGTGTCAGATTTATTCTGATCACAAAAGTCTTAAGCATCTATTCGATCAAAAGGAACTAAATATGAGGCAACGTCGTTGGGTGGAATTGTTAAGCGACTATGATTGTGAGATCCTCTACCATCCAGGAAAGGCGAACATCTTGGCCGACGCGTTGAGCCGGAAGGAAAGGAGAGAACCAACTAAAGTGGTAGTCTTTCGAATCAACGTAATTCCTGACCTGTTGGAAGAGATTAAGAAGTTCCAAGAGGAAGCTTTAAAGGAAGAGAAGTGGAAAAGTGAGAGAATTGTTGGTTATGTGACATCCTTAGTATCTAACGGTAGTGGTGTGAGGTGTTTGGGGAACCGAGTGTGGGTTCCTAAGCTGGGAGGCCTGCGAAAGCGTGTTTTGGAGGAAGCTCATAGATCGCGGTATTCAGTCCATCCGGGAACCAATAAAATGTATCGAGATCTGAGGCAGATGTATTGGTGGCCAGGATTGAAAAAGGACATCGCTTATCTTGTCGAGCGGTGTGTAACTTGTTTGAAAGTCAAAGCGGAGCATCAAAGACCGTTCGGGGAGATACAACCCTTAGAGATACCCATGTGGAAGTGGGATTGTATCACAATGGACTTTGTCACGAAGTTACCAAGGACCCCGAAAGGATATGACGCCATTTGGGTGATCGTGGACCGTCTCACCAAGTCAGCTCACTTTCTACCAATTCGGGAGAAAGATTCGCTAGAGAGGTTAGCAAGGCTATACGTGGATGAAATAGTAACGAGGCACGGAGTGCCATCGTCTATAGTTTCGGATCGCGATAGCCGCTTCACGTCCTCTTTCTGGAGAAGTCTTCAGCGAGAGCTTGGAACGCAGCTATTGATGAGCACTGCCTATCATCCTCAGACGGATGGGCAAAGCGAGAGGACTATACAAACCTTGGAAGACATGTTGCGTGCTTGTGTAATTGACTTCAAGGGCTCATGGGAATCCCATTTGCCGTTGATCGAGTTTTCATATAACAATAGTTATCACGCTAGTCTTCGAGCAGCGCCATTTGAAGCACTGTATGGGCGTAAGTGCCGGACGCCTTTGTGTTGGAATGAGGTGGGAGAGAAGCAATTAGCGGGGCCGGAACTAGTGCAGTTGATGGTCGATAAAATTTGTGTGATAAGAGAAAAGTTGAAAGTGGCTCAGGATCGGCAGAAGGCTTATGCGAATAAAAGAAGAAAGCCGATCGAGTTCTTGGTAGGAGATAAAGTGATGCTTAAGGTGTCACCGTGGAAAGGAGTTGTACGTTTTGGGAAAAGAGGAAAGCTAAGGCCTAGGTATGTCGGGCCGTTCGCCATCATCGAGCGTATGGGTGAGGTGGCGTATAAGTTAGAATTGCCGGAGGAACTTCGGAGAGTACACCCGACCTTTCATGTGTCAAATTTAAGAAAGTGCCTGGCCGAAGAAAGTATGGCGGTACCATTGGAAGACATTTGTGTGGATGAGAAGTTAAGCTATGAAGAGGAACCGTTGTCAATCTCGGATTGCAAGGTTCAAAAGACGAGGAATAAGGAGGTATCGCTAGTGAAAGTTCAATGGCAATTCCATAAGGGGCAAGAAGCAACTTGGGAATTGGAATCGGACATGAGAGCTCGTTACCCTCGTTTGTTTGAAAATGGAATTCCGGGGACGAAATTCTTTTAAGGGGTGGATATTGTAATAACCGGTTTTTGTTTTTGGTCGATATTGGAATTTTGGGAGAATTTCGGAAATCTAGAAGATGTGTGGTCTAAGTGTGAAACTTAAAAGTTTGGTGCTTCTTGTGAAGGTATATAAGGAAAGTGAAAACCCTATTTTTTCATTAAGCATTTTGTCTAGTGTGTGTTGTGTGTGTGTGGCTGGAAGAAAGAACAAGAAAAAGGGGTTTTGGCTTAGAGGAAGAAGGAGATACGATTTCAGCTGAGTTTTGAAGAGGGATTCCAGAATCATCAATCATCCAGGTAAAACCAATCCTATTCCTCTTTAAGTTAGTGTGTTTTGTGGGTTTTTAGAGAAGAAATATGGATTTTATGGGTTTATGGTGCTTCCTCGTCTAATCTGATTAAAAGAGTAGTAGTTTGGGATAATGTGTGACTAGCGACCTATATTGTTAATCTGGAGGTGTTGAGGAAATTAAGACATGAGATTGTGCAATTTTCTGCGTTTTTGGTATTGAACGTCGCGTCCGGAAACCCTCAAGTTAGGGTAGTGTCCGGACGATTGGTGGTGTCCGGGTAGAACCCTGGTAGTAGTCTCCGGATGGCTTGTTTTCCGGGTAAGATGTCCGAATTGTTTGGTTATCCGGGTAGGACGTCCGAATTGTTGGGGTGTCCGGGTAAGATGTCCGGATTATTGGGGTGTCCGGGTAGGACGTCCGGATTGTTTGGTTATCCGGGTAGGACGTCCGGATAGCCTGGTTGTCCGGGTAGTTTTGGCTATCCGGATACGGTGTCCAGATAGTTTTGGCTATCCGGATACGGTGTCCGGAAAGGGTGTAGTGTGACTTAGTAGTGCAGGCTGTTGAGTGTGTAATTTCATCAAGTGGCTTATCGTGGTAGTATGTACCTTATAGGTGCAGTTGAAGGGAGAGCTTATCTAGTGTGAGGACTAAGCGGGACGACATGTGAGTCTTTCTAACTTAATCCTTTTTAAAGTGTGGAACCTTATGCATAATTTTATATGGTAAGTGTTCGTTTTATCGAATGTTCATGAATGAGAAGTGTGACTTAACTGTGTTGAAGATATCTATCTATGTGTGGTCGAACTTTGGCAAATGTGTGAGATGGGGGGTGTGTCCCATATGTGTGGATATATGAATGTGTTTCATATATGGGCGGTGTGTGCCCTTTTTGCTGTCACGGTGTGTGTGACCATAGTGTGTGCCATTAGTTTGTCATAGTGTGTTGGCCATTAATGTGTGCTCATAACGAATTCATTTAAATACTTTTACTAAAAGCTTTTACTTGAACTGTATTATTTTGTGGCGTGGCTTTTGAGGGAACTCACTAGAACCTATGGTCTAACCCTCGCTTTCAAAACTAAAAACCTTTCAGGTAATCAAGTTGAAGGCTCAGGAAAAGGGAAAGGGAAGGTGTGAGCTGGAGCTTGCATCTTGGGGATAGAAGACTCCTATTTTTGGCATTTTAGACTTATTCTCAGCTGTAATAGGGTTATTTTCCGCATAAACCCTTTTTGAACATTATTGAATTTTGGTATAGCCAGGTTTTGGCAGATATTACTTATCTATGAATGTTGTGTTTGTCTACCTTTAGTTTTGGGTTGTTACATTATATACGTTTACTTTGTGGAGGTAAAGGATCGTGTGAGAAGTTGACTTAACATGAGAAGAGTGAGAAATGGATCTAAACCATTGATCACTTTTAATCTCAAACCCACCTATGAATCGCTCATGTTACAGGGATTGATTTAGTGCATCTCGGTACATCTTATCTCGATGCATCTTATCCTAATGTGCATCCAACGACTGATAATCATTTCTCACGTTTCTCATGTTAACTCAACTTCTAACCGAAATCCAATCCTATTTGTGGAACCTTTGTGTCTATTTGAACGACAATTGGAAAATGCAACCGGTATTATAGTTCTAAAATGTTGGTTAATTTAATATTGTAAAAGTGAAACTAAACAATTAATGATAGGGGTGTTCACGGTTCAGTTCGGCTCGGTTAGTAGGGAAAATGTGAACCGAACCGCATGAGGCGGATACCTAGTTACCCGAACCGAAACCGAACCGCGGGTTGTACCAAACCGAACCGAACCGCAGTTAGTCGGTTACCCGCGGTTCGGTTCATGGTTACCCGAATTTATCGAAAAATATTATTTGGAATATAAAAATAATGTCAAAATAGAAAATTTAAACCAATTAGATAACAAAGATAGAAAAATAATCCAAGAACAAGAAATTAAAATAAGGGGTCGTTTACAAAACGCTTACCCGGGTAAGTGCTTACCAAGTTACATTAGCTTACCGGATGAATATAGCAAGGACTAAGAATCTTACCCGGTAAGAGCGTAAGCAAGGACCGAGAGTCGAAAGTAAGGACCGAGAGTCTTACCCGGTAAGTGAGTGCGATGACTCTTACCATGGTTAGCGCATACCGGCTAATTGTTGCATACGATGTCATTTTGGTGGACCAAAATCTTACCCGAGAAGTAAGTGATAGTATTGATTTTACCAGTAAACACTTACCCGAGTAAGTGATTAGGTAAACGGCCCCTAAGTTTAATTGTTTAAAAATATCTACTATTTGGTTGATGACTACTCAAAAATTAAATAGTTAATATTTAATATAATTTTATTGCATGTATTATATATATCGGTTCGGATCGGTTACCCGCGGATACCTATAACTTAAAACCGAAACCGATATGTGAATACCCGGTTTTTCAGTTTCCGGTTTTCTCAGTTTTCGGGTTTTTCGGTTTTCGGTTTTTTCAGTTTCGGATCAAAGGGTTCGGCTCGGTTCCTCGGTTTTGCGGGTTTTTGTTAACACCCCTAATTAATGAAGTCGATATATATAATTGAAAGACAATTTAATTATAACTCATGATGGTATGCAACCATACTTTAAATAAGAGTGGGTTCATGTTGAATACATATAGACTATCTTCAAAGCATACAATAATAGCACAATCAAACATTTCAAGAAAATCGTAATGGTAAAATTAAACACGTGATATTTTAATTTAAACGAAGAGCAACAACAAACTACCGAACAATGCAGACACACAACCATAGAACGTTGGTATTGCCAATTTGCTCGACACCGACATCCACGTTGGGCATGGTTCCGGAGCCATCGTCTGACGTGATAGAACTGTGATGACCAGTTTCATGTTTCTTGACTCACAATGCTTTCCAACACCACAAATGTACCATTTCTTTCCTAAGGTTTGAAGTGGGATGACGTCGTGTCCACTTGTCAAGGTTTCATTGGCAGGTGAAACAATACATTGTTGGAAACCGGTCTCATTGACTTTCACCACATTGTGGGTGCCAGGAGTATAATTGAATACTGCATTAAGAAAATCAATAAACCTTGTTATACACGCACCATTTAAATAGAGTGACTCATTTATGTAATTGCGAGAGTTCCATGACCGTAGAATGCTGATGGGACATGACTATTATAAGAGCATCTTCAATAGATTCTCCAAAATGAAGCAATAAAATATCAAAATCTCTAAAAAAAATACTTTCATCTCCAACGGATTCTTTATTATAGAGATTACACGATTAATTATATTATTAAAATATCATTTCTCTCTCATATACATTTAATGGGAACATCCGTCAGTGAAACCTGATTTTTCAGTAGTGATTATAATATAACGTACCAAGTGTATCTCCAACGGAGAAAGCTTTATTCTTGGCCCAAGTATGATAATCAAAATCGAGAGTCCAACCGCTTGCGTCCCCAACAGTGTATTCCTTGGCGGAGATTGAACTTGCAAGAACTCCGAGTGCTGAGATGAAGACGATGATCAAATGGGAAGTGGCCATATTTTCGAGGTTTTTAATATTTATTTCAAACCCCCTAAAATATGGTTTCTAATATTGTTAGTATTGGTTGATAATAAAACTTAATTACAAGATTGTTGGCAATTTATACATGAGTTTTGGAGTGAATTAATGTTTGAAGTGGAAATTAGGGAATCGGCTTTGGACGGTAATGGCATTAATGTGGGTTTGGTCCTAATTATATGTGTGTGATTTCCACACAAATTACATACAAATAAAGTAGGGTTTTTTGGGATATTTTTCTTTTCATACTAAATTTGTTTTAAATGTTATTTCATTATATAAAATTGTCATCTTTTTTTTTTATTAGAAGATGAATTTTAAATCTAAGTATATTGGTTTTTGTTGTTATTTTTTTTTTGCAGAAGGGTAAGAAATAAGAATGATAATGACAATAGAAAATGTGGTTTGATGTGTTATAAATGTGTCCATTACTTCAAACTCATTAATTTTCGTACCTGACAAAAAATGGAAGAAAAAGAATCCCGGCCAATCCTTTTTTCCCATATGTAGCTCTACATCTCGATGTTGAAAGGAACATAGTTTGTACTTGGACGGAGCACATTTGTATTAAAATGCTATAAAAAATAATTTTTCATTGATTATATTGGTTTAACTAAATAACATCAGTGAGATGTTCATTTTTATTCCTATTCTCCGGAACTTTTATTCTATAAAATGAACCAAATGGCCCTTTAAGTATTTTGTATGGTTAATTAGATATTGTTGCAAGACGAAAGCATACTTAACTATCCGAGTTGCACAAAACCCCTAAGCCCGAAATATCTTGAGCCTGGAACATTAAATTATCGGTTTTCATGGTATGAAACCATACGAATTACTTAAGAGTGAGCTCAGGTTTAATACATATAGATTATCATCAACGCAATACAACATTTGAATAAACAACCATTTCAAGAAAATAAATCATATAACTAAATGATATTGTAAAATTAAGCACGAGACATATTTAATTCAAACGAAGAGCAACAGAAGACCGCCAAAAAGTGCGGTTACAAAGCCATAGAATGTTTGTATTGCTAATTTGCTCGATGAAGATGTTGCCATTGGGCTTGGAGCGGGAACCATTGTTTTTGGTAGAACTGTGATGACCAGTTTCATGTTTCTTGACTCGCAATGCTTTCCAACCCCACAAATGTACCATTTCCTTCCCGCGGTTTGAAGGGGGATGACGTCTTGTCCACTTGTCAAGGTTCCAATGGCCGGTGAAACGATACATTGTTGGAAACCAGTCCCATTCACTTTCACCACATTATGGGAACCAGACACATAATTGAATACTGCATCAAGAAAATCAATAAACTTTGTTATACACACACCATTAAAACAGAGGAACTCATTTACGAAACTGTAAGAGCTTCATGACTATAGGATGAGGTTTATAAAACGAAGTTTACAGAATGCTGATATGACATGACTATTAGAATTATGTGGCAATTTCAGAAAACCATACAATTTTCATTATTGTGGATGCTCTGATTATATATAACATAACTTACCAAGTGTATCTCCAACGAAGAAAACTTTATCCTTGGCCCATGTTTGATAATCAAAATCAAGAGTCCACCCGCTTTCATCCCCGACAATGTATTCCTTGGCGGATATTGAACTTGCTAGAACACTGAGTGCTGCAATGAAGACGATGATCAAATGGGAAGCGGTCATATCTTCAAGGTTTTTAATCGGTCGATATTTATTTCAAAACCCTTAAAATATGGGTTCTAATTTTGTTAGTTTTGGTAGATAATAAAATGTACAAGATTGTTGGCAATTTATACATTAGTTTTGAAGTGAATTAGTGAATGATGTGGAAATTAGGGAACCGGCTTTAGACGGCCATGGCATTAATGTGGATTTGGTCATAATTGTATGCATGTGTTTGATTTCCACACTAGTTAATTACTTAATTATACAAAAGAGTGATTATTTTATTTTCATACAGGATTTACTTAAAATGTTTTTTTATTATATAAAGCTGACAAACTTTATCTTATATAAATAAGAGAATGACTAGAAGTCTACTCGTGCAATGCAGCGCAATATATCTCGATTTTAATGTTCTAATTTGTTTTAATGTATGGTTTTGAGAAAACGGTAATGTTTTTTTTTATAAATTTGTTTAAAGAATGACGTTTTTAAGGAGTTCATGATTTGAGGATTTGAAAGTGGTTAGAGATAAGGATTAATTAATAAGAGTCCACGATTTAAAGATTTGAATGTTGTTAGAGATAAGTATTAATCAAGTAATTAACATTAAAAGCGATACATAAAGCTTCACTAGCTGTTTATAAGAGATTTTAAGTAATTACCATTAAATAGTGATACATGAAGCTTTAAGGGTTGTTTTTAAGAGTTTTTCATAAATGCTTTATAATATATATATATATATATATTTATAAGAGAATGATAATGATAATGAAAAATATGGTTTGATTTAAGATAATATAGCTGGTCCGTTATCTTAAACTCATTAATTTCCATACCTTATAATAATGGGGGAATGGATATTTATTTCTGCTCAACCTTCTTTTCCCATATGTCACTCCATATATATGTCGATGTTGAATGGAACTTTTTTTGTATTTTTAAGTTGGAAGGAACATATTTATATAAGAAATATTATATAAAATAATTTTTTATTGATTATATTGATTTAACCAAATGAGATGCTCATTCTCTCGCATTCCCATTCTATAAAATAAATCAAACGCCTCCTAATTAGTGTTTTATATGGTTAATTAGAGTTCCACAAAGGTAACCCTAAGACCGAAAAATCTTCGGCCTAGTGAGGCCAAAGCCCGGTCATGTCGAGGGCAGGCCTCAAATCATGATCAAGCCCGAAAAAAAAAATTCAACCCCAAATCCTGGCCTAAAAAAGTCCGATCTTTTTTTCTTACTGAAAACGGGCTTGGTGGTCGGGCAAAGGCCTGGAAAAGCCCGGACCTTAGGCATCTCTACTAGATATGTTCTAGTAAACAATAGAGCTAGAATAATGTTGTTAAATACTTTTTTTAAGGGTGTCCTAGACTATGCCTAGACTAATCCCTTGGCAAATTATGACTGTAAGACATCATCCCTGATTAAAACTCAGTGACCACAAATGTTGTGTAGGCCTGGAATCGAACCCTGGACAAATGGGATATTCCACAACATCCTCAGGGCCTTAACGGTTGTGGTTATGTTGTTAAATACTTTGTTAAGCATACACACGATAAGAACACAATTTGAAGCTTTCATATGACACTTTTCAAGAAGTAATTTATAAATAGTTGACAAGATGATTTACAATTATTGTTACGTGAGACGTACAAATTGTGGTTATAGTAAGGTTTTTATATAAGACATACGATTATTTGTAATGTTTTTTATATAAGACTAATAGGAGGTTGCCAAAAGTTCGTCTTAACAAACTTTCAAAAGAAGTATGTACTTTCCAATTCTATTCGTGATTTTAACACGGAGAAATACATTACTCATGTTGTTAACAAGGGTAAAATGGTCATTATTTTATTAATTAAAAAAATGTAATAATTGCATATTTATAGAATTGTGTGCTATTTTTATATTGTAAGTTTATACTAAACTTCATCGAATTCAATAGTTATTGTTGTTTAGTTTTTGGAGCTTTAAGTTGTCATTGTTTCATATATAAACGACTAATTGTTCTATACATATAGTAGGTTTGTCATTGTTTGCGGGATAAACGTAATGACAATGATCACGTTTGTCAACAATTAGCTTTTAAATATAACCTCCTTTTATTAATCATAAACTAGTCTTTTGAAATGTCACTTCCAATACTGTTTCAATATTTTCCCGAGTTTTTTGTAGACTTTTCAAATTAATATATCAACAAGTTCTTTTGAGTTACTCTCATTGTCATTTAGTTTATCAGATAGTTTTTAGCAAACATAAGTAAAGTATCAGCTAACAACTACATTACCAGCCAACATTTAGCTTATCAATTAATCTGCCAAACATACCTATATTCCTTGTCGTTGTTAGTATTTTCACTTTATAAGATCTAATATCCCGAAGGTTGCTTAATTTAATATCGTAAAAATGAAACTAAACAGTAAACGAAATCGATATATATATATATATATATATAATTAAAAGACAAGTTAATTATATATAGCTCATGATGGTATGGAGACATACTAGATAATTAAGATTTAAGAGTGTGTTCATGTTGAAAATATGTAGACTATTTTCAAAGCAATACAACATTCGAACATAAAAACAATTTCAAGAAAATCATATAAACGATATTGTAATATTAAAAATGAGACATATTTAATTTAAACGAAGAGTAACAAAAAACTGCCGAAAAATGCAGCTACAAAGCAATAGAATGTGGGTATTGCCAATTTGCTCGATATTGATGTTGTCATTGGGCTTGGAGCCGGAACCATTGTCTGTGGTAAAACAGTGATGACCAATTTCATGTTTCTTGACTCGCAATGCTTTCCAACCCCACAAATATACCATTTCCTTCCTGGGGTTTGAAGGGGAACAACGTCTTGTCCACTTGTCAAGGTTGCAATGGCAGGTGAAACGATACATTGTTGGAAACCAGTCCCATTGACTTTCACCACAGTGTGGGAACCAGACACATAATTGAATACTGCATCAAGAAAATCGATAAACTTTGTTATAAACATATCATTTAAACATAGTAACTCATTATGAAACTATTACTATGACTATAGGATGAGGTTTATGAAATCAATAAGCTTATAGAATGTTGATGTGACATGACAACGTCAAAAAACCATACAATATTTCATTATTGTGGATACTTTAATTATAGTATAACGTACCAAGTGTGTCTCCGACGAAGAAAACTTTATCTTTGGCCCATGTTTGATAATCAAAATCAAGAACCCAACCGCTTGCATCTCCAACAATATATTCCTTGGCGAAAATTGAACTTGCAAGAACACTGAGTGTCGCGATGAAGACGATGATCAAATGGGAAGTGGCCATTTTCAATCGATCGATATTATTTCAAAACCCCTAAAATATAGCTTCTAGTTTTGTTAGTTTTACTTTTGGTTGATACTAAAAGGTACAAGATTGTTGGCAATTTATACATGAGTTTTGGAGTGAATTAATGTTTGAAGTGGGAATTAAGGAACCGGCTGTGGACGGCAATGACATTAATGTGGATTTGGTCTTAATCGTTTGATTTCCACATTAATTAATTATAAATATAAGTGGGAATGTTTAGGGCTGTAAACGAATCGAACAAACATGAACAGAGGCTTGTTCATGTTCGTTCGTTTAAGTTAACCGAACAAATGAACGAACTCGAACGGTAAACAACAAATTTTTTTGTGTTCATGTTCGTTCGTTAAGAATATTTGTTTGTTCGTGTTCGTTTATGTTCTTCATTAAGAGCTAAACGAACGAACTTACATAAACATAAATGAACAAACCCAAATGAATAAAAAAACCACCGTACTCATCATTACGTTCGTAAAAATACCTTAACAAAAGGAAAAACCGGGTTAACTTAGGAGTTATAAGAAATGAATTCTAAAAGATCAGTTTACTTGATGATTTTACATATTAATTCCATATAGTATATAAATAGTAAACGAACATAAAAACATGTTTATGTTCGTTCATTTACCACATGAGTTTGATGGTACTTGTTTAATTACTCGTACGGTATGCTTATTTGTTGTGTGTTTGCATATAATTTATTTATGCATGGTGTGTTGTATATGGGGGGTGTGTCCCATATGGATTGTATGAACGGACTAGGTCTGTTCTTAAGGGCAGGTGTGTGCCCTAGATCAGGTCACAAGTGTGTGTGACCGGACAGGAATTTCAGTTATATGTGTGTGGATGATAATTTGCCAAAACTTATTATCTTTTATTGTTTTCGCAAATGCTTTTAAATATTATTTGTGGCGTGGGAGTAACTGATGGATCTCACTAGACCTTGTGGTCTAACCCTCGCATTTTCAAAACTGAAACCCTTTTTCAGGTAAGCAGTTAGAGGCAGTTCCTCTAGTGGAAAAGAGAAGGCGTGAGCGCGGGCGTGGCAAATGGCATTAGTGGACCTTCCCTTTGCTTTTAATTATTTAGAAATTTCTCAGTTGTATTTAGGGTTTATTCCGCGAACCCAAATTTTGAATTTTGACGGTGTGAATCTTGGGCCATGTTTGGCAGTTTATTCTTAATTAATGTCGTATTGTGGCATATTTTGGAGTGGGTTGTTACAATTGGTTTTTGTTGCTATTTTTTGTTGCAGACGGGGCAAGTAATGAGAATATACTAAAAAGAGTATGTAGTTTGATTTGATATAATATAATTGGCCTTTTATCCCAAACTCATTAGTTTTCATATCGGGCCAAAAATAAGAAGAATGGAAATTTTATTCCCGCTCAATTCTCTTTTCCCATGCGTTGCTATATCTCTCGATGTTGAATGAAACATATTTTGTATTTTCAAGTTGAACGGAACATATTTTATATAAAATAATTTTTGTTTGATTACATTGGCTCAACAAAACAACATCAATGAAATGCTCTTTTTTATCCTCATTCTCCTGCATTCTCATTCCATAAAATGTATGTGTTTTGTATGGTTAATTACATGTCGCAAAATGAAAGCATATATAGCTATTATAGTTGCACCAAAAACCCCAAGCCCAAAAAATCACGGGCCTAGTGAACCCGAAACCGGGTCCATAGCAGGTCTCGAAGCATGATCCGACCGAAATTTTAGGGGCAGACTCGGCTTGGAAAACCTAAAAAAGCACAGTTAAGCCCTAATAGCATGATTAAGCCTGAAAAGTTTTCAACCCCAAAGCCTAGCCTAGGCCTCAGAAAGTCCGGACCTTTTTTTTCGCTCATTGAAAACGGGTTTGGAAGGCCGAGACTCAGGCTTGAAAAAGACAATGGGGGTTTTTGGATCGATGGAAAACTAGCTAGAAGGAATCTCGTATATTATGGAGTTCTCAAATGATCGAGTTCACATATCAGTTCTCCATTTTTTATATCCATTCAATATGTTTTTTTATTTAATTCAAACTAGATCACAATAGTGTGCACATTGTGAACATTGCCATCCCACCAAAAAATCACTATTTATAGAGTATGCACATTGTGCACGATGTTGGGTGTGCACACTGTGTTCACACAAATTGGTGCACAATGGGGTTCGCATTGTGGTGTACAAAAATTGGTTCACAACGGTGTTTACATTGTGCTTATAATATTTGTATATCAAAGGGGTAGTGGTGGTCGAACGTGTTGGGGCGTGTTGGGGATAGGACCAGAGGAGAGATGGGAGAGGGGATTTACAAATACCTATAATACTATTTATCTAATTTTTAAATTCTAAATTATTAAAATTAATAATTTCCTAATTTGTTATGATTTTGTGGTTTATATTGGATCTCATGGATTTCACAAATTGCAAGAATCTCAAAAGAGACAAGTTAATTATAATTCATGGCGGTATCGAACCATACTAATTAATTAAGAGTGAGTGAGTTTATGTTGAATACATATACACCATCTTCAAAGCAATACAACATTTGAACAAACAACCATTTCAAGAAAATCATATAAACGATATTGTAAATTTAAACACGAGACATATTTAATTTAAATAAAGAGCAATAAAAGACTGCCAAAAAATGTAGCTACAAAGCCATAGAACGTTGGTATTGCCAATTTGCTCGACGCCGATGTTGCCCTTGGGCTTGGAGCCGGAACCATCGTCTGTGGTAGAACCGTGATAACCAGTTTCATGTTTCTTGATTCGCAATGCTTTCCAACACCACAAATATACCATTTCCTTCCTGGGGTTTGAAGTGGGATGACATCTTGTCCACTTGTCAAAGTTCCAATAGCCGGTGAAACGATACATTGTTGGAAACCAGTCCCATTCACTTTCACCACAGTGTGGGCGCCGGACGCGTAATTGAATACTGCATTAAGAAAATCAATAAACCTTTTTATAGAAACACCGTTTAAACAAAGAGGCTCATTTATGAAACTGCAAGACTTTCATGATTAGGTTTATGAAATGAAGAAATTTCTAGAATGCTGATGTCACATGACTATTACAGTGGATGATCTAATTATATATAAAATAACGTACCAAGTGTATCTCCAACGAAGAAAACTTTATCCTTGGCCCATGTTTGGTAATCAAAATCGAGAGTCCAACCGCTTTCATCCCCAACAATGTATTCCTTGGCGGATATTGAACTTGCAAGAACACCCAGTGTTGCCATGAAAACGATGATCAAATGGGTATTCGCCATTTTAAAATTTTATATTCGAGATTTTTAATCGATCGATATTTCTTTCGAAACCCCTAAAATATGGCTTGTAATTTGTTAGTTGGTTGATGATAAAAGCTACAAGATTGTTGGCAATTTATACATGAGTTTTAGAACCGGCTGTGGACGGCCATTACATTGTGGATTTGGTCTTAATTGTATGTGTTTGATTTCCACACTAACTAATTATAAAATAAAATTTTATGTATTGGAGCTTCAACAGCTTTTGTAAAATAGAGAAAATTGAGATTATATTCTCTAAATTGCTCCAACAGCTTCTTTATAATGTTCTCTAAAATAGAGAAAATTAGGGAAAACTTCAAGTCTAGAGATTCTCTAAAATTTAAAAGATAAAGAGAGAAAAATTATTTTTTATTCATTTTCATCAATAGGGTTGAGTTATTATTTTTTTTATATATTCTTTTTAAAAGAAGTATTGGGATGATAAGTATAAGTAATATTTTAATAATATAATAGATGTTAAAATATCTAAAATAGAGAATCTGTTGAAGCTAAATGTAATTCCTTTTAGAGATTTTCTTTTGAATCTCTATTTTTTTTAAATTATAAAGAATCTGTTGAAGATGCTGTTAGATTTTCACACTAATTAATTACAAAATAAAAGTAGGGTTTTTGGGGTATTTTATTTTTATTTTTATATCGATGTATTAATTTTATAGGAAGATAGACATATGTACCAAGTTTATTCTTTTTCATTGCTATTTTCTTTGGCAAACAAGTGAATACTCACCGCAATAAAATTGGTTTTATAAGATATTAAAAAAAATATAAGCGTCTTAATAGACTGGTTTATAGAACTTAATTTATAGGATTAAAAAGATAAGTCGTTATATCAAAATGCGTTGTAAAAAGTTTAGGACATTTTTGGGCGTCACAACAAGTTTTTTAGGACTTTTTTATAAATAAATAAAAGGGATCGTATTAGTTATTTTTTATAAGACACTATTTAAAAAAAATGCCCTATAGATGGATTTATAGGACAATTTCTCAAAAAGTGTCATATAAAATAGTTAATGGAACGTTTTGTATTAAAAATGTTCTGCTAAATTGTTAAGACGCCTAAAAGCATCATATAAACTTATTATAACGCCTTTAGATAGGGCACTTTAGTTTTTTGTGCTATAAATGAGGTTTTATAAACCGGTTTATTAGGACGCTTATAAATTGTTGGTATCCTGTAAACCTAATTTCGTTGTAGTGAATTTTAGTGTTTTGTATGGGTAATTAGACGTAGCAAGACCGAAACATACCATATATTAGAGTTGCACAAAAAAACAAGCTCGAAGCCTAGACCGAGCTAGTGAGGCTGGAGCCTGGTCTAGGCCTCAAATTTTGTTGGAAGCCCAACCTGGAACCGCCCGAAGTTTAAGCTCAAAAACACCCGATTAAGCCCGAAAAATCCGGCCTGAAAAAGAACCGGCTAGGCCCTTTTTCAACCTCAAAGCCTGACCCGGGACAAAAAAAAGGTTAAGACCTTTTTTTTGTGCTCACCAAAAACGGGCTAGGCCAGACCCAAACCTGAAATGAAATATGGTCCTTCTACATCTCTACTTAATATGTTCTAGTAAACGGTAGAGCAAGAATAACGTTGTTAAATACTTTTTTAGGCATATACACCATAACAATACAATTTCTTTGTGAACCTTTCATATGACCCTTTTCAAGAAGTATTGTATACGAGATTAATAGGATGATTTACTGTAACATCTTTATATAAGACGTATAATTTACGATTACTGTCACGTTTTTTATATGATACGTATAATTATAAATTGTAATGTTTTTTTAACGTTTTTATACAAGTATAACAAAACAATTTACAGTTATAGGTTGCCAAAATTTTGTCTTAACAACTCTTTGTTCATAAAAGTTTGTCCACAACTTATTATAATGTCTTTATAGAAAACCTTAAACTTATATCGCGGATGTACTAACAATACCAATGTTGTAATAACATTTGGTTTTTCAAAACAACGCTACTAAATTACGTTTTTGTTCATGTGGTTTGTTAAAATTATGACTTTCGTTTATATGGTTTTGAAATTACACTTTTCGTCCTTATGGTTTGCAATTTCGTTGCTTTTTTGTTCCTAAGGCTAACTTCTACCTTTAAGTATGAGGGACGAATATATAAAATAATTGTATACCACGGAGATGAAAACAACAATAAAGTGTAAATCATAAGGACGAAAACAATAATGAATTGTAAATCATAGGGATGAAATCATAATTTTAAAGTGTGGGGATTAAAATAGCAATTTTCAATAAACTATACTGACAAGATACATAACTTACTCAATTTAAAATCATGTAGACCGTTTACCTGAATGCTTATCTCGTAAGCATTTATCGGCAAGAGTCAAACACTCTAACTTACTTTATATATAAGATAAGACTGTAATCCATTAAAACGGTATTGTATGCAACAATTTTCCCGATAAACGCTTACTTATTGGTTACGGTTCCATCCTTATTATCACTTTTACTGGGTAAGATTCTCAACTCTGTCATATTCATCCAATAAGGTAAATGACCAGATAACCGCTTAGTAAACTGGCCCTTAGTATGAACAATATATGCATGTTGTTAGAATTTTTTTAAATAGTCACGAGTAACTTTAAATGATACTTTATTTGTACCACAATTAATATCTATATATGGTAAGCTAAAAGAGGCATGAAAAGTGTGAAACAATGGTCGAAAATCCCTTTTAAACCATAAGTCGTAGACCATCGGTATTGCCTAATCGTGTAGCTTTGTGACATTAACTCTACGGACTCAGAGAAGGTGAAGCCACCTATCGAGGCAGTACATTGATTGCAAGTTTCATGCCGTTTATACAATGATTTCCGATGCCACAAATGTACCATTTTTTCCCTGGGGTTGTTAAGAAAACCGAATCACGTCCACTAGTTAGAGCTTGTCTAGGTTCCCCATGAATACATTGTTGGAAGGCTTGTCCGTCAACCACGAATACGTTATGATCCCCTATCAAGTATTTAAAAACTGCATCCAGATTAAATATAGTTAATAAAGCTCATGTTTGATAACCATAAACTAGTTTATTTTTTTATTCTAAGGAAAAAAGAACCTTGTTTCGTTTGCACTAGTCACTTTTTGAAAGAAAAAAAGTACTTCATGTAGCGTTTTGACACTACAACAAAACTGATTCTATTGGACGCGTCATATTTAAAAGTGTCCTAAAAAATACTTTATAGGACTTAGGTTTATATGTAACAACCGGTTTTTCTAGCAAATATGAAAGTATGGTGGCTAAAGTTTAAGAATTTAAAGTTTATACTAAGGGGCCTATTTGCAAATTTAAAGGAGATATAAAAGGAGTGTTGATCCCTAGGTTTTCATTTACTGATTTTATTGCTTTGATTGTGGCGGTTGAGTAGTGAAAGGAAGGAATAGAAAGAGATGGCAACGATTCTCATTTCAACGATTCTCATTTTGAGAAGTTCAGTTTCTGGTAAGTAATGATTTCTTCCTATTTAATTCTATACGATAGAAAGATAAGTAAATTAATTCTATGGTATCTCCTTGTTTAAGCTGTGTAATATTTGATAAGAACAGTAGTAGGGTTTTGCTCTAAAATGGGACTGTTGCAATGATTTAATCAAATGTTATGTAAGTATATAAGGATGGATTATAACCCAAATCAGTTTAAGGAAAGGACTGCGTTAGCACATTGTTTGGTATTAAACGATTTGTGAAACATTAAATCGTGGTTCGTCAAGTTTAGAAGTATCGATTTTGGAACGATAAATGTCGGAGCGTATTTTTCCTTTGATCCGGAACCTTAGTTCCGGAATTGGGTTTTCTCGAATGGATCCGGAATGACCGAGTCCGGAACAACAAATGACTTGGGCCGGAATTTGGACTTGCACACATGATCCGGGTTAATTAAAGAAAAGGGCCGGAAATATGTAAATCACATGGGCCGGAAGTCCTTGGGCCGTAGAATTTGACCGAAATTGAAGGTGGACCTGATTTTCTTGGACTTCAATTTATTAGTGGACCGTGAATTTGATTCCAAATTATTTAGTGGACCAGGTTTTGGACTTTCTTTTGGGCCGACATCTAAGGCATTTAATTAATGTTGTGGTGGAAGTGATGCAATGTGGATCGGTGGGATTTGAAGAATAAGTGTGTTTGAAGATTATTATGTAACTGTGTGCTTTTTAATTGCTTCTATTTTAACGTGAAGATAAATTGTGTGACAATATGTGTGACTTATACGTGTGTGACCATGCTCTGGCTTCGGTGTGAAATGGGGGTGTGTCCCATGATAATCATATATATGAATTTGTTTCATATATGGGCGGTGTGTGCTCAATCGCGTTGTCACGGTGTGTGTGACCATAGCGTGTGCGTACCTTATTGCACTGTCACGGTGTGTGTGACTATAGCGTATGCCAGTAGCATGTGTCAATGTGTGCATATCATCTTAGTGTGTTTGTTATGATTGGTATAAATGTTTTCATAATTGATTTTATAAACTGTGAGATTTTTGGTGTGACTTGGTGTGGAGGGAACTGACTAGACCTCATGGTCTAACCCTCTATTTTCAAAACTAAAAACCTTTTCAGGTAAGCTGGTAGCCGAGAGCACTTTTAGAGGTTTGGCAAGTCATGGGTCGAAGCTCGCGTTTAGAAGGGGTAGAAGAACTTCCTTTTTAATGTTTAGTTAGATTTCTCAGCTGTATTTAGGGTTATTTCCGCAGACCCTGTGTTGTAAATCTAATTAGTGTGATCACCTTGAGTCATTTTTGGCGTTTTAATTTAAAGATGTATCTTCTTGCAAGATAGTTTGTTTTGGGTTGTTACATTATGAGACCAAATCAAAAGGCGTCATATTTAAAAGTGTTACAATAAGTTTATAAAACATTTTTTGACGTTTTAACTAGGTTTTTAGGAAACTTTTAAAGTAAAGTATTGTATTAACTATTTTACACGATACCATTTGAAAAACGTTTTCTACAAAACAAGTGTTCTATAAAACATGGTTTATAGGACATTTCTAAAAATGTCCTATAAAAGAGATAATATGACATTTTATTTTAAAACAACCTAAAAACTTGCTAAAACATCTAAAAACGTCATATAAACATATTCTAACGCTTTTACATAGGATGCTTTATAGTTTGGTTATATAAACCTAAGTTACGTAAAATATTCTATTAAGATGCTTAGATTAGGGGTGCTCACGGGTTGGGTTGATCGGGTTGAAGGCATTTCGACACATCAACCCAATGTTGGCGGTTTGAAAAAATTTCAACCCAACCCAAACAAAGGTACAACCCAACCTGTTCGGGTTGGTCGGGTTAGTCGGGTTGTGTTTAAACAAAGTAAAATCAAAAGTAGAAACATAAAAACAAAGGAAACATGTCTTTAAAATACAACCGATATTCAGACAATAATTAGATACTATATATAAAAATGTCTAAACCAAATATGATCAAATAGTTTGACGTCTCCAATTTGCATATTTCTTAA
Organism: Saussurea involucrata; assembly: GCA_033807775.1. Taxonomy (NCBI): domain Eukaryota; kingdom Viridiplantae; phylum Streptophyta; class Magnoliopsida; order Asterales; family Asteraceae; genus Saussurea; species Saussurea involucrata. Next base: position 105,015,348 of record CM066313.1, read on the forward strand.
ATCTTAAACATATCGCCATCAACCGTTTTTCTCAATTCGCATATATATATATATATATATATATATATGTGTGTGTGTGTGTGTGTGTGTGTGTGTGTGTGTGTGTGTGTGTGTGACAGAGTTATATAGAGATGGATAAAAGATTGAATATATATATATATATATATATATATATATATATGTCGGGTTCATCGGGTTGGGTTGGGTTCAAATTTTCGTAACCCGATATCAACCCAATACATTCGGTTTGAAGATTTTACAACTCGATTGGACATCGGGTTGCTTCGGGTTGGGTTATTTCACGTTGGATTGGGTTGGGTTGATCGGGTTGGTCGGGTTTTTGAGCACCCCTAGCTTAGATAACCTAGACGTCCTATAAAGCCCATTTTGTTGTAGTGTAATAAGCTTCACGGATTTTATGTTTTCTAATTTTCCCAATTATATATACCCTATATTTTTTCATGTATTTTTAGCTTTTTACATTCTCGTCTATCGTATTGGGTAGTTTTTACGAAACATAATTAGTTTATCAGCTAACACCTAGTTTATTAGTCAACAATTTCATACGTAACAACTAGCTTATCAACCCGTAACTAGATCATAGATTGTTGACAGTTTAACATACCAAGGTAGTCTCCTACGACAAACTTTTTTCCTGCCGCCCAAGCTTTGTAATCGTACTTCAAAGTCCAACCACGATCATCTCCAACCTTGTACATCTTGCCTAAAGGCGCATAGGAAGGTACAAGTGCGGTCGTCGGTGCTTGTGTTGGTTGAGGCAACACGTCGATCGCAAGCTTCATACCGCCTGTTTCACAGTTCTTTCCGACACCACAAATGTACCATTTTCTTCCAGGGGTCATAAGTGTTACCACATCGTTTCCAGTCGCCAATGATTCAGTGGTCGATGGCGCAACACATCGTTGGAAACCAATTCCATCGACTTCGAGGACATTATGTTTCCCGATTGGGTACTTGAAAACTAGAAACAAATTAATTAAAACCGTATATGATTCTTGATTTCTCGTTCAAGAAACAATTAATCAAGAAACACATAATGCCAACTAAATCGGCCCTACAAGACGTCGAAAATATTTAAATGTCATAGTAGAATGCTTTATAGGATTTAAATTTATGATATCAAAAGTTTATGCATCATCTATGTAAATGTGTTTGATAAATTGATAGGACATTTTTGGTTGTCCTAACAAATTATTTAGGATAATTTTGAAATAAAATGTATTATTAATATTTAATATAATATTGTTTAAAGAAAATATATACTATAAAAACAAGTGTCATATAAACACATAATTTCATATGGCACTTCTCAAAATTTCATATAAAAAACTAACATACAATTGGGCAAAAAGTTGATTACCGGCAACCCTAACCGGCCCCATACGGAACCTGCCTCCAAGGATACCAATGTGAGGGGGCATTTTTTGGCTCACTCGGCGGCTGAGGCTAGTGGAGGGGCCTGGGATCGAACCCATGACCTGTTATGTATTGGGCAAAGTCACTCCACCCCTTTGCCAACTGAGCTACAATTTATTTCAAAAGTTTTCTTAAAAACTTGTTAGGACATCCAAATACTAACTTAACATCCTATCGTAGCTCCTTTATATAGGGTGTACAGTTGTTTTGTCCTATAAAGCAGCAGTCTACAAAACATTTATAGACAATTTTGTTTTGAAACTCTTGGTATTCGGACAAACTTATACGCACCAACTAATTCATCTGGTTTCAAACCCAGGCAATCCAAATGATTACATATATTTAGACATTTTTGACGTCCTACAAATCTGATTTTACTGTAATAAAATAAATTAAGATGACGGATTACTGTACCGATTTGGTCTCCGACCTCGAATTCCTTGGTTTTGGCCCAAGATTGGTAATCAAAGTTGAGAGACCAGCCTTTGTCGTCTCCAACGATGAACTGCTTAGCTGAAGTTGAAGTAGCAATAATAAGAATTGCAATGAATATAAGGATAATGGTTAAGTTGTTAATCGCCATTAATTAATGTTGTAAATTGAGTAAGATGGTTTAATGTTTAAGGGGTATTTATAGTATTATATTGTTGCATGCAAAATAAACACAATTTAATCTTTTCCATATCTAGGGTTGGGTTCACATCAAACCAGCGTATTTATAAAATAACACTGAAACTTCAGGTGTTATTTATGTGGTCTCATAGATCTTAGAGCATCTACAACAGCTATGTTAAAATAGAAAAATATTGGAGTTTAGCATTTTTGTTGCTCCAACACCTATGTTATTCACTATGCTAAAATAGAGAAAAGAGAATAAATTGTAAAAATATCTAAATATAGAGAAATCTCTAAATAGATGGTTTTCCCCAAAACTAATCATTACCCCCCAAAATACAAACTTTTCTTCTCCAAACTTTCCATATATTGAATATTTTAATAATGTAGTTAAATAAATTGAATATATTTTAATAAGATAATTAATACTAGAGTTGCTAAAATAGTATATTTGTTGGAGTTTGATGGAATTTTTTAGAGATTTTGAATTTTTTTACTCTATTTTAGAAAACTTTAGCATAGTTGTTGGAGATGCTCTTGCGAAAACAGTTTGTTCTTACATGATCCCAATTCTCTCTCTCTCTCTCTCTCTCTCTTAGACAGAGTCCTAGAAAAAAAGAAGAATATTAAATCATCATAGTTTTTTGTTGTGAAAGTTCGTTGTTTTCCGTATCTTCATAATAAATCACTGTGAAATTTCAGTGTTATTTTTTGGTCTCACGAAAACAGGTTGGTCTCACGTGAACCTAAGCCAACCTCTACCACCTTATCTCACATTTGAATCATTTCCACAAAACAATAAATCATAAAAGTAAATAAATTTATAATAATTCAATTTTTAGATTACAATTAAGTTTTACCTTCTAATGTATCATCCAGATACACTTTTAGTTTTAATTTAATAAATAATATTTTATATTTTATAAAGAAACATAAATCATACTCAAAATGTGTTTTTGCTATTGATGATTTTTAGGGGGAGTGATATTGTGGTTATGAAAATAAAATATGTGTGATTTGAAGTTTTTAAGCTGTTTTTTTGGGGTGTCCAATTCTCATGCCCATTGTGCATTTCTATCCATAAAGAGTAAATTAAACAATCTACAACAGATTCTCTATATTTTTTTTAAAAATAGGGATTTAAACGTCAAAATCTTTAAAATAAAATACATTTATCTTCAACAGGTTCTCTATTTTAATGAACTCAACATTCATTATATTATTAAAATATTACTTAAATTTATCATTCAAATACATTTTAAGAATAATTTATGTATAATAGTGATAACTCAATCCTATTGGAGAGAATGAATAAAAAGGTAATTTCCCTCTCTCTCTATCTAGCAAGTTTTAGATAATTCTTTAAACTTTGAGTTTTCTCTATTTTAGATAACAATATAGAGAAGCCGTTGGAGCAATATAGAGAACAAAAATATAATTTTCTCTATTTTAGAGAAGCTGTTGAAGATGCCCTTAGTGATTTGGTCCTTGTGGTTATATTAAAAATATGGATTTGGCCCTTCAAATAAATTAATTACAGATATTGTCATTGTGGTTTTAATGTTGTTTCGGATTGGGTCCTTCAATCTAGCGATGTTTATTTTAGAGCCAGTCAAGGATATTTTTGTAATTTTACTCTTTTTCTTATATTCTTTTAGAAAAAAAAAAGAATTAATATCATATATTAAGTTATTATTAGAATAGAGTTCTATTAAAATGCAAACCAATCAAATGTTACAAACCAATCTGGTCATCCATCTAGTCTAATAAATATTTAGTTTCATAAATACATCAATTGTTTTCTAATATAAAGTATTAATCATAATTAATGAACTTTAAAGATCTTCCTTAAATATCCAAATCATAATAAATGAACATTTATCATTTTCATATATATCTTAATTAATTGGTTTGCATTTGATTTGTCCTAAGAAACAAAATACAGAGAAATGTATGTCTGAATGTAACATGGATTTGCAAACACTTAACATATCTAGAACATATTTACATAAAAGGAAAGCATATTGCATGAATTCTGAACATTCAAAATCAAAACAAAAGAAACATCAAAATTATTAGATCCCATCATCCCAATGACATTTCTGGAAGTTACGGGCAGGGACGGACCTAGAATTTTTTTTATACAGTGGCACTATATTTTTTCATACGGTTTTCATCGAAGTGTCTTTCGTCTTTTTATCAACGTTCAATATCGTCCGATGTGTTTTTAGCCAAATCCCGGCATTTCGAGAGATTTTTAACGTTTTTTGCTTGATTTTGGGGGATTTTTAAGTTTTTTTAATCGATTTTGAGAGATTTTTTCAGTATTTTTTGTTGATTTCAAGAGATTTTTTTGGTTTTTTTTGGTTGAATGGGTATAAGATTTGGGTCTTTTTTTCAGTTTAGGTGCACCCCTTGTAGTTTCCAAATGAATACGGTAGCACCTCCTAAATCGATACGGTGACACCTTCACGAAAACAAAATTTTTTACCCTTCGCCGGAGAACTAATACGGTGGCACGTGCCACCATGTGCCCACCTACAGGTTCGTCCCTAGTTACCGGTATCCCTCAAAAGTTGCAAAGGGAGAACTCACACCACCAATTCTTCTACACTCTAGTGTCAAAATCAGAAAATGTTTTAAAAAATGAAGATAAATAGAAACGAGAGTGCATTTGAATCATTGAAATAGAGACTTGAGTTTTATAAGAAAATGATTATATTGAATAGCATTGGAAAAATCCAATGCATTCTTCCAAACCATGGCACAATCGAGATTGTAAGAAAATTAGAAATCATGACTTTGGTGAGATGGTGATTAATTTCGGTGTAGAAATCGAACAGTGAGTCCAGGTGTGTGGACAAAGCGGATAATATCTGGTACGGTTGGTCTGGGATGTTACATATGGTATCAGAGCCGGGAACCGGACTTGTGTGCCAACGAGGACGTTGGGCTCCCAAGAGGGGTGGATTGTAAGATCCCACATTGGTTGGGGAAGGGAACAAATGTTGCCTTATAAGAGGGACTTGATACCTCCCCTATCAGACGCGTTTTAAAACTATGAGTCCAGGTGTGTGGAAAAAACGGATAATATCTGGTACGGTTGGACTGGGATGTTACAACTTACAATGTTGATGTTCATGACTCTAATCAATGTTCTTCGTGTGGTTCGTCGAAGTTGGAACATATATGAAAGAAACAAGATCTATTACCACCGATGGGAAATAAGACATGTCTTATTATAAGTTTTTTTTGAAAGACATAGCGGCATCGATCCTTTCGACCAACTACCACGAACACACGCACACGCGCACGCACGCCTCCCCGGCGGTATCGGGCATCCAAGGGCAGCCCACTAATCCGCCGCTGTCCCGGCCCAGCTTACGCTGGACCTAAGGCCCAACCTTCGGTTGGGGGGATCAGCCCAACTTATGCTGGACCATCCAAGGACTGGGTACTCCTCATGCTCCCAGATGTTTCCCCAAGGATTCGAACCCGGGTAGACTGGGATACCATCCACAGCCCCCCCAGGATGTTACCGAACTCGGTTACCCAACTGAGCTAGACATGATTTGTGTCTTATTATAAGTTTTATTTTATCTAAAAGTTATCATTGCTGAGTTTATTTGATCAAAAATTTGTCATTGTTGATTCTATTTATCTAAATAAGTTATATTATATAAATTATGGAACGGTTCATGATTGAGAGTGAAATGTTTATGAAATGTATAGGAAAAAATTTGTTGTGACAAAAATAGAAAGCCGACGTGGCATTTTAACAAGTTTTTTTAAGACATTTTGAAAATAAAGGATCGTGTTAGTTGTTTTACAGTATCTGAGAAGTGTCATGTAAACTTATCTTTTTATAGGACACTTTTGAGAAGTGTCCTATAAAGTCTTCTTTTTGTAGGACATTTTTTCAAATATCGTATAAAATATCTAATATGACAATTTATTTCAAAAGCGTCATAGAAAATTTGTTGAAATGTCTAAAAGCGTTCTATAGTAATACTTTTAGATAGAACATTTTTCGGTTTGTTTCTACTAACTCAAGTCCGACATCTAAGACGTCCCATAAAACCAATTTTACTGTAGTGGAAAAAACTAAACAACACTTCATTGTTTATATTACGAAGAAAAAAAATTATTGTTTATCTGATTCAGATAACAGAAATAACTCACAAAAATATCGTAAATTAACAAGAACGAAAATGTTTTTTTTTTGAAAGGTTATCCTAGCCTTGCCTAGACTAATCCCTGGCACTGATTGACTGCTAAGCATGCAACCCTGATATAATTTCTCAGTGACCACAAGTTGCCAACGCCTGGATTCGAACTCGGGGTAGATGGGTTTCTGAGCCACATCCTCCCAAGGCCTTAACCAGTACGCCACAAGCCTTTTGGTTTCGAAAATGTTAATAACACATAGTTTCATAACATTTGTTGGGAATTCAATAGGACCAAATCCACAATGCGATTGCCGTCCGAGGACGGTTTGCATTGCTACATTATAAACTACCAACAATCTCAATTAACCAACCAAATTAGAAGCCATTTTTAAAGGTTTTTTTTTACAAAATAATATCGATTAGAAACCTCGAAAATATTCAATAATGGTCGCACCCCGTTTGATCACTGTCTTAATCGCAACGATTCTTGTTCTTGCAACGTCGATCTCCGCCAAGGACTACGTTGTTGGTGATGAAAGTGGTTGGACTCTCGACTTCGATTATCAAACTTGGGCCAAGGATAAAGTCTTTTTCGTTGGAGATAACCTCGGTACGTTACAATTTTATAAATATGACTAGGTTTAGTTCGTTTAATTCTTCGTATGTCAGAAAATAAGTGTCAACGTTTATATATTATTTTGTCCTAAAATAAGTGTCTACTTTCCAATTCGACATTTAATTATGTGATGAAGAAATTCATTAGTTTCTCTATTATTAAAGATAAAAAATTTATTTACTATTTATTTAAAGTGTAATATAATAAAGTGTACGTTTCACAATATGTCCATAGAGGAAGTATCATGCGAGAAGTAAAACATTATGCGAGAACGCGAGAAATGTGATATCATATATGATTACACGACTTGTGAGTGTGTTTAATCATATATGATTACACGACTTGTGGGTGTGTTTAATCATATATGATTAAACGTCTATGCATTGCAAATGTATCATGTGTTTAATCATATATGATTAAGCTTGTGTATCATATATGATATCACACTTCTCGCATTCTCGCATAAGGTTTAACTTCTCGTTTAAACCTGTCTCTATGTCCATAATACACAATATGTCCACACATATATGATATGTATACTTTTTTTAGGGCATTGTTATTGGCACGGTGTGTTGAATGCATTGAGAATTCCTTTAAAGCCATCAATTGTCACTATTGTATAATGTATTATTTTTTATAATTCTTGTTTTATATTAAGTATATATAAATATACATATTATATATATATATATGTGTGTATTTAAATGTATATATTATATTTTATTTATATTATTATATAATTTATATTAATAATTTTTAAATACATATATGTCTTTTGTATATCTGCGTACATATACATATCATACATATTATTTTTATTTTTATTAAACCAACCCTTATAGTGATATATATATATATGGTTGGGTTCACGTGAGAACAACCTGTTTTTGTGAGACCGTGAGACCATAAAATAATACTAAAACTTTACAGCGATTCATTGTGAAGGTAAGAAAAACAGCGAACCTTCACAGCGAAAACACTGTGAAGGTTTACCTTCACAATACCTTCACAGTCTTTTGTTGTGAATGTTTAGTGTTATTTTTGTGGTCTCACGGAAATAGTTTGGTCTCACGTGATCTCAAGTCTATATATATTAGTTTTAGAATTTCTTTAATGTTATTGTGGTATAATAGTAATTTTGTATTTGTCCAATATTATTTCATTTTTTGAGTGGATTAAGGCAAATAATTTTTTTATTTCAATTATCTGTTTCTACTATATGAGCTACACCGTATTAAGATCGAAAAAAAGAACACACAATTTTACATATTATTTGTACTACAAATAATGTCAGTTTAAATAAATAAAAATGTAATCTAAATTATTTTATGTTTATTTATATATTTTTTATATTTTATTTATATGTTAAATCTAATATTTATGTTTGTATTTTATTTTTATAATTATATTATAATTAGAATAGCTGTAATGGTTATATCAATAAGAATTTTCTTTAATAAAAACAAAAAAAAAAGTATAAAAAGACTCAACCTAAATAGTAAAATATTTTAAAATAAATAATTAGAATATAATATAAATAACTAAAAAAACATAATATATATAATATACAAGAAAATATATATTAATTTTTATTTTTATTGATTAAATTATAATATAAATAAAAAAGAAATAAGAAAAACTAAAAAAAATCTTTATAGTAATTAAAATATATTTAAATAACTATAAAGACAAAAAGTAAAAACAACAAACAAACAAAAAAATAATAATGATGGAGATAGGGTTAGGGTTAGGGTTGTCAATAGTACATGGTAGGGGTGCCATTAGCCTAGCCCCTTTTTTTATCATTGATGTATATTTTGGGACAGAGAAGTACTATTTTTGTGCATATTCATGTTAGATGATAGTAAACTAACGGAGATTTTAATGATTTTCTTTACGCAGTATTTAATTATGGGTCTGGTTCCCACAACGTGGTGAAAGTGAATGGGACCGGTTTCCAAGAATGTGTTGTTTCATCTACCAATGAAGTGTTGACAAGTGGGCGAGACGTCATCCCCTTAAAACCCCGGGAAGGAAATGGTACATTTGGGGTGTCGGAAGGCATTGTGAGTCGAGAAACATGAAGCTTGTCATCACAGTTCTACCGAATACAAAGGACTCGGTTCCAATCCCAATAGCAACATCTTCTTCGACCAAATTAGTAGTAGTATATGGCTTTGTAACTGTATTGTTCAATAGTCTTTTGCTATTTATTATTTAAAATGTAATATTGACTTTTTGTTCGGATATTACTATGGCTTTGAAAATAAATTATATGAATTCTTTTTTATTAGTATGGGTAGGTCGATTTAAAGCGAGTTTACTCGTATTCATATTCATTTGTGAATTTATTTTTTTAATGCATCTTTGATTCTTTGGGTCACATTCACTTTACACCCCAAAGTCTAATGATGTATACTTATAACACCTCGAATTTCCATTATATTATATTTAATATGAATGTGGTCGAATTGTAATTTAGTTTAAGACTTTGGGCTATTTTGCAATTATATAAATCAATAGGGTTAAAATTCAAGTGACCAAAGTTTAATGCTATTTTTGGAAAGTTGAAACTTGAGGGTGTGTTTGGTTATTTTTAAAAGTGGGTTAGATAAGTGATGAGGTTTGGATTGAGAAAATATCTCAATTCCTGTGGCTGGAGTCGGTTTTAGCAGAGAGAGAGAAAGAAGAAGAGATTAAGAAAGCAATTTGATTTTGTGGGTAAGAAATTCAATGGTTTATGCAAAATTCGATTCTAGTTGCAAGATAGTATCTATAACTTAATCTGATTTTATCTAGGTGCAGTTTGATTTAAAGTTTGAATTGTGCAGAGAAGTGGGTTTAGAGTTCAGGTGAGTTCATTCAATCTTTTTGTTTAAATCCTTGCTTTCTGTCAAATTAAACATCAAGATGTTTGTATAAATTGTTTTGGGGCTGAATGATTGTGTTTAAAATAAGCTGGATGAAATAAACATGGGTATGGATGGAGATTTTAGGGTACAGGTCGAAGTTACCGGACAAATGAAGAAGTATACGGAAGTTCTTATCAGAGGTGTCCGGAAGTGAAAGTATCTCGTAAGTACCTAAGTTCCCGAATGAAATAGATACCGGATGGTATCCGGATTACCTTGGTAAGCCTAATCTTTTCAAATTAAATTTTCTTACCATGTACGAACTCGGGGAAGTAACGGGAAGAGGGACGAGTGGTTTGATATTTATCTTTTGGTGCTAAGTGGAAAAGTTAGCTTATGCGAGGATGTTTTTGATGATTGGCCTACACAACCAATTTAATCTAATCATAGTTGTCAGGATTAGATTAATAGGTTGTTTTGATAATTCGAATTGTGTATATGAATCCTTATATTTAATTCTCCGCTTATGTATAAAAGTTCGGATGAAATTTCTATTTAATCTGATAAATTTTAAGGTTTAAATTTGCCCTGATCTTTAGGGCGTTACAATACTTTAGCACTAACCTTAAATATTGGTTTTATTTTGACCATGTAACAAAAAGTATAGAAATTAACCCATATGCATCACCAACTTGTATCGTGGAGACTAGACCTTATTGTTCTTGGAGGCTTATGATCGGGTTATCGTGGAGACTAGACCAGACCAATGTATTTGTTTTCGTGCTTGGTTCGTCCCGACCTAATTGATTCATTTGATCTATTATTTAATGTTAATTAATGAGTATATATTCTTATTTGCTTGATAAACCTTTTAATCATCTTATGCCTTCTTCGTTTTATTTTCGCTTGCTATATATATGTGCACTAATTAATACTCTCTCCGTCTCAAATTAAGAGTCTGTATTTTTATTTTAGTTTGTCCCTAAATAATTGTCGACTTTCAAAAGTAAATTTTTATTTTCTCATTCTACCATTAATAATGAGATATAAAAATTTCTCTATGTATTATTAAGAATAAAAGTATAATTTAATTATTTAATAAATATAATAATTATATATTTTTGAAATAAAGTGCCATTTTTATTATGAACATTTGTTTTATTAGAGGAGTATTGTTTTAATGCTTTTTTTAATTTAATAAAATCCAGTTGGAATTGTGTGATTAATATCCCAAAAGTAATATATAAAGAAAAATTGATAATATCAAGAAAATCTTTGTTGGTAAAAAGATTCGTCAAGCCGAATGACAAGTGATAATAGAAATAAAACAGTTGATCGTTTTAGATGAATGTAAAAAAATAACTAATTTCAACTTCCCAGAATGTCGAGATGGGGCTAGGTGAGTACAGTTTGGCCCACAGTGTCGAATCTCTATAGTGATAAATTTGGGTTCTGATAAGTGACGGATCCAAGATTTTTGCCTAGTGGGGGCACCTTTATGGTAGATTAATTTCACTGTTTCGAGAGATTTTTGAAGTTTTTTGATTGATTTCGAGATACGTTTTTGGTTTTTGGTTGATCTTGAAGTACTTTCTTTGGTTTTTTGGTTGGTGAGGGCACATGTAATATCCGGGGTCCTATTGGGAAGATTTGGGAATTTAGCGAGAAAATGTCAAGAGGCTAAGACTTTGGGGGCTGATATGAAAATTTGGGAGAAGGTATAAAAACCTTGTTTTGGGCACAAAACCCTAGAATTCACCATTTTCTCTTGGAGCAGCTTAGAGGAAACTGAGAAGAATATCAAGCTATCAATCTCACCAAAGAAGAAAGCAAAGAAGTGGAAATCAGAGTCTAGTTCTGCATTGAGTCTACCAGGTAATCTCATATTCCAATCCTTGTACCTAGTTTTAATTGCTGAAATCAGATTGTGTGGGTTTTGTGGTTGAATAGTTGTAAATGATGCTCTAAGGGGTAATTAGGCATCATCTTTATGTTTAAGCAGCAAAGGGTTTGTTAAGAAAGGGTTGAGTATAGTTATAATGTTATTTGTATCGCGAAATCAATTTGTTTGAGGGTTTAACACTAGATTTCTATTCCAATCGGTCGTCAGACCTCGCGTCCGGTAAGTGGCACTGTGCAGGTGTCCGGATCTGGTGTCCGGTAAGGGTACCCGGACCCCGTGTCCGGAAGAGACGTCCGGAAAGTGTAGAGTCCGGATAGTTTGGGGTTTCCGGATAGAGATTCCGGAACAATTTTCCGGAAAGATTAGTTGTCCGAAAGGTGTGATTGTCCGGTAAGTAGGATCCGGACAGTGTAGTGTCCGGAAGTGATGTCCGGATAGGTTGGTATCCGATTAGCTTATGTTTCCCACCTATTTACTCAGGTATTTCTTTTAGAGATCAAGAGTGATAGAAAGACCCGATTCAGCGCAACAGGTGAGTTTTTCTAACTAAATACGTGTTTTAACGTGATTTCAGAAGTAAGGAAGTAATATGAAATGGTTTATTTATGTTATATGATGAATGTTTGGAAAGTCAGTTTAAAGTGTATGCATACATTATTGATAGCTGTGAATTGGCTAAGTCGGGGGGTGTGGCCCGCCAGTGCTCATACCGAAGGGTGTGTCTCGTTTATGCCATGGGAGGAGTGACCCAGTAAGGCAGTGTGAGACTGACACGTTGTCACTTTCGAGTGACTTCAGTGTGCCATTTGCATGTGTGATTGTTACATGAAAGCTTTGTTTAAAGTTGTTGTTTATACTTGTTATGAACTATTTTAAATGATTGTTAATGAAACTGTTGCCACTTGAGGGAGCTCACTAGACCTCATGGTCTAACCCTCGTTTTTCCAAAACTAAACCTTTTCAGGGAAGTCATTAGTAGGGAGCTCGGTTAAGGGCAAGGAGAAGAGTTAAGGCGTGGATGTTGTTAGCCGATAGTTATTTGCAGTTATCTTTTAGACTTTCAGTTATATTCTCAGTTGTGTATAGGTTGTTTCTACAAACCTAGTTTTGAGACAGTTGTATTTGAGAAATTTTGGAACCCCCTTTTTGGGTTGATTAATATTTAATGTTATGTCATGCTTTATTTTTTGTTTGGGTTGTTACAGCACAGATGGAGAAACACTAGGGGAAACTATGATAGAATGTTAAAAAATTTGTTTTTAAGCCAGGAAAAAATGTTTTTTTTCTTTTTTATGGGGACCCATCCCCCACCCCTTCTATGCTACATCCGTCCATGGCTCTGGTACCATGTTAAAATATGTAAAACCCCAATATCACCTTCCATAAAAGCCCTTTAAAAAAAGGTTCCAACATATATAGAGAAAAATTGGTCCAGTTTAGGCAATGTGAGATTCTAACATGCCCCCTCTAACGGAGGTTGGATGGGTACATATTGTCCCGGAATGTCGAGAAGGGGTAAGGCAAGTATAGTTTGGTCCAGAGTGAGCTCTGATACCATGTTAGAACATATTGACCCCCCCAATTGGGACCAAATCCACAATGCCATTGCCGTCTAAAGTCGGTTCCCTATTTTGCCCTTCAAAGTTCAAACATTAATTCACTCCAAAATTCATGTATAAATAGCCAACAATATTGTAGCTATTATATCATCTTCTCAACTAACCAGTCAAATTCGAAATCGTTTTAAAATATATAAAATTGAAAATCTCGAAAAATATCTCGAATGGCCACATCCCCTTTGACCGTCATCTTTATTGCAACACTTGTTGTTCTTACAAGTTCAATCTCTACTAAGGAATACATCGTTGGAGATGAAAATGGTTGGACTCTCGACTTCGGTTACCAAAACTGGGCCAAGGATAAAGTTTTCTTCGTTGGAGATACATTGGGTTACGAATATGATTAGATCATGTTTAATTTAATCTTGTTTTTTCCTGTATTCTTCGATGTACATAAACTGAAGAACTTTTACTGAATTTCTTGATGCAGTATTCAATTATGCGTCTGGTACCCACAATGTGGTAAAAGTTAATGGATCTGGTATCCAACAATGTATCGGTTCATCTGCCAATGGAACGTTGACAAGTGGACGAGACGTTATCCCTCTTCAAACCCCAGGAAGGAAATGGTACATTTGTGGTGTCGCAAAGCATTGTGAGTCGAGAAACATGAAACTTGTCATCACTGTTCTACCGCAAACAATGGCGCCGGCTCCAAGCCCGATGGCAAAATATACATCGAGCGGATTGCGATTGGCAATACCGACACTTTATGGCTTTGCAGTTGCTTTGTTCGGCAGTCTATTGTTTTTATTGGTTTGAAACTCGGTTTTTTTTTTCAATTTTCCGATGTTCGTTATTTGATTTAAATGGCATTTCTATTTATTCAAATCTTGTACACAATACACAAAAAAATGGATTAATAGAAATAAATAGGTGTCAAGCCATTTGAATCAATTATATACAGTTTCTAAAGGGGAGAAAGAACAATTACAGCCAAAACAAAACAAAAATTACCATCTTGCTTTGTTTTTGTTAGTTTGCTGCTCGAGTTTCATAGATCGACTCGAACACCCCACCGTCCCATCGGAATCAAATGATGATTACAGAAAAATGTTACGGTTACTGTAGCAATAGTAGTTGTTCTTCGTTTTTCTGCAACTCACTGAGTCGTTTTTTCGCATAAACTGTGACAACTATGGTTGTAGCAATCGTTAAAATAAACCCACCAACCGTGAATACGATCTGGAGGGTAGTAAGTGATCGGTTATCATTTGTAGCGTCAGCCAAGGTTCGTATCATTATACCCCTAAAGAAACAATGTTTCAAGGTTAGAAGCAAGTGAAAACCATTGGAGAGTGTCCATATAGGGTGTGTTTGGTACACAAGACAGAACAAAACAAGGATCAATGTTCCACGTTTGGCAGGACTTTTATGTGGAAAGGACATGACAGAACAAAGATCAATGTTCCACGTTTGTTCCACGTCATGCCAAACATGAGACTATTTATTTTGTCCCATCGTGTCTCATGTAGTCTGCACACCAAACGCACCCTAAGGGTGTGTTTGGTACACTAGACAAGACAGGACAGAACAGGGTCCACTGTCCCACGTTTGGCATGACTTTTATGTGGAACAAACTGGAACAGGCTTGTTCCACCCCCACCCCATGGAACAAGCTGGAACAAGCTGGAACAGACTTATGTTTTACCAATATAACCTCAAAATAAAATCTAATTCTCTTCTAAAACATCAAATAAACCTTCTATTTCATATTTTATTCATTTTTTAAATTTAGTAAGGGTAAATTGGTCAATGTTATCTGTTATGTCCAGTTCTGTCTTACCAAACGTGGAACAGCTGGTCTGTCCTGTCTTGTCTTGTCCCACCTTGTCCTCTGCGTACCAAACGCACCCTAAGGGCACTTCAAACCTCTATATGAATACCATCGTGCCTGGGAGCTATTCTATTTTTTTCTTGGTGTTAAAAATATGGTATTCATGAAGAACAAAACAAAAGAATCGAGCAAACAAACACATGTACATGAAGAATCTTACGTGTATATTGCGACGAGAATTTCTGGCACCATTCCAACCAATGTCCCGAACAAGTAAGGCACAAACTTAACATCGGTTGCCACAGCACAATAATTGTACACAGCATACGGGAACGGGGATATCCTTAATAACATTACCGCTCTAAACTGATCGTACCAGTCTCCTTCACCTGCCAATCTTATAATAGAGGCTTTCTTCGGATATCTTTCTAACCATCCCTGAATAAAAAACAAATAGTAAACCAAACGAGCCCATTTATATCCCACCCGAAGATGGGGCCCATCCCCCCAAAGGTGGGGTCTATCATTACTCCACCCAGAGGTGGGCGGACCCACTATGGTGTATAAGGTGGCACGGGCCACCGCTTCGTTCCTCCTTTGTAGTGTAAAAAAAAGAGTAAATTATGTTTTTCGTCCCTGTGATTTGTTAAAATTTGCGATTTTCGTCCTTGTGGTTTAGAAATTGTGGTTTTCGTCCCTATGTTTTGTAATTCATTGCTATTTTTGTCCTTATGGTTTACAATTTATTGTTGTTTCCGTCCATTTGGTTTACAATTCTTTACTTTTTTTGGTCCCTTGTACTCAAGGGTAGAAATTCGTCCAGGAAAGAGAATAGCAATAAATTGCAAACCATAGGGACAAAAATGGCAATTTCTAAACCACAGGGACGAAAATTGAAATTATTAACAAACCACAAGTCCACAAGGACGAAAATCGTAATTTACTCTGAAAAGATTTAGGGTACTGAAAGGTATCACCAGGTTATTTTGTTGAGTGCAACCGTATATACCTCGAAACTACACTAATAACACAAGTTTCTCTTGGTAGAGTTGGTTTGCACGGTTTTTCAGGCGCAAGTTCAAATCCCATTCATATCATTTTCTTAGTTATTAGCTTTTAATTTCAGGTTTATTATATTTCAGAAAAAAATTGGGATAAAAGATTCGAACACAAGACTTCACGTACAAAAAGCAAGAAACTAACCAACAGACTAATAATGATTTTGTAAAAAAAATTGTAGCTTCGTGTTTTATAGTCAAATGGTGCCACCACTTGAAAAAATGTACGGATACTTAGTACTCTACCACATGGAGGATATAAGATATGGGGATACTCACTTGAATTTTGCGGTAAAATAGGGAACCAAAAAAATAAGGAAGTGATACGCCGATAGTGACTCCACCAATTATCAACAAAAACCCCAAACCGTAACCAAAACTCATTCCGGCAACCCACATGGACGGTGTTGATGGTAAAAATATGGTAGGGAATAAAGCCACCGAAGCAAAAATCATAACGGCAAGCACGGGCTTGCTGAATGTGTTGGTCTCCCAATTTAAAACCGGTATAACCTCCTGAAACACATGGCATACACAAGACTTAGGGGCTGATTGGCAGTTGCAGAATGGCTTGGTGCAGAATGATTAAGTGGTCAGAATGATCAAGAGGCTCTTATGATATAGTGCAAAATGAAATTTGGTTTTTTGGTAATTGTCCATAATGAAATTAGGGCGCTGAATGGTTAAGGGGGCCCAAGATACAAAATCATTCAGAAGATTTTAGAACCATTAAGAGGCTTTTTTGCCAAACAAGATTCACCTCTTAACAATTCAGAGGTTTCCTCTTAATGAACTATTAAGAGGTAATAAAACAGCCCCTTAAACCAGGTCAATATAGCTTCAACATTTCAATACTCCATTTATTCAATCAATGTAACAACTAACAAGGTTTCAAATTTTCCTATATTTTACTCATTAAAACGTTCTTATTGCATTTGATTGTAATGTATAGGTAGCTTATTAAAACTTTCCCCTTATTAAACGATACTTGTTTCTTGTCGCTAAATCTTGTGAACTTCATTTGAGAGTTGCGATAACTTGCTAAATCTTATTTAATAACATATTTAACCTATAGTTAAAGTACACTTTGTTTGGAGGGTTAACCTTAGTACATTTCTGTTCACAACAAATGCAAACCTAAAGAATTGTAAAAACCTCACAAATTGGACATTTGTTGTGAAACAAAAAAAGAAATATTCACACCCACACAAGAATTATAGGGGTATGGTTGCAAGAACTATTAGATCATGATGGAACCCAAGTGTTTTCACAATAAATGTTCCAATTTTTGGGGTTTTTATAGATCAAACCCCTACACAGAGTGTACCTTAACTATAGGTTAAATATTTTCATAAGTAAATTTTAGCAAGGATTATCACAATTCACAAATGAATAATCACAATTCACAAATGAATAATCGCAAGATTTAGCTACAGGAAATTCCATCATTTAGAATGGGGAAAGTGTTAATTAATAAGCTACCTATACATTACTATCAAATACAATAACAACATTTTAACCACAAAATTCACAAATTATCAAATAAATACATATAATTGCAATGAACAATAACCACAACAATGTACCTTGTCCATTAGAAAGGGTCCGATCCATACGAAGAAACAAATCCCAAAAATAGACAAGAATATGAACACAAACACAACTTTTCCCCACCACCAAACTGACCACCAGAAACTTGTACAGTTCTCGGAGGCGGAAAACGGCGGCGAGGGAGCCATAACAGCACCGTCAGCCAATCCTTCCGGTGTCGTCATGATTACGTAATCAGGTTTAGGGTCTTCAAACCCAATCTTCAACCGGGAGATTCCACCATCGCTATCATGCCTCATTCCGATCGATAATTACGATACTGAATCGAAATCAAAATCGAAATCGATTGAACCCTATAATTGAGGGTTTGGAATAGGCGTTGAAATATATCGATCGGAAGAATGTAAAATGGAGAAATTGGGGAAGAATCAGATGGAATTTGTGATGGTGAAGGAGAAAAGGGAAGAAATTTGAAGGAATCGTGGATTGAAAGACATGATTTGGAATTGCAGTGGCATTCGAATGCCACCATTCCTATGTTTTTTTCTGATCGTTTTTCTAAAGAATGTTTTCTCTGTTTCGGCCTTTGGGCAAAAAAATGGGCCTTATGCTTAATGGGCTACAATTAAAAAAGCCCATTTTCTGAGATGAATCAGCCCAATACTCGATTTCATACTTTTTTAATTAGAGTCTAGAGAAGGTCAAAAATAGAGATGGCCATATGGGCTTGGCCTGGCCCGGGATAGCTAGGGGCCGCGACTAGCCCGACATTCCTTAACCGGTTACAATTTTTAGTAAATTTCATGGCCTGGGATCGGATCTCATAATCGGTTATGAAGAAGGTTAATTAGACCTTAGGTTTTTGATCGGGATCGGGACCAGTTATAGAAAGCACTTTTGGGACCAGGACTGGTTTGGGCCTGACCCGAGACTTTATTTTTTGTCATCTCAGCATCGAGTCGGGCCAATCCAGGGTCCCCCTCCTAAATCAGTCTCTTTAAATCGAGTCAGTCGGTCCCGATCCCGGTTCCAACCAAAAAATTATAGGATCAACCTAGGTTTGGTTGTTGGTTCAAGCCACCGATTCAAACACTTATTTATATTAAAGTAAAAGAGTAAAATAGTAATAAAAAACCCCCCAGAAAGGTCACATGGCCATTTTGTAACCAAATCAAAAAAAAGGTATTCGGGATTTTGTAATTTGTCCAACTATAAAAAATAAATCGCAACCATTCGGGTTTTTAGTAACCCCAACCAACTTTCTTGTAACGTGTCCTAACCAATCATGATCCCGAACTTTTAGGGCCACCTGCTTCACTTGTACCGATTATAAGAAGAGTTTATATTAACCAAAATGAGCATGCATCCCTTGAAGATGGTATTAGGCTATTAGGCCATCCGTACCCCAAGCGGGATGGCCCTCGGGGATGGCTGCGGGATCAGCGGGAAGGGCTACGGCCCATGCGGGGTTGGCGGGGCGGGGTTGATTCCGGGGATGGGATCCCGGATCATCCCGAAGAGTTTTAAAAAAAAATTAATTAAATTTTTAAAAATAAAGTCGTTCAACGGCTCTTTGTAAAAAAAATCTCAATTTAATCCTACTATATATTTAACCCTCAACCTCTTATTTCTCACACCTCTCAACCTCTTATTTCTCACACCTCTCAAATTCTCCCAACCTCTTATTTCTCACACCTCTCAAACTCTCTCAAATTCTCTCAACCTCTATATTTTAAACAATATGGATTCGCCACAACCCGGTTCACCAACCGCATCATCATCATCCGTAGACACCGACGAGTTGTTGAATCTACAAAGGGAAATTTTTCGACATACTGCACAATCGCTGTATGGTAGCACCGCCTCATCGTCAACAAGAGAGAGGGCCGCAAACATTGAAAGAGGTCGAGTAACTGCAAACGAGCGGCTTATGCGGGACTACTTTGGCGTCAACCCGATTTATACACCGGATATGTTTAGGCGGCGGTTCAGGATGAGCAGACAACTATTCGAACGAATAGTTGAAGATTTAGAAGTAGGGTGTCCGTATTTTAGACTTCGGTTTGACGGGTTAGGCAAACAAGGTTTTTCTCCGATACAAAAGTGTACTTCCGCTATTCGGAAATTGGCGTATGGAGTAGCTGCTGACGCACTTGACGAGTACATCCGTATGGGAGAGAAAACGTCACGAGATTGTCTGTACAAATTCTGCACAGGTATTATTGAACTGTATGGTCAAAAATATTTACGCAAGCCTACTTTTATTGATATTCAGAAGTTGTACGCCGCGCATGAAGCTAAACACGGATTTTCCGGCATGCTCGGCAGCATAGACTGTACTCATTGGGCGTGGGCAAATTGTCCGAATGCATGGCGAGGTCAATTCATGAGAGGTGATCATGAGCACCCGACAATCATGCTAGAAGCAGTGGCCTCTCAAGATCTATGGATCTGGCACGCATACTTTGGTGTTGCCGGTTCCAACAACGACATCAATGTTCTCAATCAGTCGCCCATCTTCAACGATGTATATGATGGAAAAGCACCCGAGTGCCCTTTTGAGGTGAATGGAGCCACCTACAAGCACGTATATTATCTAACGGATGGGATATATCCGGAATGGGCTACTTTCGTAAAATCATTTACGTGCCCACAAGACCTTAAACGACAAAAGTTCAAGTACGCGCAAGAATCCGCACGTAAAGATGTTGAACGAGCTTTTGGCGTGCTTAAACAACGTTGGCATATACTTCATAACCCGGCACGCGGATGGGAACCAGCAATATTGAGAAACATTATGTACGCTTGTGTCATATTACACAATATGATACTCGAAGACGAAAACCATGCTATTTGTGGTGACGTGGAAAACGACTTTTTCACGAATGATATCGAAAGCCAAATCAGTGAGACACAACGCGCGGCAAATGTTCAAAAAGTCATAAACCGGGACACTCATAATAACCTTCGGTCGGATTTGGTCGAACATATTTGGCGTATCCAAGTTCCCAACAATGACGACGAGTAGATTTTTAAATTTATTTTGTAATTTTTATTTTTAATGAATGATATGAATTTTAATTTTTATTATTTATCTTATTTTTATTTATTAAAAAATATATAAATATTTTTATTTTGTTAAATAATTAAATGTATAAATAAAAGAATTAAAATAAATGAGGTGGCAAAAGGGTTTGAGGGAATGGGGTACGGGTGTTTAGGGATTGTTAGGGATTGAGTGAGGGATGAGAGAAAAGCTGATGTGACGCTTATGTGGAGTGGAATATTTGAAAGATTCTCTCCATGGGGTACGAATAGCCTTAGCCCACTCTAGGAAAAGTAGTGTTTTAAGTCAAAAGAAAGATGTTATAAACTTGTACATATTCATGAAGTTTGGTTTTCATTAAATGCTATAAACTTTTCATTAAACATTTATAAACTTGCTTTAAATAAACTAAAGTATTAATATACACATTTATTTTTAGAGCACATTAAAATATTTTTTTCAAATATAAATTTTTTTATATATATTAAAGCAAAACCTTAAGAAAATGAAATGGTACCATGAAAATCAATAATTCATCAAATGGTGAATTGTAGTGGATTTTTCATTGTCCCATGTTAGTGGTAAAAGTAAAAAATTTGAATTACAAGTGGCTATATAAAAGATAAGATATAGATCATTACATTGAATGTTCATCCAAATTTTGATTATTTTTTGGTTAAATGGTTATATTTTAGGGAAATTAATTAAAATACCCAAAGTTTGACCAACTGTTACCAAAATACCCAAAAAAAATTTCATTTTGCAAAAATACCCAAAATACCCGCGATGGATCCCGCGATCGCGGGCTAGGGCTGACGTGGCACGTATTTTGGCCCCAAATGCCCCGCGAAGCCCCTCAACTTTGGCCGCGGTGCACTTTTGGTCCCTGCCCGCGATCGCAGCCCAAAATTTACAGTTTTGGTCTCTGAAAATTTACACTTTTGGTCCCTGAAAATTTACACTTTCAACCCCTGTACTTAGACGAATCTTGCATGCTTTTACTGTTTTTTTCCACAATTATTGTACTTTGAAGACCGATTTGTGGTTGAAATTCATTTGCATGTTTGAGATTTCATCCATAAATATCAGTAGTATGCAATTCACAATTCACACTTCCTCTTGCTTTCTTTCTTGATTTCTCTCTTGCTTTCTTTCTTTGAATTGATTTCTCTCTTCTCTCATTTCATCCACAAATGGCATCGTCATCAAACCCTAAGTCTACTCCTGAAAAAATGCCACCTCAAATCGAGGTCGCCATAGCAAAAAAGGAAAAGGAGATAGATGAACTAACAGAAGAGTGGAAAAAAATGATGGACAGGAAGGCAGTCCATTTGAGAAAGATCGAAGAGGAAGACAGGGAGATCAAATGGATGAAAGGGGATATAAAAGCTCGGGAGGCTCGTGTTCGTCGAGAACAAGAAGCAATTCACCATATTCTGCAAGACTTCGCAATTATTCAAGCGAAGGTAAACGAGAAACAAGCTTGGATTAATGAAACTAAATCAATTTTTAAGTAGGTGGTGGTTATATTTTTTTTTGTTTTGTATTTTTTTTACTGTGTTGTTATTTGTATTTTTTTTACTGTGTTGTTGTTTTGTATTTTTTGTTGTTGTTAATTTCTCTGAAAAGTAGTTTTTAAGCCGCTGAACCACGGTTAGGTTGGATACATCATGCAAGGTCAAGTCAGAGGTTACCTCATTCGTGGGCCTACTCCTCTTGTAGAATATATGACAACCCTCAACTCATTTGCTAAAGTGTGTGCGGATTGTGGTACACAATGGCCATACGTGGTTGCAAAAGCAGAAGCCGTTGAAGAAGGGTCAGAAAGATTGAAGATGAAGAGCTTGTTGGATGGAATACAAACTAGTTGTGTTATCAATGTTCATTTAGAAGCATATGTATGTGTGTGTATATATATAATATGAAATGGGGTTTTGACAAGTTGGTATCACTGGACTCATTTAAGAATTGTGAAAATGGGTATTTGACGAATGATGATTCATGTGTGTTTGGAGCTGAAGTGTTTTAAACACACATGAATCATCATTCGCCAAATACCCATTTTCACAATTCTTAAATGAGTCCAGTGATACCAACTTGTCAAAACCCCATTTATAAACAATTATACCTTCTCCTATTGCCATTCACGATATCTATAAACACATTCAAATAATAATAATTTAAAACGATTTAATGAATTAGTTAATATATGATTATTATGTTAATGCGATAGGAGTGTAAAACAAAATTGAAAAAAAATATGAGATGTACCATAAATTAAATAATTAACTATAATGGTGTAATTTGTTAAAATTAAAACGTATCTAATATGAATATATAAACAGACATGTGTACTCAGAGTTAACATTCACTGCCATGGATGCAAGAACAAGGTCAAGAAAATACTAAGAAAAATTGAAGGTCTCCTATTTTCTTTATGTGTGTAAATATATAATACGAATATATATATATATATATATATATATATATATATCATTTACAAATCAGTGTTTAGATCAACAGTATCATATGTGTTTGTTCCATATGGTTCAAGCTGTGACGGGCCCGGGGTGTGACTGACAGAATGTCTCCTTGGCACGATTGAAGGAGCGGGATTTGGACACTCTCCACGAGTGTGTCCTACGCATTGGCACCGAGTACATCTTCGTTGTATCGAACTTTCACCACGTGATGGACGTCGGTCGTTCTTTCTCGGTCTCCCGGCCCTGTTCTTATCCATTAAAGGTGGATAGCATGGTGGAAGCGGGTCGGGTGGATACACGCATGCTGCAGGGGGTCCAGCTGGGTTTATTACCTCCACGTATGTTTTCCGGTAATATTCGGACGTGAAGAAAGGTACAGCCAAGTCGCTGCAATCTGTACGACCCATATATGTTGTTGCAGCGATGGCATGGCCGCACGGTAACCCAGATTTATCTCATTCGCGACACGAACAAAGGTGGTCTTCCATATTCATAATCGCGTGAATATAGTCATCATGCACCTCGTACTTCCCATACCCGATTGCTCTTACCGGCCATGTCGCCGCACGACGCGCCCTGTACTGAACGATATTCTCCGCCGTTGGTGCGAGTGCATTTTGTATCTTAGCTCCTTTTAGGCGTCGAATTTGGTACCACTCTTGTTGAAAGGCCCGAAAGTAGTCCATAAGATTAACAATCAGACATCTACGCGCAAAACGGGAGAGTGCATTCACAGACTCTGCACTATTCGAGGTCAGAATGTCATACCGTTGTCCAGGAAAATGGGCCGCGGACCACCTCTCCGGTCCAGCATCGTCAAAGACTTTAGCTGCTTCCTTGACACTGTATCGTAGCATATTCATGTACTTGTTAAACTCCCGATCCGTATATGCTCTGTATGCCGCCCAATAGACATCCTTGTAGGTGGTAATACGTTTGTCCTTGGATTTGGCGTTCATCTCCAAATGTCGACAGCATATGGCGTGAGAGGCGTTTGGGTACATGGCAGAGATTGCGGCGCTTATGGAAGGAGCCCTGTCAGACATAAACACCAACCCTTGCGGGTCTCCGATAGCTTGTCTCAACATGGACAGAAACCAAGTCCACTCGTCCCCGGTTTCGGACTTGCCTACGCCGAAAGCTACTGGAACGATGGAGTTATCCCCGTCCATGGCAACCGCCAGGAACATCATACCCAAGTAACAGCCCTTTAAATGGGCTGCGTCTATTATCAGGACACGACGTAGATTTTCCAGAAATGTGCGGATCTGCAAAAACATAGGTTAAAATGTTATAGTTTATAATGTGTAAATGTTATAGTTTATAATGTGTAAACATATGACGTGTTAAAATACGTACCGCGGGTCCAAGGGCCACAAAGCACATCTCAAACCGTCCACGTGAATCGGTCCGTAGCTGCGTGACAGTACCAGGGTTCTGCATCTGAAAATTATATAAATATGTCGGGAGTCGTTCATACGACTCCTCGAACGTGCCTCTCACCATAAACAGTGCATGGCAGCGCGTACGCCACGCTTGGTGGTAATCAATCGTGACGCCGAACTGCCGGTGAACGTCGTGGACGATGTCCTTTGGACGCAATGACCTGCTAACATCAAGAAATTTGTTTTTCAGGATCGCACCCAAAGTCTTTTTGCCGGCTTATTTGTGGTGGGGATTAAGTTGCGTCCTCGTACAAGTGTGTACGTCGTGCAACTTTCTAATCATTATCGCCCCTCCTTTGGGACCCGTGTGAATCGCGTACAACCTCCACTCACACTTTTCTCTAGCACATTCAACTACGTATTTGATTTTGTCAGATGCCCGCACGCGACTTTGGAAACCCTCTTCCAAGAACTTGAGTCCGATCTGACTTGCTAAGAGATCCTTCGAATCGAATATCTGACCTGCTGTTAAACTTTCGCTACGAATATAAGGTGTAGGTTCGTAGCTTTGTGTCTGGGTATGGGAGTCTGGAAGAATAAGGGGCATATCAAAAAAGTCATTTATCTGACTACATGATTTTCTACTAGGGGTATATTCTTCGTGATCATCATTATCGGTGTCTGATCTGTCTATTTCAGAATTACCCGTTCTGAAAACGTGGGTTTCGTCATCAGCAACTCCAGCAGTACGCCATTCGTGTGGTTGTGGTGATGGTGGTGGTGGTGGTTGTTGTTGTTGAGAATCAGGTTGCTCTATTTGGAGGTCTTCGTCGTCGTCACCCTCCTCGTCACCGTCGTCGTCACCGTCGGATATGCCGGGATACACAAAGAGTAATGGGGGTCTTTCTGAATCGACTGCAAGGTGCAGAAAAGTAGAGATATCCCCATCGTTGGATAAATCCACAAATGACCCATCGCCATTTTTAAACACTAACTTGTAAATATCAGAAGAGTTGATTCCACATTTTTGCATGGCGTATGCAACAAACTTCTGTTAAGTATAGTTTACTGACACTTTTACACCATGCTTAGATTTATAAGCAAAATTCCACTCATTGTTATCTTGCACCCATTCACCATCAAAACAGAAATATAGCTTAGCTTTTGCAACAGATGAACTCATTTTTTCAGTAGTATCTCAAACACAAAATATTGCAGAAAGAAATATTGCAACAATGAAATCGTTGTGTGAGAATTATGGCTTGAATTTTACGTCTATTTATGAATGAAACAACCAACATATCAGAAAACCAATCTCTCATTTCATCCACAAACTGATATTCCAAAAACATTGATTTAACATTGATTGAAACATGCAATTGAATTTCAACCACAAATCGGTCTTTAAATTGCAATAATTGTGGAAAAAAACAGTAAAAGCATCAAGATTCGTCTAAGTATAGGGGCTGAAAGTGTAAATTTTCAGGGACCAAAACTGTAAATTTTGGCCCATCGCGGGCTGCGATCGCGGGCAGGGACCAAAAGTGCACCGCGGCCAAAGTGTAGGGCTTCGCGGGGCATTTGTGCCCAAAATACGTGCCACGTCAGCGTATCCCGCGATCGCGGGACCCCATCGCGGGTATTTTTGCAAAATTGAAAATTTTAGGGTATTTTGGTAACAGTTGGTTTGACTTTAGGTATTTTAATTAATTTCCCTATATTTTATTCGAATGACAGAATATTTTATGTGATAATTAAATATTTTGAAATTTTTTTAATCAAAATTGTAAAAATTGTACCAACAAAAGTACAAATAAAATGTGTAGGAAACCTCAAAATACGATGGCCATTTTGTTGACTTTTGAGGGAAACCCATTTGAAGAATCTGGAGTTGATGATGATGGTCAAGAGTAGCTTCGCTCAGCTTCTTCATCATCGTTATAATCATCCATCTCGATTTTTCCCGCGAAATTGTTCTTCAGGTAACTGTTAGATTTGTTGTTTTGTTATTACTTTTTGTCGGTTTTGATTTCTGAAAGCTTTTTCATCTTTGTTAAATCGCAGAAAACGCTCGAATCGAGTTCCCAATCCGTCCGCTCACTCACTCTATATGTACATCAATCTTCTTCTTACTCCGCTTTATATTTCAAAATTCAATTGTGTTTCCTCGTGTTCGATTTCTATTTCTGTTAGATTTAACTTTTGATCATTTGATTGTTGTTAAGAAAATCGTTGTTGATGGATTTTAGGTTGCGGTTCTAGATTGATTGTTCATACGCGTGCATCTGGAGAGGTTTCTGGCAGGATTGAACCGAATGAACCTCCAAATTATGCTCCGATTTCACCTCCGGTATTAATTTGTTAATTCTTTTTGCATTTACTTGAAATTAAGTTTGAAGTTTCAATAAATTTGGGGAAGAATTCATCGGATAAAATTTGTGCGCCAAACATCCAAATGGTTACCTAAGGCATGCATTCTCACATCGAAAATCATGTCTTAAAGCATTATTTTGGTGATTGGTGTTTAGATTCCATCATGTGACTGAACGGCAGGTATTCCCACACCAAAATTACATGTTCTAAAGCACTAATTGGGTGACTATTGAACAAATTTTAGGTGCTTAATTGATCAAATTTAAGCAAGTTTAGAAATATCATACAATGTTTATAAATTTGTTGTCATTTAGGAATATCAAACGATGTTTATAAATTATGTCATTTAGAAATATCAAACAAAGTTTATTTCATACTAGGGGTGAAACGGTCATTTATGTCATTCAAACTTGGAAGAAAAAAAAAAATAAACAACACATTCTTATCCATTAAGACAACTTAACTCATACAAGGGCTTAATAGAAAACTTGGTAAACAACCCGTTACTTATTTGTGATGAACAAATTTTAGATGCTTAATTGGTCAAATTTGGTCAAGTTTGCAAGCTAAACTTTTACTTATTTGGGTATTGTCACCACTACAACTTCTTGAAGTTATTGATTTTGGTACATAATAAATTTGTCAGAAGTGCCATTCTCTTTCCAAAGAATCACAATTTTCACCGAAGGCCGGTAGTAAATTATTTCAGGTGTCAAGATAACCAATCAACCCCGTTGTGCCTTCCTCCTTTGCTCCATTTTTCTTCGTTCTTTATCATTACCGATTTTCTTACTCCTTTGTTTCCATGGTTAGCTAAGAGCTAGTTAACATAGTACCTCCAACTTATAAAAATTTAAAGTGGACTGCAATCTTAGAGCGGCAAGTAGAGCGGACTCATGCATCTCTTAGGGATGGTGAATGGTGATTCTAGTATTCTGTTTGGAATCAAACATGATCTAAGGTCCCGTTTGGTTTGTGGGATTTGGTGGCATTTGGAACGAGTTCCATTCCAATCCTATGTTTGGTTTAAAGGAATGCTTGGATTGAAGTCCCTGAAATCCCATGAGAGTAGTTGGTATTTCGTGGGATTTCATAGCATTTGTTTGTAATAATGTTTTAAAATATGTAAAAAAGCACTTGTCTTGTAATAATCAATTAATAAAAAGGTAATTTAGTTATTTTTATAATTTGTTTTTATAAATTATTTATAAGTAATGGAATTCAATTCCATTTCAAATCCCACAAACCAAACACACCAAAGATTCCAAATCCTTCTAATTCCAAAGCCTTCCACGAAATCTAAATGTCTCAAAAGCTTTCTATCAAACCAAACCAAACGGGCCCTAATAGTTCTTGAAACCATGTCCTATGATTCTTGTGTGGGTGTGAATCTTTCCTTTTCGTTTCTCTATGAGCTCGGAAGGGAAAACCCTTCAATAAATGTGATATTTTGCGACATTACTTTTATTGACATTAACGTACGCGTGTGATGTGGCAGATACCCGAACACAAGGCGTCTTTTGTGGATGTTCTAAAGAAAGCCAACTCGGTATTGCCTCAAGTAGTTCTTGCTAGTACAATATTGGCTCTTGTCTATCCACCATCTTTCACATGGTTTACTAGCAGGTTATATAATAATACTCTCTTTGTTCCAAAATGCTAGCCTTTAAGGTTCTGGCTCGCCAATTGAGTTATTACTATTATTATAGCTAATTTACAATTGTTATAAATTTCAGTTCCCTTTTCACCCTTAATAGCCGCATCAGTAGTTTTGGCATGCATTATCATCATATCAAAGTTTTTATTGCTTATTTGTTGTTCGGGTTTTCTAGAGAAGAGGATGAAACCACGGAAAAAAACAAACCAAGTCATAAAAAGCCCACCAGAAAGTGGGGTCCAGGGGAGGTGCGATGTACGCAGACCTGACCCCACGCTAAAGAATAGAGCGACTAAATGAGACAACTTAAACAAAAGGGAAATTTAAAGGGGTATTTAAGGAAATATATTGAACATAGGTATGGCATGGGCCACCACATCGTTCCTCCGTCATAATGTAAACAAATCATAGGGTCGTGAAAAGTGTCACCGTATCAATTTGTGGGCCACCGTGTATATTTTGAAACTACAATGAGGACACAAATTTTCTTTGGTAGAGTTGGTTGCAAGGCTTTTCTTCTATCCTAGACCCGGGTTCGAATCCTGCTAGTCTCATTTTTTAGTTTTTAGCTTTAAATTTCAGATTTATTATGTTTTTGAAGAAAAACAAATTGCAATAAAAGATTCGAACCCATGACCTCTCTTATGAAAAGCAATGAACTAACCAACAAACCAATGATGTTAAATATGTTTGTATTGATCTGGTTATTGTTGTCTTATGGTTGTTCATTTTGTATGGTGAAAAAACAAATTTCAGGTATTATGCCCCGGCTTTAGGTTTCTTGATGTTTGCGGTCGGACTTAATTCGAGTGAAAAAGATTTTGTTGAAGCGTTCAACAGACCAACAGCTATTCTTGCGGGTTATATTGGCCAATTCGTTTTGAAACCGTTTCTAGGTTATCTGTTTGGGACAATGGCCATGACAACGTTCGGCCTTCCAACTTCCTTAGGTAAGGGTAGTGGTTATTTTTCTTGTTTATTTTCTTGATATTATTATTCTTATACTTTTGATGAAGCTAAAAAACTCACATTTTGATTGATCAATGTGATTTGTCCCTGGTAGGATGGTGGGAATCCATAAATATTAAAAAAAGATAGTATAAATATCATTTTATATATATTATAAATAAAATTATTTAAATATTTGGTTGATTTGTGTCATTTATAACTTTTATATGATAACAAATATGGAAAATTGCAGAAATAGTCATTACTGGCTCCACAATTCGTTTCCTAGCCATTATCTCCCTACTTATCCAAGAAGTCACTGCCTCTGCAAGTAGCAACTGCTCAATTTCCGGAGGGGTCAAAAAGTAAAAAAAAAAGTTTCTGAACATGCTTCGCAAGTACAGGGACCAAATCTGTAAATTAATTTAAACATCTCTGCAAGACCATTACTTGCGGATGTGGACAAAAATTACAGATATGGTCCCTCTACTTGTGAACCATGTTCAGAAACTTTTTTTTTTACTTTTTGACCCCTCCGCAAGTTGAACTTGCAGAGGTAGTGACTTTTTGGAAAAGTGGGGAGAGGAATGGCTAGGAGATGAATTGTGGAGAGAGGAATGGCTATTTCTGCCAATTTCCCTAACAAAAAACATTAAACAACATTTAGGGGAAATCTGGTCATTTTAACAGTTTTGTCATGTCCTGTCCGGTACCAAACGCAAGTCAATTAAATACATGAAATGGTTTATTCCAAGATTATTTGATTCAGGTGCTGGAATCATGCTAGCTTCTTGCGTTAGTGGGGCCCAGCTCTCGAATTATGCCACGTTTCTAACGGACCCCAAAATGGCCCCACTAAGCATCGTTATGACCTCGCTATCGACTGCCACTGCGGTTTTTGTCACCCCGCTCTTATCGCTATTACTCATCGGAAAGAGGTTGCCTGTTGATGTACGAGGAATGGTTTCCAATATTTTGCAGATTGTAGTTTCACCTGTTGCTGCCGGCTTGCTTCTTAACCGGTAAAATAAAAATATACCATCTGACTTTTGAGGTCAATCCCACTGATTTTAATCTTACAAATTCATATAAATTCTAGAGTAAACTACACTTTTGGTCCCTCTGGTTTCTTGTTTATAACACTTTTGGTCCCTACAATTTAAAAATTACTGTTTCGTCATTGTGGTATGCAAAACCGACCAGATTTGGTCCCTGCCTCTAACAGCCGTTAAAAAATTCCGTTAAGTTGGGGGTGTTTTCGTTCTTTTATATAGTTATTTATTTATTTATTTATTTAGTAAAAATGAGATAAGGTGGAAAAAGGACGAACATACCCCCAACTTAACGGAATTTTTTAACGGCTGTTAGAGGCAGGGACCAAATCCTGTCGTTTTTGCATACCACAATGCTGAAACAGTAATTTTTTAAATTGTAGGGACCAAAAGTGTTATAAACAAAAAACCTCGGGACCAAAAGTGTAGTTTACTCTAAATTTTATATATTTTCAAGAAGGGTTTGATACCTACACTCTTTCCTACGACGATAACTGCTACAGAGAGAAAAATGAGTTGAAATTTCTAATAAAGTTCGTATCGGTTTCAAATTTGATGAGTTGTAAGACCCTTAAAAGTCAAACGCAGCTACTTCTTTGGATGAGTGACCTTAAATGAGTTTTTAGTTGGACGCATGGCCTTTGGAACTCCTTTTTAGCCCAATGACCTTCTTGTGACCTCCCCCTAGGGGTGTAAATGAGCCGAGTCGAGTAGCAGGGTATTCGAGCTCTGCTCGAAAAAACAACACCAGGCTCGAGCTTGAATATTTTTGGGTTATCGAGCTCGATGCTCGTTTATGGGCTAGACCTCACAACCGATTAACTCGTTTATTGGCTCGAGGTCGATAATTTATATCATAGTTTCACCTTTGGTCCCTACGTTTGTAAAAACAAGAAAATTAAGAAAACAGGTAAAATGACAAAAATACCCCTCGTCTAATTGGATTTAACAGAAAAAGTTAACGGCCATTAGTGGGAGGGACCAAAACCAAGTGAATTTACAAATGTGAGGGACCAAATCTGAGTTTCGATAGTTTAGGGATGGAAAATGTTGAAAATTACAAACGTTAGGGACCAAAAGTGAAGTTTACTCTATTTTTTAATGTATGATTAATGCACATATGATCATGTATGACTCGAAAAAGTGTATGCTCAAATGGTTGGACTCGACTCTGACTCGAAAAAATTAATCGGGTTTTCAAAACGGGCCGAGTCAATCATTGGTGTTATGAAGCGAGCTCGGCCCGTTAAGTTAAACGAGTTCTATTTTGTGTGTTTAAGATCCACTTGAGCTCGAGAACTATTAAGCTCGAGCTCGAGTAGCTTGTTAAAAATAGCTTGGTTTTTGCAAAACACGCTTCTAGAGAAGGTCATTGAGCCAAATAGCCCGGAATTATATTTATTTTTTATCGTTCACAACTTACGAGTATTTTCTTTTTGCGTCTACAGGTTTTTACCACAAATTTCTAGTGCCATTCGACCGTTTTTGCCTCCATTATCGGTTCTAGTGACTTCTCTATGTGTCGGGGCTCCCCTTGCAATTAACATAGATTCCGTTTTATCGCCTTTTGGCATATCCGTTGTGTTGCTCGTGATTGTGTTCCATTTATCAGCGTTCATCCTCGGGTATGCATTTACCGGCATTGCTTTCCGCAATTCACCCGACGTCAAACCTCTTCAAAGAACGCTATCTTACGAAACAGGTTTTACATTTCTTCTATCTAGTAACGATCTTCTCTAGTCTCGTAAAAGCTGCAACTTTTACTTTCTGGTATATAACCTTAAATGGGACTTCGATTAAAATCCATGATCTTCTGACCTGTTAAAGAAAAATAAATGGGACCACACTTGTCAAGAAGGTCATGGATTTAATTAAAATCTTATGCAAGGTTATACAACTAAATATACCACTTCTTGGTCCATCTAATTGATATCATTTTTAAGAGTAACCTATGTTTTTCGTCTCTTGGGTTTGTTAATAATTGTAACTTTCATTCTTGTGGTTTAGAAATTCCGGTTTTTGTCTGTATGGTCTGTAATTCATTGTTGTTTTTGTTCTTATGATCTACACGATTTATTGTTGTTTCGGTCTCTGTGGTTTACAATTCTTTACTGTTTTGGTCCCTCCTACTTAAAGGTAGGAATAGTCTAGGGACGAAAATAACAATAAATTGCAAGCCAGAGGATGAAAGTAGCAATAATTTGCAAATCACAAGGACTAAAATAGCAATTCCTAAACCAGAAGGACGAGAATCGGAATTATTAGCAAACCACAGAGACGAAACTCATAATTTACGCAAAAGAAAATAACATTATACTCCTCATAAGGTCATGGTCTAATTTAAGGTTATATACCTAAAATATCTGTGTTTCAGTTCAGGGTATTCTTATGTATGGAAGTGACATTCTGTTGTTAAGTAGTAACGTTCTGAAATCTGTCAGAAGGTCATGGATTTGAAAAAGAAATTGACAGGTCATTTAACCAAAAGACCCGGGTTTTATGTTGCAAATAAATAATTGTTTTTCGAGAAGAACATTTTTAAATGGATCGAATGGCTCCAAAATAAACGTTGCGATTTTTATGGGACAAATGCGGTACAAGGTTAACCCATTTGTTAAGTTATGTGTTTCCTCTTAAATAGGTATGCAGAGTAGTCTATTGGCGTTGGCACTCGCAAATAAGTTCTTTCAAGATCCACTCGTGGGCGTGCCTCCTGCAATATCTGTGAGTGATTTCTACACTAAAACCAACTTCAAATATTCTTTGTTCTTTTCGTACGGATTTAAATACTAACCGTTTACGTCATTTAGCTTCGTTCCCTAGTTGGTATGTATAATTATTACACTTTTTAATTAAGTAAATGACAATTTTACCCTTAGTAATAGAAGGGTAGAATTGGATAGTATGCACTTCTGAAAGTGGACACTTATTTTGGAGCAAACAGAAGTAGAAATATGGATACTTATTATGGAGCAAACAAAAATAGAAATATGGACACTTATTTTGGGACGTAGGGGAATAACATTTAGTATTGTAAGAAAATTTAGCGTAGGTATCAAATAATCTCGAAAATCTAAACAACCTATAACTATTATTTATGGAAAACAACACACAAAAGCGAACAAATAGACATTAATGCCCCATACTAACTCAAGCCGACCTAGTTCTATCTTATGGTTGTTGATTCTTATTTTTCACGGGTCATCACCCGGGATGTAAGATATCATCAACATAATTCATATCAGTTAGGGGTCGTTTAGCGCTTACCTGGTAAGCACTTGCTTACCGTTAAGAGTCACCACTCTCTCTTATCTTACCGGGTAAGATCCTGGTCCATCAAAATGGCATCGTAGCCGATAATCTTACCCTACCTGGTAAGCGCCAACAGGGTAAGACTTACCCGTAAGAGTCACCATTCTCACTTATTGGGTAAGATTCTCAGGTATTTGTCATGCTCACCCAGTAAAGTAGGTAAACAGCCATGTAGTCCTTTTGACCACCAAAAACTATAATTTTGTTTTAGGAATCTAGTAGGTTTGGTTAATAATGTGATGTTTTTTGCAGGTTGTAATCATGTCATTAATGGGTTTTTCACTAGTGATGATTTGGGCTAAGAAGAAGGCATGACTTCCAACTCTTCAAGATTCCATAATATAATACATAGCCCCATTGAAATAACCTTTTACGGAAGTTACTTTTTGGGTTGTTTTTTTTAGAAAAGTAACATAAATAGCCATGTTGGATTAGTTTTTTAAAATTTAGTCACCAAAATTATTATTTTTTCCAAAAATGTTTGGTTTTTATGACAAAAACAGACTTTTTATAACGAAAATAGTGATTTTGACTTTTGACTTGGGGAATGTAGGAGGTTTTTTTCCCATAATTTGTCAAAAGAAAAGAAAAAAACTTGACAACGCAAGGGAAATGTGGCTTACAGTGTCAGACTTGTCTACATTTTTACTCCTAATTGAAATCTCAT
Organism: Saussurea involucrata; assembly: GCA_033807775.1. NCBI lineage: Eukaryota > Viridiplantae > Streptophyta > Magnoliopsida > Asterales > Asteraceae > Saussurea > Saussurea involucrata. The sequence continues at coordinate 105,049,868 of CM066313.1, forward strand.
TTTATTAATTCCAGTGTATTTTTATATGGGTTGTGTTGATTCGGTCATTGGCAGATACGATGACCATTGCTACGTTCATTTGTCGTATTGTAAAAGAATTTAGGGTCATCATAGGTGCGACTGTATTGTTTTATTGGATACAATCATATATTCCTTGAAACTACAGTTATAACACAAAGTTTTCTTGGTAATGTCTTTTCATCTCTTTCAAGTTTGGGTTTGAGTCCCATTAGTGTCATTTTCTTAGCTTTTAGCTTTAATTTCACGCTTATTATGTTTCTGAATTTTTTTTAGAATAAAGGACTCTTTAACACGTTACCTCACATACAAAAACAAGAAACTATCTAACATATCAATGACGATTTTTTTTATCGTAGCTTTGTTTTTTATAGTCAAATGTTGTCAACACTTAAAAAAAAAGTATAGGTCCACCTCTGGATTTGGTGTAACTTGTGAGTGAATCAGTTTGAATACCTTTGGAATGAAATCGGTCATTTCATTTGGTTAGAGTGAATTTCTGTCGTTAAGGGAATAGATAAATTGTTTTTTTTTTTGAAGGGTGTCCTAGGCTATGCTTAGACTAATCTTTTGGCAAATTATGACTGTAAGACATCAGTCCTGATTAAATCTCAGTGGCCACAATTGTTGTGTACGTCTGGATTAAAACCCTGGGCAGATGGGATATTCCACCACATCCCCCAGAGTCTTAACCAGTACGCCACAATCCTTGTGGTTAATAGATAAATTGTTTCTGTAAATACGTTGGGCTAGCAAAACGAACAAATTAAAATACAAGAGAGCAAGCTACATGTACGAGTGTTTTTCGTCCCTTCCGATTTTATTTATTTGTATGGATATGAAATTGCAAAAACCATAAATAACTTGATTTTCTTTTGTATTGGTCTTGGTATGATATTCAATGATCAATTCATTTTCTACAAAAACATGATATTGAGAAACATTGTCTTCAAGTAAATCAATTCAGAACCTTTGCCACTTTTGTCATTCAAATCCAACTGCCCATTACATTAAAACTGATAAAACAAGAAATAAATTTATAAGAATCAAAGGTCAAACAACTAACCTTGGTCAATGTGCTAATGCTAGTGCAAGTGGCCTTAACACACATTGTCACTTTTCTAGCACCTGCAAGTGGTTAGAGTAATGCATTAACACATATTGACCACTACTAAAAACAATTTATGGAACTTCAAGTGGACAAAAAACAATTTTTAGCCTAATTCCAACGTTTCGAGGGATTTTGAAACATTTTGCTTGATTTCGAGAGATTTTTAAGTTTCTTTATCGACTTCGATGAATTTTTCTATTTTTTGGTTGATTTCAGAAGTTTTTTTGGTTGATTACGAGGTATGGTTGCACTTTCTTGAAGTTTCCAAACTAATACGGTAGCACATTCCAAAACGATACGGTTGCACCTTTCACGTACCTAATTTTTTTTACCCTTAACCAGAGAAATTTTACCTGTGTTTGCAATGTTCATTGTCCCAAAACCAACAGGAAGTGCTTGAAGAACCTGTAAACCATATAAGGATTAGCATTTTATTTTTAGCAAAATAGGGTTAAAAAGTATAAAGTTGTTACCTGCTAGCGTTCGGGGCAAATATATAAAAGCGATGGATATAATGAAAAAAATCCTAAACTGGGAAGCAAATATGTAGAGAAATGTAAAAGGCAATGTATCAACACCGATCGCTTCAAAAAAAAGCTTAACAGTTGAGAATCCTACCTAACCCATTTTGATTCTGTTTTAGAAACACAGATAACCCTAAACCATAAGTAGGGCCGATCCTGAGGTTTTTGATGCCCTGGGCAAAAACTCAGAAAAATGCCCCCAATATATATAAAAGCAAAAACGATTTGAAACCTACTCAACCTAGTTGCTCATCCCTTGGAAAAGAAAAGATACAAAGATAGCAGCAGGAAGTAAAGTCGATACCTTTTTGTTTACTTCTATTTATGCTTTCAAATATAAATCTAGTTGTTCTTAAATTTCTTTTACTGCCATACCAAGTTTGAGTGAATGATTTGAACACACAATGCCCACTTGAAAACATTAAACTTAGGATGTTGAGTTGGAAACCTTCTGGCATCCCTATGTTTTGGTTCCAACAATATATATTAGTACTTAATTTCGTAGTCCTAAAATGGTGAATATAATTATCCTCTTGTGTATGCTTCTAGTAATTAATAAAAAAAAATCCTCAATATAACATCAAGATTAGCCATTCATGCCAAATACATGTTAAAGCTTCACATTAAGTATTCTCAACTAAAACCCAACTGATGGCAGTGCATTTTATGAATACTACCCCTAAACATTGAGATTGCATTCTACGGTGAGTTTCCAGCCAACAAGTAAAAACATATATGATTCTACCAAAAATCCAAACACACAAAGTTTCCTTAACCGCTAGTAAGTTTTTGAAATATGCAACTTCAATAGAGACATGGGTATTTTGGAGGAATCAAAGTGATCAACAACAAAAATAAGACAAACCTAGATAAGCTTGGGTTGTGGTTTATATAGAATTATGGTTTTTTCAGGAACATTCTTTGAGCACCAATTCAAATAATCAAATGCTTGGGTAGAAAATCTCCAATGTTGTGGATTTTCAAGAAATGAGGTGGGTCGTTGAAAGATCTGATTTTTGTTCATGGTGGCACAAATCAACAACTGAATATTGTCACATATACAATATTACTGCAATCAATAACAAAAGCAATATATTTCTACTCTATCATATAAATACCTAAGCAAGAAATAATCAAAGAATGAAATAACAAGTTAACAAATAATCAATAAACCCTAAATAGCTAAATACCTAATCAATCTAAACTTGAAATAAATCATAAATAAACCTAATATTATATAAAACATTAAGATTTAAGAAATAGAGAATAGAGATTGAGTTAGTAAGTTACCACTTACCACAATTCCACAAATCGACAAGCTAGTTCGTTCAATCGATTCCACAATCCACATATCACAGGCTCGATACTTCGATTCCATAAGCAAAAACGGAGAAGAAAGACGAAAACATAATAAGAACCGGAAGAAGGGGAAGTGCGATGAACAATGGTATGAGAGGATATGTAATTACCACGAATGAAATCGGTAGTGGATCAAGAATGAAATCAGGGGAAAAATCTGAGGGCGATGAATCAAGAATGAAATCAATGGAATTGAGTAGGAATCACGATAGCAGCTCAAATCGTCATCTTGGGGAGTGAAGCTGAGAGGCGTGGTAATGATGATGTGAGAAACACTGCATAAACAGAGTTGTACATCACGTTGCTAAAATTTGTAATTAAGACTTTAAGACTTTCATGCTTTAAATAATTGTACATCATTCTTAAAGTGTTGTTTTTAAGACTTTTGCCTAATATGCTTTATAAGATAGTATAGATAAACAATCTAAAATGTAATTAAGATAATTATTGATTTCTAACATAATACATAATTATTACCTTTATAAAAAAACATTACATTAATCTCCGGGATGGGTAGAAAGATAAAGAGTAAATATGATTTTTAATGTTTTGCTTATGTACTAAATTAAATTATAATAATAAAAAACGAGAACTTTTAAATTGTTAATTTGATACTAATGTCGATATACTTTCTTTAGATTTCTATAAGGTCTTCAAATTTATATTTTATTCAAACATAAAACTATTATCACTTTCTTAAACCACACAAAACCGTCACAGCAAAACAGAGGCTTATAACCGACGGAAAAATCCGTCAGAAACCCGTCGGTGAAAGTCGGATCCGTCAGTGATCCGTCGGAAACTTTTATTTTTACCGACGGATTGATTTTGTCGCAAAAAAACATAAGCCTTCGTGTTCAGTTTATATTCCGACGGATGGAGTCCGTCGGTGATTGCCGGTCGGAAATTACAGATTTTCTAGTAGTACATATTATAAAAATCGACAAATTTAAAAAAAATGAATCACTAAATTAAGATGCATCGCGCTGGATTGCACACAGCTTTTAACATCTGTTATAACTAAACTAGAAGTATACTCACACAGCGATGTATCTCGATTTTAATGCTTCATTTATTCTTTTGTCTTTGTCGATTTTATAATAAGTTTTTGTGGTTTTCAGAAAGTGGTAAAGTTTTTTTTTATAAATTTGTATAATTTATTTTTTATTTAACTTTTAAGTTTATTAATGATGTAATTTTTTTTTCCATTTTAATTTTTAGGTAATACTGATGTAATTTATTTTAGATTTAATAATATAAAAAAATCAAGTATTCTGTTAAAATTCAATGATTATCCTAATTATATTTTGAGTGGATTGTGGATTTGGTCCCTGTGGTTTTGTGTTTTCTTTGACTATGGTCCTCATTCTATGTTTATTACGGATATGGTCTCAGTGGTATGCAATATATTGTGACTAGGGTCCGTCAACACAAACACGTTAATTTTGAAAGGTCAAAGACATCATGTGCTTTGCACATGATGGGTTTAAACTCTAATTTTGGTTCTTGTGGTTTATAGAAATCTTTGAAGGTGGTCCCTGTGGTTTACTATTATTTTTACATTTTTCCTTTATTAAACCATAGGGACCACTTTCAAAGATTTCTATAAACGACAGGGACCAAAATTAGAGTTTAAACCCATCATGTGCAAGACACATGATGCCTTTTAACCTTTCAAAACTAACGATGTTAGTGTTGAGGGACCCTAGCCACAATATATTGCATACCACAAGGACCATATCCATAATAAACTTAAAATGAGGACCATAATCAAAGAAAACACAAAACCACATGGATCAAATCCACAATTCACTCAAAATATAATTCATCCCACATTCCAAATCATGAATCTCTCAATCAATCTCTTTCAACTTTCAAGAATAGCAGCTTCTTCTAATCGGTGTGTATGTCTTCTATAACCTTTGTTACTTAATTTCTTCTTGAATGGGATGATTTAATTAGTGGTTATAATCTATGTGCATATAATTTTATTTTATTTATAACCGTGGGTTTCCGGGCCAGCTTACGCGCACTGACTAATCCCTGGGCGACCACGAATGGCCTGGAGTCATCGCAGGTGAACCTCCATGGCCACAAGGGCTTTGGCCGTGCCTGGATTTTTATTATGCTTGGTATCCAATGGAATTGTTTGATCTTAAAAGGAGATCTTCCATAATTTTTGGGAACTAACTATTCATGATGAAAATTTGTTGTTTGTGCTGAACAGGAAATCATTCCGAAAATGGCGTTCAAGCGAAGACGAGCCATAAAATGAACGAATCCGAGATCGAGGCACTTATGCCGAAACTTCGTCATTCATGTTACTACACGAAACCAACGATCGAGGAACTAGCAACCAAAGAGCGAGCGTGACCAGGTTATTGTGGTCATGTAAAGGACTTTATCATGGGGCGTCATGGTGTTGGAAGCATCAGATTTCTCGGGGAAACTGACATGAGACGGGTGGATCTTGAATCTTTCATCGAATTCTTTGATGGGCTTATTACGGGTGCTAGGGGAAAACCGCCGGATGGACAAGAGTTTAACAGGACGGCTGAAATAACGCTCGTGTTCAAAAAGTTTTCGCACGAAGAGATGGGAGAGCGCGGCATCCAATCACTTGTAAACATAAATTTTGAACGTTGTAAAAAGCAAGCGAAAAATCTAGGTGCGGAGTTTGTTTCGTATGATCCGATTAATGGGGAATATAAGACCCGAATCAAGTATTTCAGCGGTTTTGGGATGATATTATTTAAGGTGCGATCGGGATCAAGAAGTTTGATGAGGAGGATGTTGACGGGGTGTTTTAGGACGTCCGGATGAATTAAAATAAATTATTAGTTTTTAATTTATAGATTCGTGGTAGACTGTTTAAATATATTCTAAATAATTAGGTATCGTTGTTAGATTATAATTTATAACAAGACTTTGACTCTTTACAATTACATTAAATCTTGAATACATTTCTGTTCCAACACAAATCTTTTTTTGCAAACAAATTTTTTTTGCCAACAAAAAGGTTTACTAATGTGGGTCAATACTATCACTTGCTACAAAAGAATGATCTTCTCAATTCTTATACACAATTCACTATTTCAAACTTTTTTTTCTCACCATTGTGGGATAGCCAAACACACCATATTTCAAGTTTTGATGAATACTCAAACCACATTATGTCACCTCATACATGGTGGTTTTCTCTTTTAATATATATATATATATATATATATATTAATTTTATTTTGACAAGTACAGTATAATATTTTATTTTCTAAATATTGTTATTCTTATCATTTTGGTAAAAAGCTAAAAACCCACATTTTACTTTGGTTTTGTGCTCATGTGACATGAACCTTTGTTGATTGCTTATTTATTTACACCATAGCAATCTCCAATACAAAGTTCTTATGAGCATAAAGTGTAGTGACTTATAGGAACTATCATTGTAAACTACAAATCAATAGTTTGATTCCAAATACAAACAACTCAATATCGACAATAAAGTTCATTTGTCTGTCAATTTCTTCAACGTCGATGTCCACATCAGTATTTAAACCTAGAAGATAATAGATTTAGTCAATTCAAAGTTATCTAAAATACGAAAAATAGATGAAATCGAACACAAATCAAACAAATACATTCAATAATTCAATGTTGTTATACATAATCAATAGACTAGTTTTGCAAATTTGCCAGAAAATAACAAAACGGAGATGAAATATATATAAAATATGAAAGAGGTGATAAAGAACACAAATCAAACGAATTTCAGTCATAAATTTAGTGATTTAAACCATTGGATCAACCTTAATAAAAAGTAATCAAAGGCTCAAATCCCTTTCCAGGCGAGGGATTGTGTGAGAAGTTGAGGTTAACGTAAGAAGGGTAAAAAGTGGATATGAATCGTTGATCCACTTGAAACATTAAAATTAAGATATATTGTGTTGTATTGCACACGAGTATACTCCTATTATAACTAAACTATAAGTGTACTCGCGCAAGGCAGTGCGATACATCTTGATGTTAATGCTTCATTTTATTATATCTTAGTCGATTTTAAAATACGGTTTTGTGTTATTTTGAGAAAACGATAATATTTTTCTTTAGATTTATTTATTTTAAATTTAATAATATAATGTTTTTTATAAATAAAAAAGATAATTAAGTATTCTGTTAAAATTCAATGATTATCCTAATTATAATTTAGATTCTTTATATTTAAAATGAGATATTTATCCTATATTTGATTATGTTTATCAGTTAGTTATAAATTTAGAAACTGTATTCATGTATCGTTTCCATATTAATCCATGGATGCCTATTTAAATCCATCCCACATTCCAAATTATGAATCTCTCAATCCATCTCTTAATTTCAACTTTCAGCTTCTTCTAATCGGTATGTATGTCTTCTATAACCTCCATATTAATCCATGAATGTGATGATTGATTTAATTAGGGTTTATAATCGATCGATGTGTGATTGCGATTATATATTTAGTTAGTATGTTTGTACTAACGAAAACTGAAATCGGAGAGATTTTAGATTTTAAAGTGACTCAGTTGGGTGAATCAAATTTTGTATTCAAGATGGTTTGCAATTAACATGATGTTATTTCAGAATTCGGATCGTTGAACGTATACTGTCAACTAATCGGGAGGAATCATGTCAGCTTCGACCAAACGTAAGTTTTTTATTTGAAAAGAAAATGTATTTTATTTTTTATTTTTAAAATGCCCCTCCACCATTTGGGTTGTCTTTGTGTTTGTTGATTTCAGTCAGTCTTTTACCGGACAGACTGTCCTAGCTTTGGGACAGGCTGTCCTGGTCGTTGGACAGCCTATCCCAACGGCCAATGGTAGTGTTAAATACTATAAAATCATTGTTTGTGCTTAAAATATGCAGGAAATCATTCCAAAAACGGCATTGAAACTAAGACGAGCCCGAAAGTGACAAATGAATCCTCCTCCGATAATATCGATTCACTTATGCCGAAGTTGCGTCATTCATGTTACTACACGAAACCCACAATCGAGGAATTAGCAGCCAAAGAGCGAGCTGAACCAGGTTATTGTGGTCGTGTAAAAGACTTTGTCTTCGGGCGTCATAATGTAGGAAGCATAAAATTTCTCGGAAAAACAGACGTGAGACACGTGGATCTTGAATGTTTCGTTAAGTTCGTTGACGGAGACTTTATATATAATGTGGATAAACCGTTGGCTGGACAAAACTTTAATGAGACGGCTGAAATAACGCTCGTGACTGGAAAGTTTTCGAGCGAAGAGATGAGCTACCCACACGTACAAGAGCTTATAAACGAAAATTATCGAAGGTTTAAAAAGCAAGCGAAAGATCTAGGTATCAAGTTTGTTTCGTATGATCCGATTAACGGGAAATGTAAGTATCGGGTCAAGTATTTTAGTAAGTTTGGGGTGATGGGATTTAAGGTGCGAAGGGAACGAACGATATATATATATAGAGAGAGAGGCTCACTAAAATGTAAACTATGAAAATATGTAAACTATGTAAACTAATCTAGACCGTAGATCATTTCAACCAGTGGTTGAAATTGGGCGGTGGCAATCTAGTAATATTCTATGAACACGGTGGCAATATGGTCAAAATAAAGGAATGAAAAAGGGTAAAAAGGGAAAAAATTCATAGACCGATATGTCATAAAATTGGAAACCGTGAAAATAGGGATTGATAGCTATTGTTTCCATGTTTCAAGGCCACATCATTCCAAACAAAAGATTTGATTCTATGAAATCCATTGCAGCAAATTTTTGATTTCTGAGATTTTTTTTTGACTTCACTCTGTGAAAACGAAAGTGAACTCGACGAAGATGGATGGCGAACCGATAGAAATTAGAGGTTAGAGTTTCTTCGCAATGTATGAAAATGTCGATATATGTTCATATATTGACAAGGGTTTTTGATTTCTGCAGAAAGGAGGACGAGCGAACGAGTAAAGATACGAAAATCGTTTTCCAAGTTCAAGAATACACGGGATAATCGCGTCGACATCGACATGGAGGGCGTTTCTGTGAATGCACTTCAAGAAGAATGTATGAAAACTTGTTGTGATAGTATGTGATGTGTGAAAACCCCAAACAATTAATTGGTTTTATGCTCTGTTGACTAAAAACTCCAACAATGAATGAAAAAATCTTGTGATCTGGGTAAAAAAATATGCGGATTATGTGGGAAAACGGCAAGCAATTTCGTGTGAAATCTGTCAGTTGCAAACGACAAGCAATTTCGTATCATTAGAAAAAACGGTTTTGCTGCACAGTAGTTTTTTATGCAGGATTGTTTGTTAAATTATGTGAAATTAACATGTTTTTAGAAAACCTGTTGTATGAAAACCCCAAAACAAATTATGAAAAAAACTATTGTGTTTGGGGTTAAAATAGGATTTGGGAATTATGGGACAATTATGTGAAAAAACAAAATGTTCTGCAGAACAATATTTTTTATGTGAAAACATTATTCTTTTAAAAAAAATGTGTGAAATACTGTTTCAATCATATTTCATATATGAAAAAGTGTTATGGTTATGAAAAAAGTGAAGATATTTCTATGAAAAGTCTTGAGTTTTGCGGTTGTGGGTTTGATGATTAAATTGAAGGCCGATTATCATGGAGAAGACGAATATCACGACTTGAGGAAGGAAGAAGAATTGTGTGAAAATTGTTGTTCATAATACGATTTGTGTGGAAAAAACACATGTTTAACTCAAGAGAATATGAAAACCCCACAATTTTTAAAGCCCTATGTGAAATTGTTATGGAGAATTTCTGGATCGAATGCTGTTATGGAGATTGGGATGTTCTTCAAAAATGGTTGAATGATGGAGATGATTATAAAAAAACGGATAGTATCAAGATAAATAAAAAAATTGAATAAAATCAATCAATTCCTAAAATAAAGGATACATATCATTAATTATTAAAATTCCGAAAATAAAAATAAAGGTATGAAAGACGGTTTTACCCTTAATGACATCTTAATCAAGATTAAGAATCAAGGGCTAGGATTGGTTTACATAGTTTACATACATTTAGTAGTTTACATTTTATTGTCCCTCTATATATATATATCGTTATTCTTGTCGTGTTGGTCAGGCTAAAACCCGCATTTTGATTGTCCTATTCCACACCTGTATCGATGACCCTTGGTGGTCCGTATATTCGATAACTCAAGTTCTAGTGTTGTGATGGGTTGAAAGCACGAATAACTTGTCATGCTCACACACCCTCCTCACCTTTGGTGAGATTTAAATCCCTGACCTTCTATGAGGAGTGAGGCTCGGATATCGCTAAGCCAAATGTCCTTTGGTTTTGAATTTGAATTTGAATTTGAATTAAAATATAATTAAAAATTCAACGACTTAAAAAGTTTTGAATAGATTAGTATTGTTAATTTGGGAGATGTTTATTGTGATTTTAAATATTAATGATATTGTTTTTAATAAATGATTTAGTTAAACTAACACATTTCTAATTTTTTAAAATATAGTTATAAAAGTCAGATTTCTAAAAAAAATATACATTAATTATATTATTAAAACATTTTATAAATTAATAATTCAAACATTAGTTATATATATATATATATAATACATTTAAAGTTATTGATGAAAACAGTTAAAATAATCTCTTTTTACAATATTAAATTTTATGTACTTTTCTAAATTTATATATATTCTCTTTCGTTTTTCTCTATTTTAAGGAGTAACATCTTAACATAAATGTTGAAACAAAAACTTTAAAATCTTTTAAATCCACTTTAAAAACATCTCTAAGGCCATCCGTATCTCAACCCTCAAGCCCTCAAACGTCACATCAGCGCCACATCAGCTTTTCTTCTAACCCTCTCCTCAAACCCTCAAGCCCTAAGGTGGCGTAGCGGAACCCTCAAGCTCTCTTGCCACCTCATTTTTTTAATTCTTTTATTTATACATTTAATTATTTAACAAAATAAAAATATTTATATATTTTTTAATAAATAAAAATAAGATAAATAATAAAAATAAAAATTCATATCATTCATTAAAAATAAAAATTACAAAATACAAAACACTAAAAAAATAAAAATTACAAAATTACAAAATACAAAACACTAAAAAAATAAAAATTACAAAATACAAAATTACCCAAAATTATGTAATTTTCTAATTCTCTCTTTCTTCGCCAAAGTAGCCCTCAAAACGTCTCCCGTAAGGTGATCATGCGGGGTTATGAAAAACTCGAAGTCTTTATCAAATCGTTTTTCTCGTTCGATTTCTCGTTCGTGTTCCAACTCATCTCGTTCGAGTTCGAGTTTTTTCATTTTGTATTCCATTGTATCATCAATCTTCTCGTTGAACGTCGTCAACAACTGAGTAACACTTTCGTTCGTATTCGACCCGGTCGTATTACCCGTTGATGTTTTTTTTTGCCTTGTTTCTCCCGATGGGTCGTTGAAGTTGCTCGATGAAGTTGTCGTCATCGTCATCATCGGAAGGTTTGGTACGTTTTGAACCCCGCGATGAAGTTGTCGACATCGTTGGAACGGCTCCCCATTTTGGACATTTTTTTAGGACTTCCCAAGCTTGTTCGTGAGTGAAAGCAAACCAAAGTTGTGCTCGGTACCGTTCGTGTGCCATTCGTGAAATGTCGGTCTCACTCATTCCGCTTGATCTATTAGTGACCAAGTTGTTGTAGAAGCCGCCAAAAGAATTTATTCTTTTATTGATGTCGTTGAACTTGTTGATGAGTTGTTCTATAATTTCCGCGGCCCATCAAACTAAAGAACACTTGCCCGATTCGGGTCCAAAAACTTTCTACATTTATGTAAATTCAAGTATAAGAATATTAACAAAAATAATAATAATATTAATAATATTAATAATAATAATAATAACAATAATAATAATAATAATAATAATAATAATAATAAAAATATTACCACCGGTTTGTGCGTTACCGACAACGGGGTCCTCCGAAACGTCAACCCACGCCGACACTAACGCGAGTTCCTCGTCTTTACTCCACATCTGTTTGGCGGCTCTATTTTCATATTGTTTGTTTTTTCCTTTTCTCGTTGGTGTCGGGTTTGATGGTTCCGGGATAGATTGTTGTGTGTAGATGGATTGTGGTGTGTGCGGGCTAGAATGTTGGGTTTCCGGAACAATGTCGTCGTCGAGATTGATTGCGGGTGAAGAAAGATTGTAGTTGGCCGGAGTAAAACCTTGTTCAATCAAACCGGGACGTGTAAATTGGTAAGGAATATGTTGCGAAAATTGTTGGTGAAATTGTTGGGGAAATTGTTGCGAAAATTGTGGCGGAAATTGTTGCGGAAATTGTGGCGAAAATTGTTGCGAAAATTGCGGATGATAACCTTGTTGTGTAAACGCTTGAAAACCAAGCTCCGGGTCTTCTTGCGGTTGCGGTGTATCCGGTCGGTTACGACGGGATGTAGATGTTTTGTTTGGATTCATGATGAAATTTGAGAGAATTTGAGAGATTTTGGTGTGAAAAAAATAAGATGTTTGGATTAATATATATAGTGTGATTAAATTGGAAAAAAATAAAAAATAAATAAATATAAATATAGTCGTTGCTAGCCGTTGGAGTTTATTTATTTTCAAAATTTAAAAAAAAAATTAAAAAACAAACAAAGCCCTCGGGTTTCTCGGGTTTTCAAACCCGCATGCCAAGCCCGAGCCGGATGCCCGCCCACCCCGTACCGGAGCCCGCTCGAGCCCGCCCTACCCGCTCCCTAGCCCGAGCCCGAATGCATTACGGATGGCCTAAGGGTGCGTTTAGTACACTGGACAGAACAGAACCGAACAAGGTCTACTGTCCCATGTTTGGCAGGACTTTTATGTGGAACAGACTGAAACAAGATGGAACAAACTGGAACAGGCATGTTTCACCCACACCCCATGGAACAAGGTGGAACAGACTTATGTTTTACCAATATAACCTCAAAATGAAATCGAATTCTCTTCTAAAACACCAAATAAACCTTTTATTTCATATTTTATTCATTTTTTATATTTACTAAGGGTAAATTGGTCAATGTTATTTGTTCTGTTCTGTCCAGTTATGTCTTACCAAACTGGAACGACTGTTCTGTCATGTCCCACTTTGTTCTGTCCTATCCTGTCTGCATAACAAACGCACCCTAACATTGAATACGAGAATATTATTTCTAATATTTAAAATGGAGATTTTGAGTTGTTTTTGTTGCTTTAAATAGATTCTCTCGTAAAATCTTTAATTTTGAGTTTTTTATGTAAATAGTTGTTTGAATGTGAGAATATTATTTCTAATATTTAAAATTAAATGTTTAAAAGAAATAAATAATAATTTATTAAATACATTGAATACTTTAATAAAATAATTAATATTCTAATATTTGAAACGAATAATCTATTAACGTTGAATGCCTTTTTTTAATTTTAATTTAATTTCCAACTCTGTTTTAAAGATATTTTGGAAAATATAACATAACTATTTAAAATAATATTTAGAACATCTCCAACACATGCTATATCTTCTATTTATCTTTTTAAATTTAAAGATTTATCCATTCTATCATATCTTCTTATATGTATTCTAAATGAGGGTTTAACATATCCGTTAGAACAAACTTTTTTCAAATATCTAAAATTTATAAAATAGCGTAGTTTTTCGAGATGCTCTTAGTTTTTAGAGTAAATTACAAAGTTGGTCTATGCGGTTTACATTTATTAGGGCATCTTCAATGTATTTCTCTATTTTAATCTCTATAATAGAGGGTAAAATTGAGAATGCGTTATATATTCTCCAATGTATTATTCTATTTTACGCTCTAAGGGTGTGTTTGGTACGCATACGAGATAGAACAGGACAGAACAGTTGTTCAACGTTTGGTAGACATGACTAAACAGAACAGAACAGATAACATTAGATGATATAAAATAAATAAAATTTAAAGAATGAGTGAAATATAAAATAGAACGTGTATTTGATGTTTTAGGATAGAATTAGATTTTATTTTGAGGTTATATTGGTAAAACATAAGTCTGTTCCACCTTGTTCCACGGGGTAGGGGTGGAACAGGCCTGTTCCACTTTATTCCTGTCTGTATCACATAAAAGTCCTGCCAAACATGGAACAGTGATCCATGTTCTGTTATGTCATGTCATGTCCAGTGTACCAAACGCACCCTAAAAGTGAATATTCCAAATATATTCTCTTTTATTTTGATTACATATATTTTCGATAATACCCTTATATTTATTAACTTTATAAATTGCATCCTTAGATTTTTTATTTTCACAATACCCTTATATTTATTAAGTTTATCATATTATTTTAACGACGTTATAATTCATATTTAATTCATACTTAAAGATAAATATAATTCTAATTTATTAAAATTGGTATTAGACAACAAATAAAATAAAAAAATAAAAAATCTAAAAAAAATTGAAGAACCATTTTGTAATTATCAAAAAGTTAGAAAAAAATAAAGAATGTGAATAGTAACTCTATATATATAGAGAGTTACTATTCATTTTTCTATTTTAGAGAGCAAAATAGAGGGTTCACTGGAGAATATTTAGAAAGTAAAATAGAGGATTCATTGGAGATGGTGTTTGACACTCTGGTCCCAAAATCAAAATAAATACAAGGATGTGACTTGTGGTTTACAAGTTGGCACTCATAATCAATAAGATTCTACTAGGCTATGTTCGTCAAACTAGCCGATAAGTTAGTTTATGGCTTATAAGCTAGCTGGTAGCTGATAAGCTAGCTGTTGACTGATAAGCTAGCTGGTAGCTGATGAAAAAGTAACGTTTGACAAAAAGTAGCTTATAAGCATTTAAATAACCAAAAAAGACATATTAAAAAATAGTTAATAAATAATAATTAATATTAATGAGGGCATAATTGGAATATTTACAAAAAACTACTCATAAGCTACTTCAAGTAGCTTTTTAAAAAGCTAGCTTATAAGCTAACTTATTGTCATCCAAACGTGTACCCCAAAAATAAGCTAGCTTATTTTTGCCAAACAATGCCTTAATCTAGTTAAATTTAGGAGTAATTTTGTAATTTTCACCTTTGTTTTTTTATTTACCATATTAAAAAATAAGGGAAATTAATTAAAATACCCCAAGTTTGACCAACTGTTACCGAAATACCCAAAAAAAATTCCATTTTGCAAAAATGCCCTAAATACCCGCGATGGATCCCGCGATCGCGGGCTAGGGCTGACGTGGCACGTACTTTGGGTACAAATGCCCCGCGAAGCCCCTCAACTTTGGTCGCGGTGCACTTTTGGTCCCTGCCCGCGATCGCAGCCCGCGATGGACCAAAATTTACAGTTTTGGTCCCTGAAAATTTACACTTTTGGTCCCTGTACTTAGACGAATCTTGCATGCTTTTACTGTTTTTTTCCACAATTATTGTACTTTGAAGACCGATTTGTGGTTGAAATTCATTTGCATGTTTGAGATTTCATCCATAAATATCAGTAATATGCAATTCATAATTCACACTTGTTCTTGCTTTCTTTCTTGATTTCTCTTTTGCTTTCTTTCTTTGAATTGCTTTCTCTCTTGATTTCTCTTCTCTCATTTCATCCACAAATGGCATCGTCATCAAACCCTAAGTCTACTCCTGAAAAAATGCCACCTCAAATCGAGGTCGTCATAGCAAAAAAGGAAAAGGAGATAGATGAACTAACAGAAGAGTGGAAAAAAATTATGGACAGGAAGGCAGTCCATTTGAGAAAGATCGAAGAGGAAGACAGGGAGATCAAAAGGATGAAAGGGGATATAAAAGCTAGGGAGGCTCGTGTTCGTCGAGAACAAGAAGCAATTCACCATATTCTGCAAGACTTTGCAATTATTCAAGCGAAGGTAAACGAGAAGCAAGCTTGGATTGATGAAACTAAATCAATTTTTAAGTAGGTGGTGGTTGTTTTAGTTGTTTTGTATTTTTTTTCTTGTTTTGTATTTTTTACTGTGTTGTTGTTTTGTATTTTTTGTTGTTGTTAATTTCTCTGAAAAGTAGTTTTTAAGCCGCTGAACCACAGTTAGGTTGGATACATCATGCAAGGTCAAGTCAGAGGTTACCTCATTCGTGGGGCCTACTCCTCTTGTAGAATATATGACAACCCTCAACTCATTTGCTAAAGTGTGGTTGTGGTACACAATGGCCATACGTGGTTGCAAAAGCAGAAGCCGTTGAAGAAGGGTCAGAAAGATTGAAGATGAAGAGCATGTTGGATGAAATACAAACTAGCTGTGTTATCAATGTTTATTTAAAAGCATATGTATGTGTGTATATATCTAATATGAATATATTTATCATTTACAAACTAGCTGTGTTATCAATGTTTATTTAGAAGCATATGTATGTGTGTATATATATCATTTACAAATCAGTGTTTAGATCAACAGTATCATATGTGTTTGTTCCAACAAAAATGTCAAGAAATGATCATTTCCAGATCTTACAGATAAAGGTCTCCTTTTTTAAGTCTTCTTCTTCTTCATATATATATATATATAATATATATATATATATATATATATATATATATATATATATATATATATATATATATATATATATATATCTAAAAAGCTAGAAACCTGCTTCCATTCTTGCTACTAATCTTTCTTGCTATATAAACAGACATGTGTACTCAGAGTTAACATTCACTGCCATGGTAACAATCAACCTTTCTTCTTTCTTTCGCTTATCATATCAAACTCCTATTTTCTTTATGTGTGTAAATATATAATACGAATATATATATCATTTACAAACTAGCTGTATTATCAATGTTCATTTAGAAGCATATGTATGTGTGTATATATATCATTTACAAATCAGTGTTTAGATCAACAGTATCATATGGGTTTGTTCCATATGGTTCAAGCTGTGACGGGTCCGGGGTGTGACTGACAGAATGTCTCCTTGGCACGGTTGAAGGGGCGGGATTTGGACACTCTCCACGAGTGTGTCCTACGCATTGGCACCGAGTACATCTTCGTTGTATCGAACTTTCACCACGTGATGGACGTCGGTCGTTCTTTCTCGGTCTCCCGGCCCTGTTCTTATCCATTAAAGGTGGATAGCATGGTGGAAGCGGGTCGGGTGGATACACCCATGCTGCAGGGGGTCCAGCTGGGTTTATTACCTCCACGTATGTTTTCCGGTAATATTCGGACGTGAAGAAAGGTACAGCCAAGTCGCTGCAATCTGTACGACCCATATATGTTGCTGCAGCGATGGCATGGCCGCACGGTAACCCAGATTTATCCCATTCGCGACACGAACAAAGGTGGTCTTCCATATTCACAATCGCGTGAATATAGTCATCATGCACCTCGTACTTCCCATACCCGATTGCTCTTACCGGCCATGTCGCCGCACGACGCGCCCTGTACTGAACGATATTCTCCGTCGTTGGTGTGAGTGCATTTTGCATCTCAGCTCCTTTTAGGCGTCGAATTTGGTACCACTCTTGTTGAAAGGCCCGAAAGTAGTCCATAAGATTAACAATCGGACATCTACGCGCAAAACGGGAGAGTGCATTCACAGACTCTGCACTATTCGAGGTCAGAATGTCATACCGTTGTCCAGGAAAATGGGCCGCGGACCACCTCTCCGGTCCAGCATCGTCAAAGACTTTGGCTGCTTCCTTGACACTGTATCGTAGCATATTCATGTACTTGTTAAACTCCCGATCCGTATATGCTCTGCATGCCGCCCAATAGACATCCTTGTAGGTGGTAATACGTTTGTCCTTGGATTTGGCGTTCATCTCCAAATGTCGACAGCATATGGCGTGAGAGGCGTTTGGGTACATGGCAGAGATTGCGGCGCTTATGGAAGGAGCCCTGTCAGACATAAACACCAACCCTTGCGGGTCTCCGATAGCTTGTCTCAACATGGACAGAAACCAAGTCCACTCGTCCCCGGTTTCGGACTTGCCTACGCCGAAAGCTACTGGAACGATGGAGTTATCCCCGTCCATGGCAACCGCCAGGAACATCATACCCAAGTAACAGCCCTTTAAATGGGCTGCGTCTATTATCAGGACACGACGTAGATTTTCCAGAAATGTGCGGATCTGCAAAAACATAGGTTAAAATGTTATAGTTTATAATGTGTAAATGTTATAGTTTATAATGTGTAAACATATGACGTGTTAAAATACGTACCGCGGGTCCAAGGGCCACAAAGCACATCTCAAACCGTCCACGTGAATCGGTCCGTAGCTGCGTGACAGTACCAGGGTTCTGCATCTGAAAATTATATAAATATGTCGGGAGTCGTTCATACGACTCCTCGAACGTGCCTCTCACCATAAACAGTGCATGGCAGCGCGTACGCCACGCTTGGTGGTAATCAATCGTGACGCCGAACTGCCGGTGAACGTCGTGGACGATGTCCTTTGGACGCAATGACCTGCTAACATCAAGAAATTTGTTTTTCAGGATCGCACCCAAAGTCTTTTTGCCGGCTTATTTGTGGTGGGGATTAAGTTGCGTCCTCGTACAAGTGTGTACGTCGTGCAACTTTCTAATCATTATCGCCCCTCCTTTGGGACCCGTGTGAATCGCGTACAACCTCCACTCACACTTTTCTCTAGCACATTCAACTACGTATTTGATTTTGTCAGATGCCCGCACGCGACTTTGGAAACCCTCTTCCAAGAACTTGAGTCCGATCTGACTTGCTAAGAGATCCTTCGAATCGAATATCTGACCTGCTGTTAAACTTTCGCTACGAATATAAGGTGTAGGTTCGTAGCTTTGTGTCTGGGTATGGGAGTCTGGAAGAATAAGGGGCATATCAAAAAAGTCATTTATCTGACTACATGATTTTCTACTAGGGGTATATTCTTCGTGATCATCATTATCGGTGTCTGATCTGTCTATTTCAGAATTACCCGTTCTGAAAACGTGGGTTTCGTCATCAGCAACTCCAGCAGTACGCCATTCGTGTGGTTGTGGTGGTTGTTGTTGTTGAGAATCAGGCTGCTCTATTTGGAGGTCTTCGTCGTCGTCACCCTCCTCGTCACCGTCGTCGTCACCGTCGGATACGCCGGGATACACAAAGAGTAATGGGGGTCTTTCTGAATCGACTGCAAGGTGCAGAAAAGTAGAGATATCCCCATCGTTGGATAAATCCACAAATGACCCATCGCCATTTTTAAACACTAACTTGCAAACATCAGAAGAGTTGATTCCACATTTTTGCATGGCGTATGCAACAAACTTCTGATAAGTATAGTTTACTGACACTTTTACACCATGCTTAGATTTATAAGCAAAATTCCACTCATTGATCTTGCACCCATTCACCATCAAAACAGAAATATAGCTTAGATTTTGCAACAGATGAACTCATTTTTTCAGTAGTATCTCAAACACAAAATATTGCATAAAGAAATATTGCAACAATGAAATCGTTGTGTGGGGATTATGGCTTGCATTTTACGTCTATTTATCAATGAAACAACCAACATATCAGAAAACCAATCTCTCATTTCATCCACAAACTGGTATTCCAAAAACATTGATTTAACATTGATTCAAACATGCAAATGAATTTCAACCACAAATCGGTCTTTAAAGTGTAATAATTGTGGAAAAAAACAGTAAAAACATGCAAAATTCGTCTAAGTTTAGGGGCTGAAAGTGTAAATTTTCAGGGGCTGAAAGTGTAAATTTCAGGGACCAAAAGTGTAAAATTTCGGGCCATCGCGGGCTGCGATCGCGGACAGGGACCAAAAGTGCACCGCGGCCAAAGTTGAGGGGCTTTGCGGGGCATTTGGGGCCAAAATACGTGCCACGTCAGCCCTAGCCCGCGATCGCGGGATCCATCGCGGGTATTTTGGGTATTTTTGCAAAATTAAAAAAATTAGGGTATTTTAGTAACTCAATGTTTGACTTAGGGTATTTTAATTAATTTCCCAAAAAATAATATATACACATCAAGTTATAATATATTAGTTATATTTAATTTTCATGTTATAAACTCAAATTTTATGGTCAAAGGCCTTAAGTTTTTGGATTTCATTTCTCAATGGTCCATTATCTAAATTGACAAAAAAAAATCGTCAAAAATCAATATCCAAAATTTTAAACCGTCAATCGATTTGTTCAGTTTGTCCAAAAATCTGTTATTGTTGGTGAACTTGTATAAGTTTTTTCAACTTGCTCAAAGTTTGTCCAAAAATCAATTATTGTTAGTGAACTTGAATACTTTTTTTCGACTTGCTCAATGTTTTCATTTTTTTAGATAGATGTTATATTGATAGATATTTCATTTTTGAAGATATATGTTGTGTTTTTTTAGTTTAGATCTCCATAACAGACTCAAACCGCCTAAACCGGTCTGACCAAGTCGCCTTTTGTGGTTTGGTTTGCCCGATTTGGTTACTTGCTGCGAAACCACTCCGTTTAAAAAAAAGTCACAGTCCGTCATTATGATTTGGTTTGTGTTTTGGAGGGTTAAACCGGACCACAAACACCCTATTAGAATTAGTAAAAAGTGTGAACACCAAATTTGTAATTTGTTCCTTTAAAATATTTTCTTTTAACATTTGTCTTTAAACTATTGATTACATCAAGTAATATTTAAAAACATCTCTATCGTGTAGCTCAGTTGGCAATGAAACTAAAATACCGGTCCAATAAGATAATATTTAAAAGCAATCATTATCGCAATTAAATGCGTAGCTTTAACTTTTCTTTTAAGTTTACGGGTGGAGGGTATATCCGTCTTGTCACTTTTCCAATGTTACAAGACATCAAGAAAAAAAGGTGCAAGCCAAGTCGGTTTCGTACCTGAATAGACAAAAAAACCCTTACAAAAATTACTCATTCAAACATACTATCTGACAAAAAGGGTATTTCCGTCTTTCACACAAATATTTTCCAAAAGAGTAAACTACAATTTTTTCCCCGTGGTTTATCAAAAATAACACTTTTTCTACCTATAGTTTTAAAAATAACAAGATAGCCATCATAATTTATAAAAATATCGAATTTTATTCCCTTTCTTTAACACCCATTAAAATATTTCATTACATAAGGGACATTTTCGCCCTTTTCTGGATTATCTTTCTTTTACCCAATAAAAACCCATATGCAGTAAAAAAACTAACCGTCATGGCGTGTCATGACACAAGGCTTGTGTTTCACGTCACGTTAAGCTAGTGTCACGACATGACCTAACGTGCAATTTTCATATTGCGATATTGATTTTTATTTACGTTTTTAATGTATTATTTGCAAACTTTTTAATATATAACCTAATTTAGTTTGTTTATTACCATTGAATCATTAATTGACACTACAAAACATATGGTTTTATATATAATATTATATATGAATTGGAAATTTGACGTTATAAGTTACGTCCTGATAACAAGCTTGAGATTTGGACTCACCGACACGCCATGCCTCACGTCATTTAGAACTTTGGGTAAAGAACAAAAAATGACTACCATTTAACGAAATTTCTTAAAAACAGTTAAAAGAAAAAAAATACGAACGTTTTTTACAAACCACAATGATCTTCTTGTAATTTTAAAACTTCAGTGACAAAAAGTGTTACTTTTACAAACCATAGGGACCAAATCTGTAATTTACCATTTCCAAAAACACCTCAAACTCCTCCATTATATAAATCCACCCTCCCCTTTTCCGATTCCAATCTTTTTCATCTTTTTCTCTTCAAACCCTCGATTACTTTTCCAGTTTTTCCGATTCCAGAATCAAATCGGAGATATGAGTTCCGACGCCAACAAGATCAACGACGGTACCAGCTTCAAGCCATCGGAGCCGGCGCCGTGCGCCAACGGTTGCGGCTTCTTCGGCACCGCCGCCACCATGAACCTCTGCTCAAAGTGCTTCCGTGATATCCGAATCAAGGAGGAACAAGCCGCCTCCGCCATAGCCGCCGTCGATAAGCTCGTCAACAAGGTCGTTTCCTTCCCTCCGTTCACTCCGTCCGCCTCTTCCTCATCCAGATCTGAACCTCCACCGCCGCCGACCACCGCCGCGGCGGTAGCCGCGAAGGAGAAGATCCGAAACCGGTGCTTAACCTGCAACAAAAAGGTCGGTGTGTTAGGATTCAAGTGTAAGTGTGGTGAAACGTTCTGTGGAATCCATAGGTATCCTGAGAAGCATGATTGTGAATTCGATTTCAAGAGATCAGGAAAGGAAGCAATCGCGAAGGCTAATCCGGTGGTGAAAGCTGAGAAGGTAGATCGGATCTGATGGTGAATTTAGGGTTTGGTGTATGTTATTGGGGAAATTAGGGTTTTTTTAGATTTAATTTGGGGGTGTGAGGATGATGATGAATTGAAGGGGGTAAAAGGATAAACATTGGGTTCTAAGGGGCTGAATTTGAAAAATTGTTGCATATAATTGGATGGGTTGTTTACATGTTTGAATTTAATTTCTTTTGCTTGAAGATTTATCATCAGATGTATTTTATTATTAGTCACTAGTTTTTTATTATGAATTAAACAAATATATTTAATTATATTTTAATTAAAAGAATGTGTAAGATTATTAATTTATCAAAGAAAACCTGATTTTATTAGAATTTAAAAAAGGTGGATTGTGATGGGTTTTTTTATTTTTTTATTTATACATTTTTTTATTTAACAAAATAAAAATATTTATATATTTTTTAATAAATAAAAATAAGATAAATAATAAAAATTCATATCATTCATTAAAAAATTAAAAATTACAAAATACAAAACACTAAAAAGATAAAAATTACAAGCTCCAGGTCTTCTTGCGGTTGCGGTGTATCCGGTCGGTTACGACGGGATGTAGGTGTTTTGTTTGGATTCATGATGAAATTTGAGAGAGTTTGAGAGATTTTGGTTTGAAAAAATAAGAGGTTTGGATTAATATATATATATGTGATTAAATTGAAAATAAATTAAAAAAAAATAAATATAAATATAGCCGTTGGAGTTTATTTATTTTCAAAAAAATTTAAAAATAAAATAAAAAACAAACAAATCATTCGGGATCAACGGGTTTGGGAACCCGCATGCCAAGCCCGCCCCCCAGAGGCGGACCTAGCCTTTGGCAATAGGTGGCACGTGCCACCTATTCGTTCGTCCGGCGAAGGGTAAATTTTTTTAGTCGTGTGAAGTGTGCAACCGTATCCTTTTAAATGGTGCAACTGTATCGTTTTAAATGGTGCAACCGTATCAAAAGAACTCTAAAATCAACCAAAAATCCCAAAAGAACTCTTAAAATCAACCAAAAATCCCAAAAGAACTCTTAAAATCAATCAAAAAACCCGAAAAGTTCTCTCGAAATTGATTTCTTTTAAAGTTCCTCGAAATCGAGAAAAAAATTAATTTTTTTTCTCAAAACAGTGGAATTAGGCTAAAACAACATCGGACGATGTGGAAATTTTTTAGATTCGTCAAAAGTGTCACCGTAAGAAAATTCCTGGGTCCGCCCCCCAGAGGCGGACCTAGCCTTTGGCAATAGGTGGCACGTGTCACCTATTCGTTCGTCCGGCGAAGGGTAAATTTTTTTAGTCGTGTGAAGAGTGCAACCGTATCGTTTTAAATGGTGCAACCGTATCAAAAAAACTCTAAAATCAACCAAAAATCCCAAAAAACTCTTAAAATCAACCAAAAATCCCAAAAGAACTCTTAAAATTAATCAAAAATCCCAAAAAACTCTTAAAATCAATAAAAAAAAACCCCGAAAAGTTCTCTCGAAATTGATTTTTTTTAAAGTTCCTCGAAATCGAGAAAAAAACTAATTTTTTTTTCTCAAAACAGTGGAATTAGGCTAAAACAACATCGGGCGATTTGGAAAATTTTTAGATTCGTCAAAGGTGCCACCGTAAGAAAAAATTCCTGGGTCCGCCTCTACGCCCCCCCCCCCCCCCCCCAGTATTGGAACCCTCCCAAGCCCTCAACCTACCCGAGCCCGAGACCGATACGGATGGCCTTAGAGTTAAAAGGGGGTTTTGGAAATTGATATTAGGCCATCAGTACCCATGAGCTCCTATCTTTCAAAGATTCCAAGCCACATCAGCGCCACATCAGCTTTTCTCCCGTCCCTCACTCGATCCCTAACGATCCCTAAACACCCGTACCCCATTCCCTCAAACCCCTTTGCCACCTCATTTATTTTAATTCTTTTATTTATACATTTAATTATTTAACAAAATAAAAATATTTATATATATTTTTAATAAATAAAAATAAGATAAATAATAAAAATTAAAATTCATATCATTCATTAAAAAATTAAAAATTACAAAATAAATTTAAAAATCTACTCGTCGTCATTGTTGGGAACTTGGATACGCCAAATATGTTCGACCAAATCCGACCGAAGGTTATTATGAGTTTCCCGGTTTATGACTTCTCGAACATTTGCCGCGCGTTGTGTCTCACTGATTTGGCTTTCGATATCATTCGTGAAAAAGTCGTTTTCCACGTCACCACAAATAGCATGGTTTTCGTCTTCGAGTATCATATTGTGTAATATGACACAAGCGTACATAATGTTTCCCAATATTGCCGGTTCCCATCCGCGTGCCGGGTTATGAAGTATATGCCAACGTTGTTTAAGCACGCCAAAAGCTCGTTCAACATCTTTACGTGCGGATTCTTGCGCGGACTTGAACTTTTGTCGTTTAGAGTCTTGTGGGCACGTAAATGATTTTACGAAAGTAGCCCATTCCGGATATATCCCATCCGTTAGATAATATCCATGCTTGTAGGTGGCTCCATTCACCTCAAAAGGGCAGTCAGGTGCTTTTCCATCATATACATCGTTGAAGATGGGCGACTGATTGAGAACATTGATGTCGTTGTTGGAACCGGCAACACCAAAGTATGCGTGCCAGATCCATAGATCTTGAGAGGCCACTGCTTCTAGCATGATTGTCGGGTGCTCATGATCACCTCTCATGAATTGACCTCGCCATGCATTCGGACAATTTGCCCACGCCCAATGAGTACAGTCTATGCTGCCGAGCATGCCGGGAAATCCGTGTTTAGCTTCATGCGCGGCGTACAACTTCTGAATATCAATAAAAGTAGGCTTGCGTAAATATTTTTGACCATACAGTTCAATAATACTTGTGCAGAATTTGTACAGACAATCTCGTGACGTTTTCTCTCCCATACGGATGTACTCGTCAAGTGCGTCAGCAGCTACTCCATACGCCAATTGCCGAATAGCGGAAGTACACTTTTGTATCGGAGAAAAACCTTGTTTGCCTAACCCGTCAAACCGAAGTCTAAAATACGGATACCCTACTTCTAAATCTTCAACTATTCGTTCGAATAGTTGTCTGCTCATCCTGAACCGCCGCCTAAACATATCCGGTGTATAAATCGGGTTGACGCCAAAGTAGTCCCGCATAAGCCGCTCGTTTGCAGTTACTCGACCTCTTTCAATGTTTGCGGCCCTCTCTCTTGTTGACGATGAGGCGGTGCTACCATACAGCGATTGTGCAGCATGTCGAAAAATTTCCCTTTGTAGATTCAACAACTCGTCGGTGTCTACGGATGATGGTGAACCGGGTTGTGGCGAATCCATATTGTTTAATATATAGAGGTTGAGAAAATTTGAGAGAGTTTGAGAGGTGTGAGAAATAAGAGGTTGAGAGAATAAGAGGTTGAGAGGTGTGAGAAATAAGAGGTTGAGGGTTAAATATATAGTGCGATTAAATTGAGAAAAATTTTTATTTTTTTTTGTTTAAAAATAGCCGTTCAACGGCATTGTTTTTTAAAATTTAATAAAAAAATATTTTTTTTTTAAAAACCCACGGGATGGAGCGGGCACCCATCCCCGCATCCAATCCCGCCCCGCTCATCCTGCATCTTCCGTACCCCATCCCCGCACCAAACCGCATCATCCCGAGCCCCCCATCCCGCTGGGTACGGATGGCCTTATCTTTGAATATATATAATAAGAATAAAAGATTCTCAGATTTTGGAAAATCCACTATCAACAAATATTTAAATTTCTAGATTTTATAAAATAATTTAAAGTTTTTGTCTTAATTAGATTTTTATATTGGTTTTTAAAATAGGAAAGTAATAAAATAAACTCTTAGTTAAAAAAACTCCTGTAGAAATTGATATTGAGAAGGAAACTAGGGTTGGGTTCACGTGAGACTGCGAGACCGAATTTTTACACTTGAAATTTCAGAGTAAAACATTGTGAAAGTAAAAAAAGATACGAAACTTTCACATTAAAAATATTGTGAAGGTATTTAGCTGTGAAGTTTTAAGTGTAAAAACTTGGTCTTATCAGTCTTACGATAATATGCTGGTCTCACATTATCCCAAGTCAAGGAAACTATTTTTAAATTTATTTGTACATTTATAGATGTATTTTATTATTATTGTTTACTTCGTTTAAATCTATGATTTTTAAAAAATTATAATATATTTAGATTGTAGTCTAATAAAAGGAAGGTGAAAGAGTATTAATTGATTAAAAGAACATGATTTTGTTATATTTAAAGAGGGTTTTGGGAAGCTTCAAAGATTTTGGGAAATCCACCCAATAAATTCTTTAAAATAAAAAATATTTTGTTTATTATTTATTCTTTAAAATAAAAAATATTTTCCTAATTCATATTAATATACTTATTATTCAAAAAATATCCCACCCATACGAATTAAATTTCCACGATTTTTTATTCATACTTCTGAATTTTAATCACACACTCTTTATTTTAGGCCCAAACACGAAATGGGTTTTTTCTAATAATATTTATGAACTCAACTATAACATAAACAAATGAAAATGCAAAACTTGGGTCAATTAATGGGCTGAATAGAACAAAATTTAAAACATCATATTAAAAATCTTACAAGCTAATATACAAAAAAAGTCCATACCATAAATTATATGCACTTCAAGAGTCTCTTATTTGTGCCTTCCATATCAAAGTACCATTCATGTAACACAATTGTTACCACTGTTCCAAAAAACTTGCCGCACAGTCGTCATGGTTTTTTATTATTAATTAATATTAACTGAAAATTATTAAATTAAAGTTTAATTATATGTTGATATTAATTTTTAATTATTTAGAGTTATTGTTAATCATATAAATTATTTTTATATATTTTAATTATCAACTACTATTATCTTTTTAAGTATTATTTGATTTTTTTTATATTATATGTAACGGTTATTTAAAATCATAAGTTAATATATATATTTTTTTTATAAAACTTGTTTTAACAAATTAAAAATTTATGGTGTATATGTAATAATAAATTTTAAATTCTTTTAATTAACATGTTGTATTATTTAATTTTTTTTACTACATTGGTTGTATTAATTAACATATTATATTTTTATAAATTTGTTTTAATTATATAATTAAATATCGTAATTGATAATTTTTTTAAAGATGTTATTTTTGGTCATTTTACATGTTTATAAGCTAGTTTTGTCAAACGTGACCTTTTCATCAGTTAGCTTATCAGCCTCCAACTAGCTTATGAGTCAACAGCTAGCCTAAAACTAAAATATCTTCTGATTACTATTGAATAATGAAATTGTATATTGCATATTGGGTGTTTGGTTTTTGGTTGGTAATGAAATTTGGTTTGTTGCTGTTCAGAAAGAAAAAAAATTACTCTCAAGTTTAATAACTTGTATAATTTAACTAATTAAAAAAAAGATAGAGAATTAGGAAAAAGAAAACAAAAAAGAACTATATTATCATCTAACTTAATAGATTTTTCTAACTTTGTTAGTGTTAAAAAATGAAAAACGAAATGAAATGAAAACTACATTGTATAAAAATACAAATTTAAAATATCAAGGACTAAAACAGTTATAAAAACAAACCACAGGGACTAAAATCGTAGTTTACTAAAAAAAGTGCCACGTGAGATGAGAGAGAATGGCGTAAAACATATAGCATGTGTTTTCGGATAGGATTGCACGTGATCCACTAGACAAACCCACGCCACGTGTCCCCAGTAGTGTTAGATCATCTCCAATGGTATTTGAAGAAAACTTGATGAGGACTTGACCATTGGAGAGGAAGGTTTGAAAATGACTTTACTCATCAAAGGCTTGATGTTTCTCAAGTCTTTGAAAAAATTAATGTGAGAGGCAAAAGAGAGAGAGTATATATTGGTGGGACCAACATATTTTTTATTTTTTTTATTTTTTTCAAGTCTTTGATAAAACTTGACCATTGTGGATGCCCTTACGACCCTTGCCGCTTTGCCGGTTCACTTTTATAGTTATACATTAAAACCGGATATATGACTCCAAATAAAATACACATTTACAACGCTTTAATTTTTTTTTAGTGAATTTAATTAAAATACTCATTGTTTGACTTTGACTACTCAAAATACTCATTTTTTTAACTTTTGTCAAAATACCCAAAAATTTCACGATATGTCCTGCGATCGCGGGATAGGGTGTTTTTTGAAAATGTTGATCCCGCTATGGCAGGATGAGTCCCGCGGCTACACCCCAACTTTGTGAATTTCATTTGATATTTACATTTTCAACCCTATAGTTATTTACTTACTTTACTTTATACCTTTTACTTTCCTAATTTTAATTTTACACATTCATCATATTAACACATATAATCGTATTATTAACTAAAATACGTTAAAAAAAATACGTTTTCATACGTTTTTATTAACTAAAAACACTAACATTTTTTTTTATAAAAACACTTTAACATTTATTTTGTTTGTTAGATTACAACTTCGGACTCTTATTTTACTAAATTACAACGTACATAAGTAGATAAAATCATGTTATATATCAAAACAAGAGCACTAAACATACAATCAAGGGAAATCAATGTTCAGATCGACGGTATCATATGTTATAGTTCCATGTGGTTCAAGCTTCGACGGGCCATGCGTGTTACTTAGTTGACTGCTTGTGCGTCTACTCCTTGGCACGGTTGAAGGGGCGGGAGTTGGACACTCTCCACGAGTATGTCCTACGCATTGGCACCGAGTACATTTTCACTGTATCGGGCCTTCACCACGTGATGGACGTCGATCGTTCTTTTTTGGTCTCCCGGCTCTGTTCTTATCGTTTAACGGTGGATAGCATGGCGGAAGGGGGTCGGGTGAAACACCCTAAAAACAGGGTCAATTTAAACCTTAAAATTTACCACAAGTTATGATCAAAAACTTTCAAACTTATATAACCTGAGGATCAAATGTAAGGTTTCTATATACAAACGTCATTACTTAAATAACTTATTAATCTAATCATAACATAACAATCAGATTAATCCAGTTATCTAAACAACCGTCCCAAAAGCATCAAAAATCTCTAGATCCTCCGGTATCTCTAAGTCTGAATCTTTCCAAAAGTTCTCGTCTCTCATTCCCGCTATTTCCCGGAGCTTCTACCTGGTAAGAAGATTCAACTTGAAACATTAGGCTTTCGCCTAGTGAGGATATTCAAATCAAAATAAAATTTAATAATCAAAACATGAACAGATAACTCAAACCTGTTATCACCCATCTTACCGTACGACAACTCCTATTCAAATCGGGGAATCTACCCCACTCCCAATTTCCTATGACTAACTCATTTAATCGCAACCACAACATAAGAGTTAACTATGAATCACTCCAGATTCAAAAATCAATATTCACACACAAGAAATTACAAGTCAAAACTTGCCTATTTCTTAATCAGGAAGTAGAGATTACAAATTACTTTATGCCTATCTCTAATCTTCCTCTCATCACAGGGAAATCTCCGATCTTCCCAAATCGAAATGGGAATCATTAAGCAAACTCTGCTTATTCCACAATCCACCTCAGAATCAATGGCCCCCATGGGATTATAATATCGCGATACTCAAATCGAGACTCATGATTCAAGGTTCACCCAATTACTAAAATTACATCCCTTTGGTCTATGGCGAGTAATCGGTTCCCATCATACCGTACCCAAGTGCCCTCGGTGACCGGATGCCTATTTTAGTAAAAGCACATAATCACATAATATAATATATGTAATAATCGATACTACTATATGCGTCCAGCATACAGTATATCATTTCTCCGAACATATTCTATATATATATAATATCAAGAATATTAATATCTCCTCATCTAAATCTCTTAATTATCTCCTCTT
Organism: Saussurea involucrata; assembly: GCA_033807775.1. Taxonomy (NCBI): domain Eukaryota; kingdom Viridiplantae; phylum Streptophyta; class Magnoliopsida; order Asterales; family Asteraceae; genus Saussurea; species Saussurea involucrata. The sequence continues at coordinate 105,080,055 of CM066313.1, forward strand.
TAACTTAGCATGGAAGTTAATAACTCAATCAAGCTTCAAATCATAATTAGAGTTCATAACCACATAGTAATTTCATGTAGTAGATAATCAAACTTAGCATGCAAGTTTAATAATAAATACTAGTTCATCAATTTCATATATAACTCATCTTGGAACTTTAACATGGTAACCAACATAACACAACTTTTAATCGCCCTCTTGGCTTATCTCTAATTTAATCAAATCCACATAAGACATATTCATGCACACATATAAAGCATCTAATTTAAGATTAATTACTGAATTTTAAAGAGAGTTGAATAAACTCACCTGATGCGTTATTACTTCTTTTAGTCCTTTTTAACACGTAACGGCTCCTTTCTTCACTACCACAGCTTACTGTATTATTCAATTACATATACTGATATTAATCATCAAAACAGAACCCTCTGCAACTGAAAATCCTTAATCTCTTAAAATCACATCTCAAGTCGCAATGAACTGAAATCGCAATCACCTATTGCGATTTCACTTTCAAATCGCAACCAACTGAAGTCGCAGTCCTCTATTGCGATCCCAAATCCAAATCGCAGTGAACTGGAGTCGCAGTCCTCAATTGCGATTCCAATTCCAAGTCGCAGTGAACTGTTGCGACTACAGTACCAAGTCGCAACTGCCCATTGCGATTTCAACCCAAGTCGCAACTAACTGTTGCGATTCCAAAGCCAAGTCGCAATGGTATGCTGCGAATCCAACTCTAAGTCGCTATTGCCTATTGCGACAATCATGAATGTCGCAACTCAAGGTTGCGACTTCGATGATATTCAACCAAGTCTCAGTCCACTAAGTTCGTTCTAAACCCAGATTTTTGTACTTTTAATCTATGTTTGTTTATGCCAATTTGCAGATATGTTTAATATACTTACCTTAACATATCCTAAAACTCAGATTCTCATTATTATCATATTTTACCAAAACCCAAATTAAAATTCTCAAGAAAGCTTTTAACTAAGAAGATGAAGTATTCAATTAGATAATTACCTTTTGATATCTTCAAATCAACACCAGATTAATATAAATTCCCAGAAGATCTTTTATTTTCCTCCTCTTTCTCGATTTCTCTATCTCAATCTCTCCCTCGGTTTCTCTTTTTCAAAACCGAACACACACACACAATGCACATAAGACCCACATAATTTAGCTAACAATGCTAACTTAATGACACCTCACTAAAAACACATGAGTCATAAGACTCTTTCCAAATGGACCTCCAACTTTTAAAGAATTACACAATAAACCCTCATTATTCAAATCCATTTCAACCAACACTTTTAAACAATTACAAACGTAACCCTCAAGTTAATTTGTAATTCACAAAATAATATAACTGAAAATTTGGGATGTTACAATACTCCCCAACTTGAAAATGATTTCGTCCCCGAAATCAAAGCTAGGTAAACAAATGAGGATACCTATTCCTCATACTCTCCTCTGACTCTAAAGTTACATTACTACCTCTATGGTGTTTCCACCGTACTTTCAACATAGCTACCTCTTTACCACTACGTAACTTTCTAACCGATCTTTCTAAAATCGCTTCTGGTTCCTCTTCACAACGACTCTTTTCATCTATTCTCACATCAGTGAGCGGAATCACATCCTCCTCTTCGGCCAAACATTTCCGAAGATAACATACATGAAAAGTATTATGAACTCCTTCCAACTCGGGCGGAAGATCTAACTTATAAGCTTGTAACCCAATTCTCTCAACAATGGTGAAAGGTCCTAGAAAACGAGGACTCAACTTCCCACGTTTTCCAAACCTTATCACACCTTTCCATGGGGATACCTTGAGCATTACACGCTCCCCAACTTGAAATTCCTTTGGTCTCCGCTTCGGATCAGCATAACTTTTCTGTCTATCTTGGGCTGCTTTCATATGCTGCCGAATCTCTTTTACTTTATCCGCCGTTTGCTGTACTAACTCTGGACCAGCAAATTGTTTCTCCCCGGCTTCTAACCAACACACCGGAGTTCTACACTTACGACCATACAACGCTTCGAAGGGTGCTCTCCCGATGCTCGAATGATAACTATTGTTATACGCAAATTCTACTAGCGGTAGATGCGTATCCCAGTTACCACCAAAATCTAAAACACAACACCTGAGCATATCTTCCAAAGTTTGAATAGTCCGCTCACTCTGTCCATCGGTCTGTGGATGAAAAGAAGTACTCAAATTAACTTTAGTACCCAATTCTTCTTGCAATGATCGCCAAAACCTCGAGGTAAACCGACTATCACGATCTAACACTATTGACACCGGTATACCATGCCTTGACACCACTTCATCAATATACAACTTTGCCAATTTCTCAATTGGTGATGCCTCTTTCATTGCTAGAAAATGAGCACTCTTAGTTAATCTATCCACGATTACCCATATTGTGTCGTTACCTTTTTGCGTCTTGGGTAACTTCGTCACAAAATCCATGGTAATCTTTTCCCACTTCCACTCCGGAATTTCCAAGGATTGGAAACTTCCGTAAGGTTTCTGATGTTCAGCTTTCACCAACGAACATGTTGTACACGTCTCTACCTTTCGAGCCACATCTACTTTCATTGCTGGCCACCAATAATGCAATTTCAAATCTCGATACATCTTCGTACTCCCAGGGTGAATGGAATACTTAGATTTATGAGAATCTTCGAGAATCAATTCTCGATTTCCTCCAATTTTAGGCACCCAAACTCTTCCTTGAAATAATTTAATCCCACGACCATCTTCGGTCAACTGAAGATGTTGCTTACCCATTACTTCTTCCTTCAGATTTTCCTCTCGCAAGGCAACCACTTGTGCCTCTTTGATCTTTTCCACCAAACTTGACGTTACATCAATTCTAGCATTTACCGATTTCAAACACCCACCATATTCTTTTCTACTTAAGGCATCAGCTACGACATTTGCTTTACCAGGATGGTAATGCAATTCACAATCATAATCCTTAAGCAATTCTAACCATTTTCGCTGCCTCATGTTTAATTCTTTCTGATCAAAAACATGTTGCAAACTCTTGTGATCAGTATAAAGAGTACACTTCGTTCCATACAAATAGTGTCGCCACAACTTCAAAGCGAACACCACTGCTGCTAACTCTAAATCATGGGTAGGATAATTCTTCTCATGCTCTTTAAGCTGTCTTGAGGCATAGGCAATCACTTTGCCCCTTTGCATTAGCACACATCCTAAACCCATCTTTGAAGCATCACTATATACAACAAAATCTTCTGTCCCTTCTGGCAGGGCAAGAATAGGTGCTTCACACAGTTTTTGACGTAAAATTCTGAAAGCTGTTTCTTGTTTCTCCGTCCAAACAAACTTCTCATTCTTTCTGGTTAACAACGTCAAAGCAGATGCAATCTTAGAAAAATCTTTTATGAATCTTCTATAATAACCTGCTAATCCCAGAAAGCTTCTTATCTCAGATGCACTTCTAGGTGTCTCCCAATTCGTCATTGTTTCAATCTTTGAAGGATCTACTTTAACTCCTTCAGAAGTAATCACATGACCTAGAAACTGCACCTCCTTCAACCAAAATTCACACTTTGAAAACTTGGCGTATAACTTCTCTTTTCTTAAAACTTCTAAGACTTCACGAAGATGCTGCTCATGATCTTCTTCAGTCTTTGAATAAATAAGTATGTCATCAATAAACACAATGACAAACTTATCTAAAAATGGTCGACACACTCTGTTCATCAAATCCATGAATACCGCAGGAGCATTTGTCAACCCAAATGGCATTACAAGGAATTCATAATGCCCATATCTTGTTCTAAACGCTGTTTTTGAAATGTCTTCATCTCTTACCCGCACTTGATGGTATCCAGATCTTAAATCTATCTTTGAAAAGCATCCCGCACCTTGGAGTTGATCAAATAGATCATCAATCCTCGGAAGCGGATACTTGTTCTTAATAGTTACCTTATTCAACTCTCGGTAATCAATACACATTCTCATGGTACCATCTTTCTTCTTAACAAATAAAACTGGAGCTCCCCAAGGTGAAGAACTCGGTCTTACGAAACCCTTATCTAATAACTCCTGAAGCTGAGTCATCATCTCTTTCATCTCAGCAGGTGCTAAACGATAAGGTGCTCGTGCAATCGGTGCCGATCTAGGAATAATATCGATACGAAACTCCACCTGTCTTTCAACTGGCAAACCTGGAAGGTCATCCGGGAACACATCCGGAAACTCACGCACCACGTTGATATCTTGAATATTTTTCTTTTCTAACTTTGTATCAATAACATAGGCTAGATAAGACCAACACCCTTTCGATAAACATTTCCGTGCCTTCATCACTGAAATCAACGGAATTTCTCCTTCCTGTTTTTCTCCGAATACGAATACACTATCTTTCTCGCCCATTGGAATTCGAATCAGCTTCTTTGCGCACATAATTTCTGCCTGGTTGTTGCTCAACCAGTCCATCCCTACCACAATATCAAAACTCCCAATTTCCATTAACAACAAGTTAATCGGAAATTCTGTTCCCTCTATCATAATCTTACAATCGGCCAGGCTCTCCTTAACCAAAGTCTGAACTCCATTAGCTATTTCGACTACTAAGGCATCTCCTAGAGTAGTAACATGCATAGCTAGTTTATGTTGAAACATCTTGGATACAAAAGAGAAATTTGCGCCACTATCAAACAACACACGTGCAGGAATAGAGTTTATAAGAAATGTACCCGAGACCACGTCCTTTGACCCCTTCGCTTCATCAGCAGTCATTTGGAATGCACGACCGGTTGGTTTGGGAATATCCAGCTTTCTCCCCTGATCTCCTCCTCTTTTCAACTTCGGACAATCTTTTCGAAAATGACCCGGTTGCTGACATTCAAAACAAACCGACCCAGGCACTGTACAACTCGACGCCATATGTCCCATCTTCCCACACTTGAAACATTGATTTCCGACCACACGACATTGGCCAAAATGTTTACTTCTGCACTTTGCACACCAACTCGGTTCTCTACGAGAATCATTGTGAATGTTCTTTCCGAATAATCTTAATTTCGGAGAAGGTTCGGAACGACCCTCCCATTTTCTCTTTTCTCCGACTTGCGCTTTCTCCTCCTTGTCTTTCACATACATTTCCTCGATCACCTTTGCTTCCTCAATCGTCTCCCTCAAGGTAGCAGATTTTGAACTGCGAACCCTTGTCATCATATCGGCTGGTAGACCTTTCAAATAATACTTAATCTTTTCTTTCTCTGTTGAAGCCACGTGCCCCACAAGATTTAGCTTCTCCATAAAGACCTCGGTATATTTTCTCACCGACATATTACCCTTCTTAATATTCCGAAACTCTTCTTCGATTCGGTCCATCTCATGCTCGTTACAATATTCTTCTAAAATTTTTGCTTTAAACTGACTCCAAGTTACGGAATTCAAAGCTGCTTCGGTTACAGTTGATGACAACACATTCCACCACTGCAACGCTTTGCCACGCAACATTTGTGATCCAAATCTCACCTTAGATCTCTCATCTGTACATTCACAGGCACGAAAAGCCTGCTCGATTTCTCTTATCCAGTTCATACAAACCACTGGATTATCATCTCCCTTGAATTCTGGTGGTTTACAACTTAGGAACGTCTTGTAGGAACAGTTTCTGTCAACCCTCCTATCTGTCTCCACTCCTGGATTTACAGTCGGATTTATCACATTAGTATCGGCCACTGTTCTCCTTGGCTCCACATTTCGATCATTAATCAATTTCGTAAACATCTCTGCCTGTCTCCCCATTACAGTATTCATCATCTTTGCTTGCCTCTCCATTGAAGCATTCATCAGCCGAGTCACATTATCCATTATTCGCCCCTCCATACCTGAATCTGACGACGTTTGATCAACATTACTAGTACCTCCTGGATGTACTCGACTTCGCATTCCTCCCAAGGAAAGAAAATCTGATGGCGTATCAGGAACTCCGCCCAATCCAGTTTGTCTCTCTCCAGCATCGTCTAACCAATTCCTATTCATCGAAGAATTTGGAGACCTCAGGGGCGTATTCACCATCGTTCTGATGGATCATAAAAGAATACTCATCAGTTAATGGTTTATACAACTAAACATACAATACATACTTTACCGCTAATCAGTCACTGTAACAATTTAGAAACAAGTATGCTTGTGTAATAATATATTCATAATAACAGTAGCTAATTGAAATTGCGAACATATCATACATGAGAATTCTCATTACCATTGTTACAGTACCAGCTTCGCGTATTTCTGTCGACTCTAAGACTACCCATTCTTAGTATTTCTACCCAAAACTCACGGATCATAACTTAACTCATCTCAGCTTAAGTCTAGGTATCTCAAATTCATACCTAGTTCGCTTAAACTAAAGCTTTGATACCATACTGAAACACCCTAAAAACAGGGTCAATTTAAACCTTAAAATTTACCACAAGTTATGATCAAAAACTTTCAAACTTATATAACCTGAGGATCAAATGTAAGGTTTCTATATACAAACGTCATTACTTAAATAACTTATTAATCTAATCATAACATAACAATCAGATTAATCCAGTTATCTAAACAACCGTCCCAAAAGCATCAAAAATCTCTAGATCCTCCGGTATCTCTAAGTCTGAATCTTTCCAAAAGTTCTCGTCTCTCATTCCCGCTATTTCCCGGAGCTTGTACCTGGTAAGAAGATTCAACTTGAAACATTAGGCTTTCGCCTAGTGAGGATATTCAAATCAAAATAAAATTTAATAATCAAAACATGAACAGATAACTCAAACCTGTTATCACCCATCTTACCGTACGACAACTCCTTTTCAAATCGAGGAATCTACCCCACTCCCAATTTCCTATGACTAACTCATTTAATCGCAACCACAACATAAGAGTTAACTATGAATCACTCCAGATTCAAAAATCAATATTCACACACAAGAAATTACAAGTTAAAACTTGCCTATTTCTTAATCAGGAAGTAGAGATTACAAATTACTTTATGCCTATCTCTAATCTTCCTCTCATCACAGGGAAATCTCCGATCTTCCCAAATCGAAATGGGAATCATTAAGCAAACTCTGCTTATTCCACATTCCACCTCAGAATCAATGGCCCCCATGGGATTATAATATCGCGATACTCAAATCGAGACTCATGATTCAAGGTTCACCCAATTACTAAAATTACATCCCTTTGGTCTATGGCGAGTAATCGGTTCCCATCATACCGTACCCAAGTGCCCTCGGTGACCGGATGCCTATTTTAGTAAAAGCACATAATCACATAATATAATATATGTAATAATCGATACTACTATATGCGTCCAGCATACAGTATATCATTTCTCCGAACATATTCTATATATATATAATATCAAGAATATTAATATCTCCTCATCTAAATCTCTTAATTATCGCCTCTTTAACTTAGCATGGAAGTTAATAACTCAATCAAGCTTCAAATCATAATTAGAGTTCATAACCACATAGTAATTTCATGTAGTAGATAATCAAACTTAGCATGCAAGTTTAATAATAAATACTAGTTCATCAATTTCATATATAACTCATCTTGGAACTTTAACATGGTAACCAACATAACACAACTTTTAATCGCCCTCTTGGCTTATCTCTAATTTAATCAAATCCACATAAGACATATTCATGCACACATATAAAGCATCTAATTCAAGATTAATTACTGAATTTTAAAGAGAGTTGAATAAACTCACCTGATGCGTTATTACTTCTTTTAGTCCTTTTTAACACGTAACGGCTCCTTTCTTCACTAACACAGCTTACTGTATTATTCAATTACATATACTGATATTAATCATCAAAACAGAACCCTCTGCAACTGAAAATACTTAATCTCTTAAAATCACATCTCAAGTCGCAATGAACTGAAATCGCAATCACCTATTGCGATTTCACTTCCAAATCGCAACCAACTGAAGTCGCAGTCCTCTATTGCGATCCCAAATCCAAATCGCAGTGAACTGGAGTCGCAGTCCTCTATTGCGATTCCAATTCCAAGTCGCAGTGAACTGTTGCGACTACAGTACCAAGTCGCAACTACCCATTGCGATTTCAACCCAAGTCGCAACTAACTGTTGCAATTCCAAAGCCAAGTCGCAATGGTCTGCTGCGACTCCAACTCTAAGTCGCTATTGCCTATTGCGACAATCATGAATGTCGCAACTCAAGGTTGCGACTTCGATGATATTCAACCAAGTCTCAGTCCACTAAGTTCGTTCTAAACCCAGATTTTTGTACTTTTAATCTATGTTTGTTTATGCCAATTTGCAGATATGTTTAATATACTTACCTTAACATATCCTAAAACTCAGATTCTCATTATTATCATATTTTACCAAAACCCAAATTAAAATTCTCAAGAAAGCTTTTAACTAAGAAGATGAAGTATTCAATTAGATAATTACCTTTTGATATCTTCAAATCAACACCAGATTAATATAAATTCCCAGAAGATCTTTTCTTTTCCTCCTTCTCTTTCTCGATTTCTCTATCTCAATCTCTCCCTCGGTTTCTCTTTTTCAAAACCGAACACACACACACAATGCACATAAGACCCACATAATTTAGCTAACAATGCTAACTTAATGACACCTCACTAAAAACACATGAGTCATAAGACTCTTTCCAAATGGACCTCCAACTTTTAAAGAATTACACAATAAACCCTCATTATTCAAATCCATTTCAACCAACACTTTTAAACAATTACAAACTTAACCCTCAAGTTAATTTGTAATTCACAAAATAATATAACTGAAAATTTGGGATGTTACATCGGGTGGATACACCCATGCTTCAGGGGTCCAGCTAGATTTATTACGTCTACGTATGTTGCCCACTAAGTTTCAGACGTGAAGAAATTTGCAGCCAAGTCGCTGCAATCTCTATGTCCCATACGTTTTGCCGCAGCGATGGCATGACCGCACGGTAACCCATATTTTTGTCATTGCAAGCATGAACAAACATGGTCGGTCATATGGACGCTCACGTCAAATTGGTTATCCCGAACCTGGTACCTCCCATACCCGATTTCGCTTACGCTCCATGTCAACGCGTGACGCACCCTGAGGAGAACTATCTCCTCCGCCCCTGGTGTGAGTCCATTATGCAGCTCAGCTCATTTTCGGCGTCGAAGTTGGTACCACTCTTGTTGAAAGCTCCGAAAGTACTCCATAAGAGTAACAATCGAACATCTACGCGCAAAACGGGAGAGTGCATTCACCGACTCTGCACTATTGGAGGTCAGAATGTCATACCGTTGTGCAGGAAAATGGGTTGCGGACCACCTCTCCGGTCCAACATCGTCCATAATGTTGGCTGCGCTTGGGGCACTAACTCGTAGAAAATTCATGTACTGGTCAAAGTCCCGAGCCGTATATGCTCTGCATGCCTTCCAATAGACATCCTTGTAGGTGGTAATATGTTTGTCCTTGGTTTTGGCGTTCATCTCCAAATGTCGACAACATAAGGCATGCGGGGCGTTTGGGTACATAGCAGAGATTGCGGCGCTTATGGAAGGAGCCTTGTCGAACATAAACACCAACCCTTGCGGCTCTTTGATAGCTTGTCTCAACATGGCCAGAAACCAAGTCCACTCCTCCCCGGTTTCGGACTTGCCTACTCCGAAAGCTACTGGAACGATGGAGTTATTCCCGTCCATGGCAACCGCCAGGAACATCATACCCAAGTAAGAGCTCTTTAAATGGGCAGCGTCTATTACCAGGACAAGACGCAGATTTCTCAAAATGTGCGGATCTGCAAAAACGTAGGTGGTTTCCCTGTGTAAATGTTATAGTTTATAATGTGTAAACATATGACGTGTTAAAATACGTACCGCGGGTCCAAAGACAGCGAAGCACATCTCAAACCGTCCATGTGAATCGGTCCTTATCTGGGTGACCGTACCTGGATTCTGCAGCTGCAAATTATATAAATATGCTGGGAGTCGTTCATACGACTCCTCGAACGTGCCTCTCACCAATAGCAGTGCCCTGCATCGCGCACGCCAAGCTTGGTGGTAACCAATTGTGACGCTGAACTGTTGGTGTACATCGTTCATGATGTCCTTCGGACGCAATGACCTGCTAGCATCAAGAAATTTGCCTTTCAGTATCGCACCCAAAGTCCTTTTGGTGGTTTGTTTGTGGTTGGGATTCAGTTGCGTCCTCGAACAAGTGTGTACGTCGTGCAACTTTCTAATAACTAACGCCCCTCATTTCTCTCCCGTGGGCCTCGCATACATCCTTCAATTACAATTTTCTCTTGCACATTCAACTACGTATCTGCCTTTATCGGATCTCGGCGTGTAATTTTCGAAACCCTCTTCCATGAACTTAATTCCGACCTGACTCGCCAAGTGATCCTTCGAATCAAATATCTGACCTACTTCTAACCATGAACTGCGATTATGAGGTGCAGGTTCGTAGGTTTTGTTAGACAACCTAGGGGGGGTAAGGTTGTATTTAAATAATTTACTTTCAAAAATTCTTTTATAAAAATATCTTAATAATGTAAATACAACAGAGTATATGAAAACACAACAGATACGTATAAATACAGGATAGTATAAATATAGTAAATAAAGCAGAGTATAAATGCAATGAATATACAATAATTATATAAACAGATATAATTAAATGCACAGCGGAAATATAAAGAGATAAGGGATAGAGATACTTGACACGGAGATTTAGTGATTTACCACAACTTGGTAAATCACTAGCCGAGACACTTCCCGACACGATCCAATAAACGTATTCTTTACGGTAGAATACAAACCAAATACAAAGGAAAGCAATAGGCTCTCAAGCTCTAGCTTATTGAGATATACAGGATCACACACCCGTTATTCAAACACTTACAAGAGGAGTATAACTCACAATGGAAATCACTCTTGTATAATATTTATCACTTGGATATTTTATAAAAAACGTTTTATAAAATAAATATGTAGTGATAATATGTAGTATGGAATATTAGTTGGGAGAGATCAGATGGATAGATGGCAGTGTGTTGTTGATCTGTTATTTTATTCTTCTCCACCATCGCATGCATTATATAGCAACTCTTCCAACGGAAACAATGCATCCGCGGTATACCGCCAAAAGCACGCGGTATACCGTGCAGTAATAAAAGTACTTTTGCAGAAGAGAAAGTCAACCCTGCAAAACAAACGTAAACTTGTACCCGCGGTATACCGGCTAAACATCGCGGTATACCGCCCAACTGTACCCGCGGTATACCTGCTAAACACCGCGGTATACCGCCCAGACAAAAGTACGACCAATCAATCATAGATCTACAGTAAGCCGCCGCGGTATACCTGCTGAACCTCGCGGTATACCTGCGTCAGAAAAGGACAGTTTCTCAAAAACCTTATTTAATTAAAATCATTTATGGTTTTTAGAAATATCCAAGTGGTATATTATTTTAGGGTGTTTATCATTATAAATTATAAACACTAATGACAACGTAAATCTTCCGTCTTGAACTCTTCAGATAAAATCTTCGTGTTCTTCAAGAACTGTACACTTGGATTGGATTGTTAGATAAACAATAATACGGTGTGTTTGTAATCATCAAAATAAATATATATAAATATATAGAGATGTGGTACACTTGCACCAACAATCTCCCCCTTTTTGATGATGACAAACACAACCGCTAAGCAAGAGCATATGCGGTTTCTCTCCCCCGTTTGTCGAAACAAAAAGGGTCAAGAAAGACGGTATGCTTCCCCTCGAGAGATGCTCCCCCTCAAAATATGCATATATTTGAGAGAGCATAATCTCATGGTTAAAAGATAAAAAGCTCCCCCTCAAATTAATAACAAAATATAAAATTTGAGGGACAATAAAATATGCATAAAAAAAAGCATATAATAGACATAAAACAAAATAACCTAAAAGAAACACTTGCACCAAAAAAAAGATCTTAAGGCTTCTATTTTTCGGTTAATTTTATGTGAGCAAAAATTACCACGTATTATGACCTCGTCAGGGAACACGTATTAAATCCTCGCCAGGAAACACGTATTGTATCCTCGTCAGGAACCACGTATTATATCCTCGTCAGGAAACACGTATTGTATCCTCGCCAGGAACCACGTATTGTATCCTCGTCAGGAAACACGTATTATATCCTCGTCAGGAAACACGTATTGTATCCTCGCCAGGAACCACGTATTGTATCCTCGTCAGGAAACACGTATTGTATCCTCGCCAGGAACCACGTATTATATCCTCGTCAGGAAACACGTATTATATCCTCGTCAGGAAACACGTATTATATCCTCGTCAGGAAACACCTACAAAAGGCAAAGAAAATTTTTCGTGGTACCCTTTTCTTATGGGTCCTTTTAACAGTTAGTATAAAACATAAACTGCAAAAAAAAATTAAAATATGTTGTCGACATAAAATAAAACAAGACAACATACAATCCACAAAATTTGTTTAAAACCACAAACGCATCCCACCGGGATTGTCAACATTAAACATTCCTTTCGGAATCCATTTTCTAACCATTCTAATTTTGCGATTGTATTTATCATACACATAAAATGAAGCATTTATATTCGCATTAGGTCTAGAAAAATTACTATTATACATACGAGCATACGGTTTCCTCCCATAATTCACATTTTTCATTTTTGACATATATGGGGGTTTTCTTGTATCAACTTTAGGAGATGCAAAAAATCTTTTAATGGGTTTACACGAGCATTTATCAACACATGTATCAGAACCAATGCCTTTTCGACAATTAATGTGATTCGACATATTTAGCATTTTAAGCATTTTATCATTGCTATTTTGAAAAGCTTTAGCTAATAGATTATCTTTTTCATATAAATCGCAGTTAGCTTTTAAATAAATATTTTCATTTTCAAGCAAATCACATTTTATACATGCAACACTTTCATATGTATTTTTATTTAAACATGCAATTTTATCATTTAAAATAGCACAAGATTTACAATCATTTTTCTCAATTGGTTTTTCTTTTAAGCATGCAATTTCATTTTTTAAAATATCACAAGATTTGCAAACATCTTTTTTACTTAATTTATTTTCTAACTTAGTGATAACATCTAAATCATAAGTAGATTTTTGTTTACCGTCATCTATTTCCTTTTTATATGCAGATACGGTTTCTTTTAATTTAGTGATTTCATCTTTATATTTATTTGCAAGAGCGGCCATGTCATTGAAAGATTCATATAATAATTCAAGGTTATTTTCATTATCACTATCATAATAATTATTACTATCATAATTATTGTCATGAAAACATGATGTAGATACCTCATCATCACGGTCGGCCATGAGACAAATATTCTTGTCTTCATCTTTGTTTGCGCTCCACGCGGCTCCGACGAATGTTTTTGGTGTGTTGATTTGTTTAGCACGTTTTGGACACACACTTGCATAGTGATTTTTATCACCACACACATAGCAAAAGCCTTTCTTTTTATTGGCTTTTTCATCGTCACTAGATTCGTCATATTTGTTATGGACGTTGCGACTTTGATTTTTACCACCACGATGGTAGTCTCCATTTCCTTGAAACCTATCAATATTGGCAAACTTTTTGTTAGATAAAAGTTTAGAGAGTTTTCTTACCATCTCGATTAAATCGTCAAGACTTTCAGATTCGTCATTTGAGGAACTTGCTTCTTCCTCCTCTTCTTCTTCCTCATCTTTAGGGGCAACGGCTTTGAGAGCAATGGATTTCTTTTTTACTCGATCCCGAACTTGATTTCTTTTTAGTGCAATTTCGTGCACTTTAAGATTGCCGATCAAGTCATCTATCTTCATTATGGAAAGGTCACGGGAGTCTTCTAAAGATGTTATCTTTTGCATCCACTCCGAAGGAAGGGCTCGTAGGATTTTCCTTATATAGTCCTCGTTAGGATAAGTGCGATCCAAACCTTTCAACGTAGTCACAATAAGGTTAAATCTTTTAAACATTGAGTCAATCGACTCATCTTGTTTCATTTCGAACAGTTCATAATCGTGAACTAAAATATTCACTTTACTAGATTTAACTTCCGTGTTTCCACGATGAGTATTATTTAAACTTTCCCATATTTGATTTGCAGTTTTATATGTATATACTCTTTCAATTTCATCAGTTGTTAAAGCAGCATATAATATATTCTTAGCTTCAAAGTTTAAACAAAAAAGAGTTTCATCAGAAGTAGTCCATTCATCTATAGGTTTATCAATAAAAACATCATCTTTCACAATGGTGGGTTTAAAATTCCCTTTTTCTATAATATCCCAAATCTTTTGATTTTTGCCACGCACGTGACATTCAAATAGCTCGGCCCAAATGCCAAACTTTTCAGTATCTATCAAAGGGGGTTTTGAAAACACAAAATTAGTTTGTTGAGCCATTTAAAAGAATAAAAGAAATTTATGCAGAATATTTTTGAAAGACCTGCTCTGATACCAATTGTTAGACAACCTAGGGGGGGTAAGGTTGTATTTAAATAATTTACTTTCAAAAATTCTTTTATAAAAATATCTTAATAATGTAAATACAACAGAGTATATGAAAACACAACAGATACGTATAAATACAGGATAGTATAAATATAGTAAATAAAGCAGAGTATAAATGCAATGAATATACAATAATTATATAAACAGATATAATTAAATGCACAGCGGAAATATAAAGAGATAAGGGATAGAGATACTTGACACGGAGATTTAGTGATTTACCACAACTTGGTAAATCACTAGCCGAGACACTTCCCGACACGATCCAATAAACGTATTCTTTACGGTAGAATACAAACCAAATACAAAGGAAAGCAATAGGCTCTCAAGCTCTAGCTTATTGAGATATACAGGATCACACACCCGTTATTCAAACACTTACAAGAGGAGTATAACTCACAATGGAAATCACTCTTGTATAATATTTATCACTTGGATATTTTATAAAAAACGTTTTATAAAATAAATATGTAGTGATAATATGTAGTATGGAATATTAGTTGGGAGAGATCAGATGGATAGATGGCAGTGTGTTGTTGATCTGTTATTTTATTCTTCTCCACCATCGCATGCATTATATAGCAACTCTTCCAACGGAAACAATGCATCCGCGGTATACCGCCAAAAGCACGCGGTATACCGTGCAGTAATAAAAGTACTTTTGCAGAAGAAAAAGTCAACCCTGCAAAACAAACGTAAACTTGTACCCGCGGTATACCGGCTAAACATCGCGGTATACCGCCCAACTGTACCCGCGGTATACCTGCTAAACACCGCGGTATACCGCCCAGACAAAAGTACGACCAATCAATCAGAGATCTACAGTAAGCCGCCGCGGTATACCTGCTGAACCTCGCGGTATACCTGCGTCAGAAAAGGACAGTTTCTCAAAAACCTTATTTAATTAAAATCATTTATGGTTTTTAGAAATATCCAAGTGGTATATTATTTTAGGGTGTTTATCATTATAAATTATAAACACTAATGACAACGTAAATCTTCCGTCTTGAACTCTTCAGATAAAATCTTCGTATTCTTCAAGAACTGTACACTTGGATTGGATTGTTAGATAAACAATAATACGGTGTGTTTGTAATCATCAAAATAAATATATATAAATATATAGAGATGTGGTACACTTGCACCAACAGGTTTGTGTATGGGTATTCTGGTCTGGAAGAATAGGGGGCATATCAAACTAGTCATTTAACTGACTAAATGATTTATTACTAGGGGTATATTCTTCGTCCTCATCACTATCGGTATCTGATCTGTCTATATCAACATTACCCATTTTGAAAACATGGGTTTCGTCATCAGCAACTCCAGCACATCGTCCTTCTTGTGGTTGTTGTTGTTGCGTCTCCGGAACATAATCAGGATAACAGTCATCACCGTCGTCATCACCTTCGTCATCACCGTCGTCATCATCGTCGTCGTCACCTTCGTCATCGTCTTCGTTGCACACCGATGATTCGGCATACACATAAAGTAATGGAGGTCTTTCTGATTCGGCTGCAAAGTGCATAAAACCAGAGATATCCCCATCGTTGGATAACTCCACAAATGACCCCTCATCATTCTTGAACACTAACTTGCAAACAGCCGAAGGGTCGATTTCACATTTTTGCATGGCGTATGCAACAAACTTCTGATAAGAAAAGTTTACTGGCAATTTTACACCATGCTTAGTTTTATAAGCAAAATTCCACCCATTGTTTTCTTCCACCCATTCACCATCGTAACAGAAATATAGCCTAGCTTTACCAACAGATGAACTCATTTTTTCAGTAGTATCTCAAAAACAAAATACTGAAGAAAGAAAGCAAGAAATCAAGAAAGAAGGATGGAATGGGTGTGAATTGTGGATTGCATTCTACTGATATTTATGGATAAAATCTCATTGAGGAAGATGAATTGTAACCACAAATTGGTCTTCCAAGTATAATGATTCAACATTGATTAAACAAGTCAGTGAATTTCATCCACAATTTGGTCTTCCAAGTACAATAATTGTGGAAAAAAACAGTAAAAACATGCAAAAATTCGTGCAAAAAGAACCAAAATTGTAACGTTTTTGGCTGATCGCGGGAAGCTATAGCGGGGAGGGACCAAAAGTGTCACCGCGAGCATAGTTGGGGGCTTTGCGGGTTGTTTTGGCCAAAACCGCGGGACACGTGAGCCCTATCCCGCGATCGTGGGACATATTGCGAGATTTTTGGGTATTTTGACAAAAATTGAAAAAATTGGTATTTTGAATAGTCAAAGTCAAACAATGGGTATTTTAACTAAATTCCTTTTTTTAAATAAAGAACTAAAAATTAAGATGTTAAAAAAGAATTGTATTTAATTATTAATTTTTTTACTTCATAAGTTTTATCATAAATTATATTAATATAATATTTTCTAATTTATTCTTTCATACACCTTTGAAAAATTAATATAAAATAATGAAAGTTTATTTTTGCTGATAAGATTAAATAAAATAATTTTTTATTAAAAGACAGCATCTGAATCATTAAAACCTTCTGATCAATTTTGTATCTTGGACCTCTATTAACCATTCAACGTCCTAATTTTATTATGAACAATTACCGAAAAACCATATTTCACTTTGCACTGTATCATAAGAGCCTCTTAATCATTATGCACCAAACCAATTAGTAACCGCCAAACAACCCTTTACTGTTCCTACGTATATAACTTTGTTGTATGTTCGTACAAGTCTACTAGATTTTCTTCACATGATTTCAGTTGTTTATTCTGTGCTTCGGTACTCTTGTATGTGCAACTTCTTTTCCCTTTCCTTTGATATGTTTACTTGTGTATAAAATCTTGTCTATATCTTACTTGCTTGTATTGTCTAATTTGTACAACAAGGCGTGGGTGTTTACATATAGTCGGAAAATAGATTATTTTCTATTTGGAATTGAGATAGTATCTGGATACAACCTAGGGGGCCGTTACTAAACGCTTATCTAGTAAGTGTTTACCTGTTCATCTTATCTTATCGGATGAACATGACAATGATTGAGAATTTTTGTCGGTAAGTGAGAGTGACGACTCTTACCGGATAAACGCTTACCAGATAAAAATGTTGCATATGATGATGACTTTAATGAACTAAAATCTTACCCTCCAAGTTACGTGAAAGAATTAAACATTACCGATAACTGCTTATCGGGTAAGTGTTGAGTAAATGGTCAGTTATTTACTATCAAACATTATATGTGTATTAAGTTTATTGAATTTGTTTGATTTGGTTAGGAATTTTATAAATATTTATTTAAATATTTTACAAGATAGTATAAAATATAAACTATGTTGTGTAAAAAGTAAAATATGTTTTGAAGAGAAGAATGTTTATTTGTTGAGAAATTGATTTAAATAGTCATTCTAATGATTAAAATTAGTCGTACTACTATTTCTATTTCGGCATTTTATAAATGTCACTACTTCTGCAATATATAGATTCGTAATTATGGACCTAACTCAAAAACACAAACAATACAAATCTAATCGATTTTTCTTAATTTTTTTGACCTACTAATATACAATTTTTACACAAATATCGGTATTCTTACTTTTTATGTTTTTTAACTAGGTCAACAATTACAAACCTATATATTTAAAAAATAATGATATTTTAATAAAAAATAGAATAAATGTGATTAGGATACCAATTTTATTAGGTAAACTTAAAATAACTATTTGAGCCATTAGAGCATCTCCAACACTTTTCCCAAAATGGGGAAAATGGAGAAAACGAGAATTTGGACTAATATTTTGCTCTAACAGTTTTTCCAAAACTATCCTTAAATGAAGAAAGTTGGAGAGAGAGTTTTTTTCTTCAAATATGTAGATCACTCCAAAAATTATTAACAAGTGAGATGATCAATAGAAAATAAAAAAATAAATATGTAAAGAGAGAAATAATATTTTAATAAATAAATGAAATATTTTAATTAATGTTGAATTTATTAAAATAAGGAATCTGTTAGAGACGAATGTATTTTTTTAAAGATTTTAATTTTTAATTCGCTGTTTTAGAATTTTTTTAAAGAATGTAGTGGAGATGCTCTTGTTTGGAAGAAAGATTGATAAAGAAAGTCAACGTGGCAAGACCCCACCTGCGTGTATTTGAGTCAAAGGGAAGCAAAAGACATGTGGGCCCTGTCTAACTGGCACCTGGCATGCTGACGTCATCAGGAACGCCACGTGTCAGGTTGACTTTATTTTTTATTTGAATTTAAAAAGCTCATGTGCTCCCTGACTCCCTCCCATCCCATTTATAACAGTTCTGTTTGTTTTTTTCATTTTCATTCCAGAGTAAAGTACAATTTTGGTTCTTGTATTTTATATCTAACTTCAGAAATAGTCCTTCAACTTTTTTTAATTACAGTAATAAGCATTGTGATTACATTTTGCTATGAAAATGATCCATATACTCTACAATTTCCGGCACAAGAATGGGGGGTTTCAAAATCTTTTTGGTGCAAAGTTGTAATTAACATTGCAGATGGATAAAGCAATGTTTCGTTGCAATCCGGTACGTTCAGACTGAACGAGAACATTCCACAAAATACTGGAACTACAACCTTGGCTAATTGGCAGAATTAACGACATGGAAAACATCGAGTCAAAAACGGATTTTCTGTAATGTAATCAATTTAGTTCGTGTCAGAAAGATGCGCGTGGGAAGTTTCGTGGCAATCCAACATGATTTGGACGATTTTTGACGACCTACATGACACACGTAAGTTCATTTGGTTCAGGCCCAACAACTTCCCATTTACCATTGTTAAAAAAATATTTATTAAATAAACGGAATTCTCATTACTTTTTTCAATATATTATTTTAAAGTAATTTAATTTTATATTTGTATATATTAATATAATTAATGTCAATATTTTTTCTGAAATACAAACAATAACATTAGCAAGAAACAAAAACAACGAAAAACAAAGACAAAAAGACATGTACTAGACCAAACCATCCAAACCAACAAAAAAAAATACAACCCAAACAACAAAAACACAATGAGAAACACGGTCACAAAAATGCATCAAATTATATTAGTATACTATATTAATATAATATATAATATTATAAATTACAGATACTGTCGTCCCAACCCTGTCCTCCCCCAGGTCACCTTCGTCCGAACCTCTTATCGCCACCACCAAACCTCCATCGACAAAAATGCCTTTTCTTTAAAAAGACAAAAAACACCTTTTATTTAACATATTTAACTCGAGGAACCATTTTCATAGCAAAATACAAGAAAATGAAGTTTAAGGACTTTCTTTATAGTTTGGTATAAATTATAGGGACCAAAACTGTAGTTTACTCTTCATTCTGTTAAATTAAATATCCCTAGGCGACATACTAAAAGCCTGCTTCACTATTTTAGGGAGAGATAGAGACACAGAGAGATTCAGAGCTCCTTCTTTCATGGCGATTTAGTGAAAAATTCTTCTATTTCAGGCTACGATTCTTGGTTGAAATCGTCTCCGCTACTAAAAATAGTTCAAATCAACACCTCATCAATTCATAATTTTCGACACGAAGAAGAACGAAGAAGAGAAAATGATGCAGATGGATCGGAGACCTTGTTTGGATGAGTATGAAAAACTTGTCGTTCGTATGAACACTCCAAGGTCAGTTTCTGAGCTATTTCATGAATTTCTAGGGTTTATGTTGATCGCACTGCTTTAATTTCGATAGAAACAAGTATTTGCTCGTTGAAATCAGGAATAAGCTCATGATTACTTTTCAGATTGAAGGAATAATCTGGATTTTTGCTAAATTAGGTCTAATCTTCGTTCCACAGGATCCAATTTTGACTTTTCTACCACTTTTTTTTACCTATTTTCTTCGTCTGCCTAATTTGATTTCCTTTCTACTGTTCAGAATATGAAATTCCTTTTGTGTAATGCTTTTTGCGACTTCTGTTTGCGTGAATCGCAGGGTAATGACCGATAACGCTAGCTGTGTAAACGCAACTCGAGTCATGGTAATTTTGAAGCTCGATTGACTAGTTTTTTCCCCATTAATACGTAATTTTGATTCTAAATCTGAACTGAAATGAATTACAAAATCTCTAAATCTCAGATCGATAGTGCGAGGAAAGATGAAATATTGCTGGAGGCGGTTCAAGTTCTCACAGATCTTAACCTTTCTATTAAGAAAGGTTATGTTTCCTCCGATGGAAGGTGGAACATGGATGGTAAGCTAGCTTTCAGTTTGTTAATAGAGGTGACTGTTGTGGTTCCAATAATTCTATAAAATAAAGAAACAAAACTCAAAATATTTAAAAGAATTATATTAAAATTCAGAGATTATAAGGGCTATGTTTGACAAACTAGTTGATAAGCTAACTTATGACTTATAAGCTAATTGGTAGCTGATGAAAAAATCACGTTTGACAAAAAAAATAGCTTATAAGCATTTAAATGACCAAAAAGGACATATTAAAAAAATAGTTAATAAATAATAATTAATATTAATGAGGGCATAATTGGAATATTTACAAAAAGCTACTCATAAGCTACTCCAAGTAGCTTTTCAAAAAGCTAGCTTATGGTCATCCAAACATGTACCCAAAAATAAGTTAGCAGCAAGTTTTTTTTTGCCAAACAATGCCTAAATCTTTCAATAGATTTTTTATATTAAAATTCAGAGATTATACAAAACTAAAACTGAAAATCTATAGTAACTCAACATATT
Organism: Saussurea involucrata; assembly: GCA_033807775.1. Classification (NCBI taxonomy): domain Eukaryota; kingdom Viridiplantae; phylum Streptophyta; class Magnoliopsida; order Asterales; family Asteraceae; genus Saussurea; species Saussurea involucrata. The sequence goes on from CM066313.1 coordinate 105,101,356, forward strand.
CTATATTTTGAATATGTCAATATTAATTATATTATTAAAATATTATATAGTTTTATCATTTAAATATCAATATGTTTTTAAATGAACTTTATACAAAATAATAATAAATTTAGTCTCATTGATGAAAAGAATAAAAAATCATTTTTCTCTTGTCCACATGTTTTAGGGTGCGTTTGGTATGCATAAAGGATAGAACAGGACAGAACAAAATAGAGAACAAAATCTCTATTTTCTCTATTTAGAAAACCTGTTGGATGCTCTTATGTTTTGTTTTTTCTCTCTTGTAGTAATTATATTTTATGAGAATTTTTACATTTTTCTCGGGCTTTCTCGCTTTAACTTTGGAGAACTTGTTGGAGCAAAAATTGGGTTAAATTCACAGCGTTCTCTATTTTGTAGAATTTGTTAATATGCTTTGATTGACAAGTGTTGGGTCTAAATAACACAAAACTACTATTTTACCCCTGTATGATCACATCTGACCGATTCAGTGTGAGCTTTGAATGGTATCATCATTAAGGGTGCGTTTGGTACGCAGAACAGAGTGGAACATGACAGAACAGAACAGGGTTGTCCCATGTTTAGCATGACTATAAGTGGAACAAGAGTGGACTAAGTAGAACACGCGTGGGACAGGCGTGTTTCATCACCAGGTTCGATTTCATCATGTTTAGATTTAATCGGGTTTAGATTTCATCATGTTCGATTTCATCATGTTTTAGATTTCATCATGTTTAGATTTCATCACCAGGTTCGATTTTGTTGCTGTTTGTTGCTCAATGAGGGTAAATTGGTCATTTTGTCAGTCCTGTTCTGTTCTGTCCAGTTTAGTTATGTTCTACCAAACGCTGGACAGCTGTTCTGTCCAGTTCTGTCCTGCAACCAAACGCACCCTAAAAGCTGAACAAACAGTTCTTTTTTGATTGATAGAATCCTTTTTAGAAGAATAATTTTTAATGTTGGATTCATCCCTTAATAATAATAATAATAATTAAATGATTTCAATCTTTTTACTGATTAGTGGTCTTGAATCTCATTTTGTTGTAGTCTTCCATGTGACTGATTTGGATGGCAAGAAATTAACAGACAACACCATCATCAATAGCATTGAACAGGTAAACTTGCTTTACTCTTCAATTAAAATCTAGTAAAAGAACAACTTTAGGAGAAGAGCATCTATCAAGATTTTGGAGGATAAATATGCAAATATTTGCAGTTTTTAATCGGACATTTTTCGCGTTATTTATGTTTGGTTGCTCTGTTGGTATCTAACAGTCTCTTGAAAATGAACTTAGATTTTCGAAAAGGCTGTTTTCGAATGATTTTCATGACCAATTTTGACCTAGTTTATGGTCATGTTTGGCGATCATAAGCCAACTTGTTTTTAAGATGGGGTGGGCTAATGGCACCCCTAAGCCATGCTAACCACACCCCTAAGGCTATTATAATGATGGTTTTTTTTGTTTTTTCTCTTTTTTGTCCTTTTGTTATTTTTATTTTTTGTTATTTAATATATTTATTTAATATTTCAATTAATATAAATTATTAATTAATTTTATGTTATTTATAATTTATTTATTTATTTTCTAATATATATATTTATTTATTTATATTATACTTTAATTAATATAGATTATTAATAAATATATATTTTTATGTTATTTATATTATTAAGTTTTATTTTAATAACATTCTATCATATTTATTATATATATATATATATATATATTATATTTTATATTATTAATAAAATATATTTTTCTTTAAAATGAAAATTTCGCGTAAGTTTTTATTTTATTTTGGGAAATTAATTAAAATACCCAAAGTTTGACTTTGACTTGCTAAAATACCCACTTTCTCGACCATTTTGCAAAAATACCCATTTTTTTCATGGTGGGATCCACGATCGCGGACCAGGGAAAATTTTGGAAATTATGTCCCGCGATTTGGAGACTAGTCATCCGCGGCACACACAATTTCATATAAATTGATTTGAATTTTACACTTTATACCCCTATAATTATTTACTTAGTTTACTTTATACCTTTTACTTTTCTAATTTTAATTTTACACCTTCATCATATTAACACATATAATCGTTTATTAACTAAAATACGTTTTAAGTTTAACAAGTTACACCATTGTAATCGTCTCTTCGATACCTTCGAAATAAGCCTAATATTGAATATTTTTGATTTAATTTATGGTACATCTCTTATTTTTTCAATTTTGTTTTACACTCTTATCACATTAACATAATAATCTTATATTAACTAAATGAAAAATAAAAAAAACTAATAGGTATAATAATATAATAAACCAAAAGTTACAAAATTATAAAACAAAACAAAACTAATAAGATATATATAGATATATAGAATAATAGAATAATAAAAAAAACATTATATATATATATATGTCATATTGAGGTGATTGAGTTGAGGGGTTCAATTCCCTAGGCATTCAACACCCCTGTTAAGGAGTGCCATTAGCACTACTCTTTTAAGATTGTTGAAAAAGGTCTGTTAGAGAATCTCCAACAACTATGCTATAGTTTTTCTAAAATAGAGTATCTAGAATCAAAATATGTATAAAATTACATCCAATTCCAACATCTGAACTATTAAAAAAATTGTATAAATTCATCATCCTAATACACTTTTAAAGAAACTTTATAAAAATTTATAATAGATTAAAAGACAAAATGTGCGAAATAGCAACATACTTTCACTTATTTCTTTAATATAGCATTGTACTTTCACTCTTTCTTATTACAACAATATAGTTTCAATTTATTTTTTATTAGGGCATTGTACTCTAAAGTATTTACCCATTATAACATTATGCTTTAAATTTACCCACTATATTAGGTTTTCATGTCACCTCATTGTCCACATAGACTGTCCACGTGTACAATAGTGCTGATGTGACATTTCTCATTACAACAGTGTACTTTCAAAATTAATTTTCTTTATAATGAAACATTTTTACCAAAAAATATAATTTCAGAAATTTAACATGTTTACAAAGATTGCTATTACACGAATAAAAATGTTTACAAAAGATCATTAGTTCATCTAACGTGGTTAGAGTCGAAGTTTAACAGGTTAGAGTCGATCACGCTTGAGGGAGAGGATGAGGGAGACGATGAGGGTTTACAAATTAGAATTAGAACCGTCAGAGGGTTTATGTTTTTTAAAATTCTTTTTGATTTTTTTCTTTTTAATGCCATGTAGGCAGATCCATGTGTCAGCCACGTCATTTTCATATGACACGTCAGTAAAAGAAACCGGTTCTAAAGGTAATAGGTTATCCAATGCTATAATGGGTAAATACTTTAAAGTACAATGCCCTAATAAAAAATAAATTGAAACTACATTGCTGTAATAAGAAAAAGTGAAAGTACAATGCTATAATAAATAAATAAATGAAAGTAGGTTGATATTTCGCGCATTTTACCCTAGATTAAACCTCAACGGTGGAAAGTGGAAACAATTAAAAATAATACACTTCTCTATCAATGTGAATTTCTAGAGATTTCTTCTTTGGAGATTTCTGTTTTCTCTCTCCCTATTTTAGCATAAATTATCTCCCTATTTTAGCATTCAATTTAGTATAGTTATTTGGAACAAAAAAATCTATCTCCAAAATCTTTATTTTTAACATAGCTGTTGGAGATGTTTTTGTAAGCTAGTTTTTTGGAAAGCTTCTTTAAGAAGCCTTTCAATAAGTTCATGGTGCTTTTTTTCATCTTTTTTTTTCTCCCAATTATGCCCTCTTGTATCTTACATAAATGACCAAAAACCTCTACCCTCAGCTCTTTTAATATACTTATTGGAATACAAAAAAAATCTATCTCCAAAATCTCTAATTTTAGCATAGCTGTTGGAGATGCTTTTATACCTGTTATATTTGTTGTAGTACTTTATTTTTTATTGTAAAAATTTGTAAAATGAGTTTAATTAGACCTTGAGCTAGTTTTTCAGCTAGCAGCCCTCTTTTAACCGATGTATTTCGACTGATTATACGTTTGGTTGTTATGTTTACGTATTACAGTCGTTTGAAACCATTCACAACACGAGATCGAATCCCGTTGATGAAATGACTGCACTAGAGTTAACCGGCACCGACCGAGTCGGTCTATTATCCGAGGTTTTTGCCGTATTATCCGATCTCAATTGTGATGTGGTCGAGTCCAAAGTTTGGACACACAACGGCCGAATCGCGTCTCTTATTTACTTAAAAGACACCGACTCTGGGTGCCCGATTGAGGACTCTCACAAGATTGACCTAATCAAAGCTCGTTTGAGAAACGTGCTTAAAGGGGAGAACGATATCAAAAGTGCGAAAACTTCGGTTTCAATGGCGGTCACGCACACAGAGAGAAGGCTTCACCAGATGATGTTTGCAGACCGTGATTATTACGTAAGAAATCCGGGTTTAAAGACGGGTTTGGAGAATTCTCCCTCGGTTTCGGTTCAGAATTGTTTGGATAAAGGTTATTCCGTTTTGAATATTCATTCCAAGGACCGACCCAAGCTTTTGTTCGATGTTGTTTGCACTTTGACGGATATGCAATATGTTGTCTTCCATGCCACCATCAACACTACGGAAGATGGGGCGCATCTGGTACGTATTCATATCCTTCTAAAACCAAAATAAATAAGTGGTTGTTTCTGTAGGGTTGAGTTCCGGTGAGAAGTGCTAAATTTGGTGAGAAGCGTGACATGTGGTTATCAACAGTTGGATGAAAAATGGACGAACATTAGGATGAGATGCACCGGATCAATCCCCTTTTAAGCCACAATTCATGGGAGGGTATTTGATTATAAGTGATCAACGGTTTAAAAATACTTTTCACACTTGTCACCAAAAATGACACTTCTCATGTGATCCCATGCCTGTTTCTGTATTCGTATCTTTCTACATTTAAAGAGCAGAGCGTCTGATTCTGTATTCATATCCTTCTAAGCTTAGAAAGACCTTCCAAAGCAATCCGTTTGGAAGCGAAGGTTCAAAAAAAATATTTCGAGAACCGCGAGAACCAATATATGCATTTATGAATTTTTGCAAGTATAATAGTATATACGTTGATTAATATACTAATGGACATATACATATTTTGCTAGTGTATATGCATCAATACATATATATATATATATATATATATATATATATAAATATGTATATATAGGTATGGGATCATGTGAGAAGTGCCATTTTTGGTGAGAAGTACTTTTAAACCGTTGATCACTTTTAATCAAATATCCTCCCATTGATTGCGGCTTAAAAGCAAATTGATCCGGTGCATCTCAGTGCATCTCACCTTAATGTTCATCCATTTCTCATCCAACGGCTGATAACCACTTCTCATGTTTCTCACCAAATTTGGCACTTTCATCGAAACCCAACCCTGTATATATATACATACATACATAAAGGGAGGTTCAGGGAAAAAGCTCAAAAAAATGAAAAACAGAGGTATACCTATGCCCATGTGCATACAAGTTATTGAAGTTGTTTTTTGGTTTTTATGCATGTTACAAATTACTTGTATGCACATGTGCATATTGTCCAAATGAACTGTTACCAGGGTGTTCCTCATTTTTTTCATTTTTTGCGGTTTTCCCCTAAACCTGACCCTACACACATATATGGTCACACACACACACACATATATATATATATATATAGGGCTAGGTTTAGAGGAAAGTTCAAAAAAAGGAAAAACTGAGAAATGCCCCGGCAACCATTCATATGGAGGGTACGCACATGTGCATACAAGAAGTAGTTTGTTACATGCACACGTGCATAAAAACCAAAAAACAACTTCAATTACTTACATGGACATGTGCATATTGTCTAGATGAATGGTTACCAGGTGTTCCTCAGTTTTTCATTTTTTAGGGGGTTTTCTCTAAGGGCATCTGCAATGTAATTCTCTATTTTACTCCCTATTATAGAGTAAAAAATAAAGGATGTGTTGTGTCTTCTCCAATGTATTACTCTATTTTCTACTTTAAAAGAGAATATTCCAAGTATGTTCTCTTGTCTACTCTAGAAAAAAATAGAGATTATGAATAGTGTTTCTCTATATTTAGAGAGTTATTATTCATTTCTCTATTATAGAGAGTAAAATAGAGGGTTCGTTGGAGATGTTTTAGAGAGTAATTAGAGGGTTCATTGGAGTTGGTCTAAACCCCTCTCTCTCTCTCTAAATATATATACACACACATTGGTTTTCAAAATATTTATGATTCTTATTTGAACTTTCCTCTTTCTTATATCCCACCGAAGGTCGGTTTGGGGTTGGGATGTACGCAAACCTGACCTTTACCCTAAAAAAGTAGATCGGTTTCATATTTATATCCTTTTAATAAGTTCCACAATCATCGGTTAAATATGGAACTGATTTATATTGCTCAATCGTGTTTCAGGAATTCTTTATTAAACATATGGATGGAACCCCAATTCGTTCAGAAGCCGAAAAGGAACGAGTGATCCTATGCTTATCAGCCGCCATCGAAAGAAGAGCATCCGAGGTACCATTAACCGTTGTCAATCTCCACGTACTTGAAAATGCAGTTAAATTACCAAAAGGGTCATTAGCCCATACCCGGTATAGAACCCAACCTCCGTGAAAGTCAAGGGTTCAAACTTCAAATCTCACGTGTACGTGAGTATTTGCTGTATATAAATATTATATACTTTAAAAAACAAACTAAGTCGGATTCTTAACTAACATGTCATAGTTCAGGGTGTAAGGCTTGAGCTACGAAAAACCGACAAACCAGGGCTATTAGCGGAAGTTATGCGAACATTTAGAGAGAACGAGCTAAATGTGATTCGGGCCGAGATAACAACTACAACGGGTACGGCAATGAACATGTTCTACGTAACGGATGCGATCGGAAACCGCGTAGATTCCAAGGTGATTGACGCAGTACGAGAACGAATCGGGATGTTTGACCTAAGAGTGAAAGAAGTAGGGCATGAGAATGAAGAAGAAAATAGAGGTAGTCTTGGTGGTGCAGTTTTGGTGTCACTTGGGAGCTTATTAAGAAGGAACTTGTACAATTTGGGGTTCATGAAATCATATTCTTGAATCAGCTTGTGTACCTTGGAAATAACAGTCAGAAAAATCTACAGCGTGTTCTCTGGCTTACCAAACGCAAAACAGACAATTAGTCCGGTTTTGTTCCAGTCGAAACAAACGTAGGACAGACAATTCAGTCCCATCCAGTCTGCATACCAAACGTTACCTAAGACGTGTTGTTTAGGTAGCTTATGAAATAGGCATACCACATGTAAATATGGTTGAACTTTATTCTCTCATACAAACCGGTTAACCGGTCAATTCTTGGACTAGTTTCGGTTCCAAACACGGGCATCCGTGAACTGGTCCTTTTGTAATCGGTTCACACTGTTGTAATTAGTGTTACGTGCTTGTTGATTAGTTATTTCGTTAGGTTTTTTTTTTTCTTTCTATTATATATTAACTAATCGTTTTTGTTAGCATTGTTTTTGATAAATGTGTATACAACAATATTTAATTTCCGGTAAGAAAAATAGTTATCGTGAGAAATGAAGAAACGATCTCCATCTTTGGATCAATACTAATTTAAGATCAATTGAAAATATTTTTCTAAGCTAGTTTATTGGTTATTCCGTTTACCAAACACTTATCCGGGTAAGCGCTTACCAAGTCACATTACCTACCGGATTGATATGACAAAGATAAAAAATCTTACCATGTAAGAGCGAATGAAGGGACCGCGAGTTTTACCCCGGTAAGTGATGGCGACGGCTCTTACTACAGTTAGCGCTTACCGGGTGAATTGTTGCATACGAAACCGATTTGGCGGATAAAATCTTACCCGATAAGTAAGTGATAGTGTTATATTTGACTGATAAGCGCTTATCCGGGTAAGCATTTGGTAAACGACCCCTTAATCTGAACCATTATATTAACACTAACTAAAACTGATTAAGAGTTCAAATTTTCACACTTCTCACTTTAACTCTATTCTCACACTATTCTTCGTCTATATACATACAGATAATGAAAATCGTATAGCTTTAATACCATTTATCGGTATCAAATAATAAACATGTAGAGGAATAAAATCAAACAAATAACAGATATAACGTCGTCCACATTGCAAGGTAGTGTACGTCCATGCACGAATGACAGATCTATATTCACTAATTAGAAATCGAAAAACAAAAAGAGAATTAGAAACCAATTTTACTAATTATGATTTCGACTCTCAAATGTATTAACACTGATCTTCTTTATGCGCTTATCTCTATTGCGTAATCCCAACTTGATCCGAATACTGAAAAACATTGATTTAAGGCTAATCATCGTTCACGTGAAGAAATCATTCAGAGTCGTGAAAGGCACACAAAAAGGTTTCCCTTCGCCACTGGCCATCCTTCATGGGGTGAAGCAAATCCTTTGCAACCACGAACGACCTCGCCTCACTGATACTTATTAGCCGATGGCCATTGTAACACATCATAGCCCAAAGCAATTAGCTGACCCAATGACTTCGAGTCCAACTTAAAACCGTGGTGGAAGTTTTTAGCCAACAACTTAAGGCTTACAATGCAAGGAGATCACAAATCTCATTTTCTATTCATGTGAAACGAGTTATTACAACCATCTTCTTTCTTTCGTTTTCTATTTCGTTCTACAGTTATTTCTTATCACAAATTTCTACAGAAAATCAGAGTTACAAGGCCCACTCAATTGGTATGCCAAAAGGGCAAGGGATATAAAAACCTAGTACTATTAATTCTTTTAAAGAAACAATTCACATGTGAATATAGAACCCATGTAACATGTGGAACTTCACATGACCCCTAACTAACTTTCACTTTAGGTTATAAATACAAATGTATTACTTAAGTTTACTTTGTATGTATATTTACCATCTCCATCGACTTTTTATTTCCTTCAACTCGTCTTTACTATATTGTGGACGCGTATCCAAAGCCACCCAAAAAAACCGAGAGCCCGAGCTTGTTTGAATTTTGATGCATCTAGCTTTGCATCTATGGACCCTCCCATGGCTACAATTCTTCTTCCAATGCATTATAGATCATCCTATATATTGAAAAGAAAAGAATTAGAGATCATACATTGAAAGATCTTATTCACTTTTTTTGTGGGTCCCACTTTCATGTCATTCAACAAAATAATATGAAAAGGGACCCACAAATGAGAAGTAACATTGGCTAGGAAAATGGACCCTAAAAACCGTTGCAATGGGAGGAAATGGGACTTGCAAAATGGTATTAGATCGACTAAGCTAAGAGCATCCACAATGGGAGAGATTTTTCATAGAGGGTTTTCGAATAAAGTGGGACCCAAAGCTTAGGTTTTAAAAAATGGCATATTTAAAGATTTTTATCGTCGGCTCTTTCACAGCGATTAGATGGTCAAAAAGCTTTTCAATAAGCTACCGTGGATGATAAAGCTTTTTGAACAACTTTTTAGCCACCTAAGCCTATGCAGTTACAAGTTCTCAAAAAACCTGTTTTTTAGCTTGCGGGTCCCATATGTTTGGAAAAACTCCGAAAGAAAAATGCCCGCCATTGTGGATGCTCTAATAGACCCTCAACAACAAGTGCCAATTAGATTTATAAATGGTTGTATTACGTTATATTACCAAAATAAGGTGATGAATAGGAGGAAAATGAGATGACCGAGTTTTAAAAGCCGTTGCTTTTTCGCTCCATTGAGTTGGTTGAAGATCTCTGTGACGTCAACAAGGTGTTCTCTCCGCGAATACCTAGGATCAAGTAACCATAATGATGATAAACAACTGAAAACAATGTAAGCGCATGTTTACTAGCAGCTTAATGAGACTCATAACTTATTCGGCGAGCTATACATGACTATTTGGAAGTGACTTAATAATATAGAAAATGACTTATTCAGTAAGCGTTTAGAGGAGAGTTTTATGCAGAAAACCAAGTTTTTTTTTTCCAAACTTGCCCCTCCCAATTAAAAAACACGCTCTTTTCATCTATGAAAAACTTCTCTTAAACAAAAATCTTCCCAATCTATATAAATAGATTAACACGCACACATAACTTTAATCATACAAGACTTAATGAAAAACCAACCAAACAATGAATCAGGTATATAATTGTATGGAAGTGTTTTTTGTGTTTATTATAGGTCTAGAATATAAAAAATCTTGTGAACTCAAATCAACATCAACTTTTTGCAGAAATGAAAAGTGTTGGAATTAACCACTTGGGTTGTGCCAGACAGGCAGAGGCTTAGGGGATGTAGTGGAAATCACATCTTTCTTGGGTGCGAATCCAGGCCAGTCAAAGCCCTTGTAGCCATGAAAGTTCACATGCGATAACTCCAGGTTACCAAAAAATGTTGGAATGGAAGACTTACAATCTAATATTGTAATAGAGGTATGGGAGAGCCAGAATAAACATCATCCAATGGCCGGTGACGAGATACAAGCAACATAAGACGCCTTGTGTGATAAATTCCGGCAAGATCACATCGTTTATCCGAGATGCGGAGTCGTAAGGGTTAATGTAATCAAACTCTAAATCAGCAAAACATATAAGCTGCAAACAAAAATATCAAACATCACAATGTTGCACTTAATAAACGTTTGCAAAGAAAAAGCAGTCTCTGTTTTAGGTATGTATAATTATTACAATTTTTAATTAACTACCCGACAATTTTACCTTTAAAAACAGAGGTACTAATGAATGTGAACATTTATTTTGGGACAAACTAAGATAGAAATGTGGACACTAGAGCATCTCCAACTGCTATGCTATAGTATTTCTGATATTCCTTTTCGGGAGCGATTCATCCTTCCCGAACGCAGCATACAACTCTCCGTTGTACTGCGCTCTCCAAGTGTGCCAGACAACTCTTATCTAGGGGTGTATGCGGGTTGGGTTGGGCGTTTTTTGACAATTTTACAACCCAACCCAATTATGGCGGTTTGAAAATTTTGAACCCAACCCAACTCTTGCGGGTTGTGTCGGTTTGGGCGGATTGAGCGATTTGGTTGTATACATAAAATTCACGATTAAAAAACGAAAAATAAAACTAAAATACTCCCAACAAAAATATTATACAATCATCAAAATATATTAAATCCTTAAGTCTTAACATCAAAAGTGTAAAGTATAGCATCGAATTCAAATCCTCAATCAAGTACGACCGTAAGCAGTAATCAAAATTATACATATGAAAAACATATAAAAATATTGACTATGACTAAAACAGTAATCATAACTGCAAAAATATCGTTAAAAATACAAAACCAGTAAGCAGTAATCAAACTTATACAAACTAAAACAGTAAGCACTAAAACACTAAAATACTAAAACAGTAAGCACTAAAACAATAAAAATACTAAAACAATAAAAATACTAAAACAATAAAAAGAACTAGTTGCTATTTGATTTGTTTCCTAAACAGTCGCTAAACAATCGGCACTCGACAGCAGCAGCGTGGTCGGCCTCAGGTAATGTCAAGTAGTTTAGGCCTTAGATGTTAGATCTTAGAACTAGTTAAGTCAAGTAGTCTGGGCTATGATTTATATAAAGTTTTTTATGCCTTTCTTAATATTAGATTATTATTATTAGTTATTTAGTTATATTAATTTGTATTTTGGGCTGCACATATCATATATAATTAGTATATTATATAAAAAAACATAATTTTATTAAAATAATAATATAGCGGCGGGTTGACGGGTTGGGTTGGGTTGAGTTTTCCTAACCCAATTTCAACCCTTGTAATTAGCGGTTTGGCGGTTTGGCGGTTCGGCGGGTTGGGTTTAATTGGGTTGTTAGCGGGTTGGGTTGGTCGGGTTTCGCGGGTTGACGGTTTTCTGTACACCCTTTCTTCCGTATGATAAAAGAAAGGTTTGGAACCCTCTCCTATCTAAGGTCTAAAATCAAAATCTCTAAATGGTATATAATTCATTCCAAATTCAAGTAGGGACACCATTTGACAATAAAAAGCTATTGTTTTCTACTAAATCATCGTTGGTCTATTGGTTACTTCCTTGCTTTTTGTACGTGAGGTCTTAGAATTCAATTCTTTTATATCAAAGAATTTCAGAAACATAATAAAGTAAAATTAGAAGCTAAAACATAAATGGGATTTAAAACCACGTTTGGAAGGGAGAAGAAAAGACTGTGCAAACCAATCCTACCAAGGAAAACTCGTATTATTATTGTAGTTTAAAGGAATATAGCTTTTGATTATGATACTAAAACAAGTTTAATGACAATGTGAGAGACAAAGATCAATTGATAATAGTTTCTGGAATCCTTTATGATGAATTTCTTATCCTAATTTGGGCAAAGTGGTGTGGTGACTTTGCCCAAATACATAACAGGTCCAGGCCCCCTACTAGCCTCAGCCGTTGAGTGGGCCAAAAAATGCCCTCTCACATTGGTGTCTTTGGAGGCAGGTTCTGTGTGGGGCCGGTTAGGGTTGCGGGTAATCAACTTTTTGCCCAAATTTCTTATCCTAATTATTTCTTTGATGGATCTGTCATACAATAATTGCTTTGAAATCGAAATCTAATTGTTTCTGGAATCACATAAAATAACAAGAATCTGCAATCTATATATATATATATATATATATATATATATATAAATGATGGGTATTGAGAATATATAACCTGATAAACAACAATAACGAGGATAGCAATGAGGATGAAGAAGAAGAGTAGCCATGCAAGCGTATCCCACATCTCAATCCTCGTATTTCTCCCGCCGGCGACTTTTCCGGGAGGATTCCGATGATCAAATCAAACAACGACAATGAAGAGTGATGAAGGCATGATCCAACTCCAACCCATGAATGGAGGACTTTTTTTTTAATTCTACGGGGTGCATGGGTTTGGCTCATTTTAGCAATGATGAAGTGATTTAAATAAATTTTGTATTTATTTCAAAAAAAATTATATTTATTTCAAAGTAAATTACAAAAAAATGTCTCTTGATTTATTTTTTCATGTCGACTAAAGATGAAAATTTTACTTGTGGAACGTGTACTCGTAGATAGGGGTGCTCACGGGTTGGGTTGATCGGGTTGAAGGCATTTCGACACATCAACACAATGTTGGCGGTTTGAAAAAATTTCAACCCAACCCAACCCAACCCAAACAAAGGTACAACCCAACCCAACCCGTTCGGGTTGGTCGGGTTGTGTTTAAACAAGGTAAAATCAAAATTAGAAACATAAAAATAAAGGAAACATGTCTTTAAAATACAACCGATAATTCATACAATATTTATATACTACATATAAAAATGTCTAAACCAAATATGATCAAATAACTTGACGTATTCAATTTGAATATTTCTTAAATCTTAAACACATTGTCATCAACTATTTTTCTCAATTTGCATATATATGTTAACATTTACTATATATATATATAGAAAGAGATGGATAAGAGATTGAATATATATATATATATATATATATGTCGGGTTCATCGGGTTGGGTTGGGTTTAAATTCTCGCAACCCAATATCAACCCAATACATACAGTTTGAAGATTTTACAACTCGATTGGACATCGGGTTGCTTCGGGTTGGGTTATTTCACGTCGGGTTGGGTTGGGTTGGTCGGGTTGGTCGGGTTTTTGAGCACCCCTACTCGTAGATATCCGATTTATTTTTGTGCGAAACAGAGTCATCATAAATTTTGGTTATGGGGGTCGAAATTTAAGCAATGGTCACGTACACACATGGTTGACAATATCTTCCACTTAAATAGTTTTGTCTTTTTTATCACTCTTTGATTAGGATGATACCCCATAAGGCCATCCGTAGCACAGGGTTCACAACCCTCTTACCCTCTGCACCACATCGGCTTTTCACTTTGAACCCTCTTGAACCTTTTTGAACCCACAAATCTCGTACCTCAACCTTTTGAACCTCTTGAACCCACATGCCACCTCATCTAATTTTTTAATAAAAAATCATAACATTCATAAAAATAAAATTAAAATTAAAATTACAATTACAAAATAAAATTAAAAATTACAAAATAAAATTAAAAATTCCAATTATGTTTTTGTCGAATTCTCTCTTTTCTCGCCAAAGTAGCTTTCAAAGCAGCTCCCGTAAGGTGATCGTGCGGGGCAATGGAAAACTCGAAGTCTTTTTCATATAGCTTTTCCAACTCGATTTCACACTTTTGTTGTTCGACTTGCCACTTTTGTTTTTCGACTTGGAACTTTTGTTGTTCGACTTCAAGTTTTTTCATTTTGTAATCAACCGTATCATCAATTTTACTTCTCAAGTCACTTATTTCGGAGTAAAGGCGGTTGTCGTCCGTACTACTCGTTGCTGCCTTTTTTGTCGTGTTTCTCCCGATGGGTCGTTGAAGTTGCTCATTCTCCCGAACATTTTCAGCGTCTTCATCGGAAGTTTGGGTACGTTTTGAACCCCGGGATGTATTTGTCATAGTTGGAACCGTATTCCATTTTGGAGATAATTTGAGGATACCCCAAGCTTGTTCATGGGTGAAGGCAGTTTGGTATTCATTTTCGTACCGGACGTGTGCCGCTTTTAAAATATCGGCTTCACTCGATCCGCTTGATCTACTAATATACAAGTTGTTGTAGATGCCAGCGAACTGTTGTATCTTTTTGTTTAAATCTTTATATTTGGTGCTTAGTTGATGATGTGTTCTATATTTTTCACGACACATCAACTTATAAAACACCTTCTCGATGTGACCCCAGAAGCTATCTATATTTATATAACAATAATTATAATTATTATAAAAAAAATTGAGAAAAGCTTTGGGTATGAGCGGGGTGGGGAACCCGATCGCCGAACCCGCACCCCGAAACCGCTGGAACCCGCCCCCTGCGTACCCGGTTGCCGCGGTACCCGGGGAACCCGCATGCCAAGCCCGTCACCGAGCCCGCATGGGGTACGGATGGGGTACTGAAAGTTTGAGTCAATCCCTATTGGTTCAAGTCTTCAAAGACATGTGAGACCCAATTTGACCATCTTTGTAAGTTTATGGGCTCTTACACTTGGGCTAATATTATAGCAACAACTGGGCCGAAAACAAGAGATTGGGCCTAGTTTTAAGGCTATATTTGACAAACTAATTGATGAATGATAAACTAACTAATTAACAAGTCACGTTTGGTAAAAATTAGCTGATAAACATATGAAATGATAAAAAAATAACATCTTAAAAAAAGTAATCAATTACAATATTTTATAATATTAAAACAAATTTATACCAATATGTAACAACCCAACTCAACAATAAAGCATAAACAACAATAATTGAATGACTCGCCGAAACGGCCTCAAAATATCATCTCACTACAACACAAGGTTTGCGGAAACAACCTATTACACAGTTGAGAACATAAGCTACAAGTCTAAAATGAAAAGTGAAAGCAACTATCGCCTAGAAGCATTCTAACTCTAGATCTTCTCCTTGTTCTTGTCGGTGCTTCCTACTAACTGCTTTCCTGTAAAAAAAAGTTTAATTTGAAAATGCGAGGGTTAGACCATGAGGTCTAATGAGCTCCCTCTAGTGACAACAGTTTCATCAACAAGTTTAAAACATTTCATAATCATTATAAACAACAACTTTAAACAACAAGCTTTCACATAAACTGCACACCGCAATAGAGACAACGTGTTAGTCTCACACTGCCTTACTGGGTCACTCCTCCCATGGCATAAACGGGACACCCCCCGGTATGAGCACTGGCGGGACACCCCCCGACTTAGCCATTACACCTCCATCAACAAATGTATGCATACACTTTAAATTAACCTTCTGAACAGACACTTTCATGTAATATAAACATATCAATTCATATTCATTTCTCACTTCTGAAATCACGTTTAAAACAAAATACGTATTTAGTTAGAAAAAACTCACATGTCGTTACTCGGTGTACTCACTTTTACTTCAAGTTCTTGTGCCGAGACCTATGGAAAAGTAAATACAAGCTCAATAAGTTACTTAACCGAACCTCCCAATTGCCTAACTATCTTTCTGACAGCTTTCGCTTTCCGACTCTACTGTCCGGACAGAACCATCCGAACTCTCAACTATTCGGATTACACCTTTCAGAACTATCCGGACAACACCTTCCGGAACTATCCGGACAACACCTTCCGGAAAACTGTCCGGACTACCCTTCCTGAAAACTGTTCGGACTACACTTTCCGGAACTATCCAGACAACACCTTCCGGAAAGCTGTCCGGACTACCCTTCCGGAAAACTATCCGGACTACACCTTGTTCGGACTCTGAGCCTCATCCGGGAACGTACTTGTCCGGAATCCTTGTTCGGACTCTGGTTTCCGCTGCACACAGTCCCAAAACAGGATTCTCATACAGAAATGAGCCAAACGAGGACTTGCACAACAAGTAAAAATGATACGATCGACCCAAATTAAACTCAAGCACCAACAAATGGTTCTCTCCTCTAAAACCCATTCAAACTCCCAAAAGTTTCCCCAAAACGTAACATTCAGGATTTCAATTAATAGAATGAGAGAGATTGATGGAGAATTGATGCTTACCTTACAAACTTGCTGACCTAGACGATCTCAACCCGTCAATCTCTCATGGACTTTCTTCAAACGTTGTAGCTAGAACTTGATTTTTTCAATTTACTCTCACACATCCGCTCACAAGGTAAAATAGCAAGACCTAGAGTTTTGGGCCATTCCTTGTCGGTTTTATACCCTCTCACACAATTTTCCTAATCACCCCTGAAGTTCCACATTTCCCATTTTCTTCATAGAGTTCTTATTTCGACATACCGCGAGCCTTGGTTATTACACAATATAATATGTTAATTAATATAAACATGATAATAAAGAAAATTTAAGTAATATAATATGTTAATTATAAAATTTTGAAATTAATTATTATATAAACTACAATTTTAATCTTGTTAAAACAAATCTTAGAAAAAATCTACATTACCTTGTGATTTTAAATAACCATTACATATAATATGCAAAAAAAATTGAATAATAATATTAATTAATATCAGTAATAATTAATTTTCAATTATCATTAATAGTTAAAAATATTAATTATTATTAATGGAAATATAATTAAAAAATCATAAAAAAAACTCCTCATAAAGTATTTTAAGTAATTTATATTCATCAAAATATATAAGTAAAAAACAAGTTAACTTCTTTTTGTCAAATGATGACTAAATTATAAAATTAGTTGCATAAATAACTAATTATTAATTCTTGAAGCATTAAAAGATAAAATCAAAATCATGTAAATAAAAGCTTCAAAAGAGTCCATTGGCAAGTGGGTTGCTTATTAAACTTTAGGTTGTTTTTTACTTCATTAAATTTGCTAAAAATAGATTAGATTTCTTTTATATAATGTTAAAATGATAACTGAAGATAATATTTTTTTTAAATATCAAAAAACTCCTCATAAAGTACTTTAGGTTGTTTTTTACTTCTTTCATGTTTGATTTTTTTTTAATATTCATACGTTCCAAAATAAATGTTCACAACAAAAAAAGAAACATAGATTTAGAAATGTGAAATTACTTTACTTTTTAATCAATAAAAGAATAATTTTTATCCTTGATTATAGATAAATAAATTTTCTCTATCTCATAATTAAGAGTAATATGAGAAAATAAACATTTACTTTTGAAAGTATTGTAACATCCATTCCAAAATAAAGCATAACATTAAATATATATAAGTCAAACAGCCAGAATGGCCCCAAAATTTATCCGAATACAACCGTCTCAAAATTTGGTTTGCGGAACAACCTTTACACAACTGAGAATATAAACTCGAAGTCTAAAAGATAAATGGAAATAACTATCGCTCAAACGCATCCTCGCCCTAAATCTTCTCCTTGCCCTTGCTAGAGCTTCCTACCAACGGCTTCCCTGAAAAGATTTAGTTTTGGAAATGCGAGGGTTAGACCATGAGGTCTAGTGAGCTCCCTCTAGTGGCAACAGTTTCATCATCAAATATTTAAAACATCTCATAACAATTATGAACAACCAACTTTAGACAATAAGCTTTCACATAAAGCTGCGCATGCAAGTGGCACACTGAAGTCACTCGGTGGTGACATTGTGTCAGTCTCACACTGCCTTACTGGGTCACACCTCCCATGGCATAAACGGGACACCCCCTCCCCCGGTATGAGCACTGGCGGGACATCCCCCCCCTCCTCGGGACTTAGCCATTTCACTTCTATCAACAACATATGCATACACTTTAAGTTAACTTTCCAAACACACATTTTCATGTAATATAAACATATCATTTCATCTCCATTTCTTACTTCTGAAATCACATTTAAAAGCACGTATTTAGTTAAAAAAACTCACCTGATGCTTTTGATCGGATCCTTCTATCACCCTTACTCTACGACCTAGTGGGTTCATAGCCTTCATGCATGACAATACAGTAAATAAATCCTTTTACACATTTTATCATTTTAAATAAACAACATTTAGAAACAACTCGGGTACCCGTGACCCCATCACTCTTCTAACTTCAAAACCCTGCACAACGATTCGAGAATCGTTGGCATGCATCTTCCCGTGAACCTCAATCTTGCTCAATCCGAATAATGTTATTACGAGAGTAATATATTGCATGAAAATCTTTTCGTATGAGACAATCCTGAAAGAATTACCGACACAAAATAAACCAGTCGGTCCTCACACTCAATTGTATGATATCAAAAGACCAATAAGCATTTTGGTTATAAGTGAATTGCAGGTAACCATTTTCTTGACCATTTTTGTAATAATTTAACTTATCATTAAAAGTGTGGAATACTTTGCAAATCGTTAACCTCAAAATTTCCATGTGCGACGTACTGAAATCGCTTTTTCTTTAAACGTGCACTCGTACAAGCTGACTCATTTTGTTCAAAGTTGACATTTACATTTTTATTTTAAATCGTGAAAATTTCATGTTACATAAAAGAACGCCATGCATGAGACTCTATTTGCAATAGAAGGCTACTCACTCAACGAGGTCAACCGCTTTACTCACGCAGCTTATCCTTGATACTCCACTTACGACCAAGGGTCGCCCTCTCGGTCTAGCACTAACTTGATGTACATGCGTTCCACATCTCACTTACTTAGCCATTTCACACTATTTTCGCTTTGATCGACTACCTCACTTTCTACTTCTACATGCTTTCAATTCACTATAAGTATCTCATTCCACTTGTCCTGCCAATGAAAAGCTCGACTAAAAAGTCAGGGCTCCATTGATACTTTCAAGGTTTTGACACTGTTCTATCTTACCATCCCAACTGGTCTATCCCATGATTTCCATAACTAGGACTCTCCCGAAACTGGAGTCTTACTCAAACTCAAACATTCATCCTCTCCGAATCCATGAAGAGCTACCTCTAGACGACTCATAACATTCTTTACAACGTTTCTTCTCTACGATGTCTACATACATCACATCATAATGACTCTTACACGACACTTCCCCAAGCAATGGAGCTCGGTCTATCCCTCAGGGATCTTGCTGACCTATTCCTCAACGTTCTCCCAGCCATAGCACTAAACTGAAAGAAACCGATAGTTAATCCTTGCTAGACGTGACACAACAAATTTGCTATAAGTAAGGTATTGTAAGCACGCACATGTACCTGTAAGTTCGTAATTACACTGGCCAGGTGTAATCCCAAACTTACCTTACACGTTTGTCCTTGGCACCTTATTCCTAAACGCATTTATAGTGATCGTTCCTAGAGGCATCCTATGTCTCGGCTGTGTTCCTCATCTTACAGTTTAAGTTTAGGCCCGAATGGTCACCTAAATCCCTTAAACTAAGGCTCTGATACCATTTGTAACGTCCCACTTTCCATAAAAGTCAAAGTCAAGAGATTAACAATTTAAATGACATAAATGTGCTTGTCCTTACATCAATGCTAAAACATACTTAACAAAAACTTTAACGTTAACATTAATCATAAACAGCGGAAGTCTTTCTAAGCCACAGCCGAGCACTATCTAGACATATAAAGATCCAAAACTGGGAGCCTCACGAGCTCCGTCGCCTCCATGCCGTCTCTAGTTCTACTTAGAAGAACTCGCTACACGCTTACCTGAAAATGGTTTAGTTTTGAAAGCGAGGGTTAGACCAAAAGGTCTAGTGAATTCCCTCCGAAAATAGCATATAAAAACATTTGGAAAACATTTATCAATGCCCATAAACATCATCAAACATGGTACTGCACTGTGTAATGGACCACATAAACATATTGCGATCAGGGCCGCAACAGACTCCCTTCTCGCCGCTTTGGAATCCCCACGGACTCCCCTCTACCGGATAGGAGGGAAACGGATTCCAACCCACCGGTCTATCATACATAACCAAGAGTCCTAAGACCCCGAGAACCTCTCTTTGATCCCACAGTGCAGACCGACTCCACATAGTGTACACATACGTTCGTGCAAACATGTAAACATGCCAACTATGCTCTTTATAAACCATGTCTTTCATATAGTCATGCCTAAACATATCTTTGAATAAAGTAAGTGCATTCGTGGGAAACATGCAAATCAGTTCGTAAACGTTTCATGCTCATTAAGAACCATAATCAGTTAAAACATGTATCACTTTGCGTTATAAAAAGGATTTAGGGAACTCACCTTGATTGACGTACAATGCACTTCCTAAACACCTTCAAGCTACACCCACAGAACACCTAAGGCAATAGATCCACATCAGATAAATAGTTCAGACCTACTGTCCGGATACCCCTTTCCGGACACAACACCCTTTTCCGGACACAACACCCTCTCCGGATACCACACTTTTCCGGACACAGCATTGTCCGGACACATCAATCCGGACGCTGGACTTATCCGGGCAGAACTACCCGGACACTACGATTATCCGGAGACTTCAGTTACCCGGATACTAAGAAACACCCGGACACCCTCATGGGGCACTTACCCGGACACCTGCAACCTATCCGGACACCACCGAATACTGGTATCCGGAAAACCCGGCTGTTCGAACTTTACGATTTTAAAACTGACTTAAACTCCGATTTTTGCCATTAAGTCGATTAGATATATACAAGGGTTCATCCATCAACCTCAAATACTCACTTAATCCATTTATAAACTCCTAGATCGGTTTAACAAGACAAAAACCCTTAAAACCCATTATCAAGAAGATATGGTGAAAACTCAAGAATCACTAACATCTGCCTTACGAAATTCACAACAATAAGAAGGAGAAGCACCACACTAATCAGAAGAATGAATTAGGAAGTATTACCTTGCAGATTCTAGCTTGATTTCTCTTTCTCTTGATTTCTTCTCAAACCCTTCTTTCTCTCTTTCTTTCTTTTGCTCCCTCTCTTAGCCTCCAAACACCAACACCAAAATACTGAATTAGTGAAATGGAGGCTGCCCTAGGGATTTGTGCCCTAGCCCTCTTTCTCCAAATGACAACTTAGTCCCTCAAGTTAACTTTCAAAGATGACACAAATAGCCCCTTGATTTATCTTTGCATTTCTTGCTAAAAGGACACTAAGCTTCCATTCTTTACAAAAGAAAGCCATGTTGTTACAGGATATTACAAGTATATACTTATTTTAAGACAAACTAAAACAGTAAAGTAGACATTTATTTTGGGACGGATGAATTATCATTATATATGGACACCATATTCAATTAATCTAAAAATCTAAAATATATCTAATTATTCAAATAAAATAAATGTTTTACATAAATTAGTTGGGCACAAAATATATGCATATGTACCTTAGCATCAAAATTTGTAAAAAAAAAGATTTTGCATGTGAAAAGAAATCTTTAGCCCATACCAAAAAAATGTACCATCAAATATATTCTAAAATTATTTTTTTCCAATTTGGTGTCTAAAATGGGGGTGTGTAAAATAAAATCGAAATGTTCTTTTTGTTTTAACAATTTCCATCCAACCATAATTATAATTTTTTTTTCTATTTTAATAGATGATATTTATTTATTTATTTATTTATTTATTTTAAATAAATAAATAATTATTTCATTTATGCAAAAAAAAATGTAAGGAGTTTTAATTTTAATTTTAATTTATGTATAAATTTATTAATTTAGAGTAAACTAGTTTTGTCTTTGTGATTTGTTGTTTATAACTATTTTCATCTCTAGTCTTTAAAAATTGAGTTTTTAGTCACCATGATTTTTATTTCATTTCGTTTATCATCCCTAAAGCTAACAAAGTTAGACGAGTCCATTAAGTTAGGGATAATATGGTCTTCTTATTTTTTTTCCATTTTATTAAATATCTGTATCATTGTACCACCTAAACCCATCGAACATCCTTCCTCGCATCTGCAGTCCAACTAAACCCCCTTCCTCCTTAATCGTTGAATGATCCTATTCGAGAACAATTCGACGATGAAAAAATTATCAAAGATTCAAATTCCTTATTTCGGTTCAACAAGTTATTAATAGTTCCTTTATTTGGACTAAGGGGTTCTTGAATCCTTGCCTTGAAATATGAATAAATGTAGGAAAACGGATTGACATGAGCGCGGTCTGATCCATTCTCAGAGATCACTCCGGAACCTGACAATTTCCTTTTTTCGGTATACAAAATAGGTGACTTCGCTAAGTCGATTATTAGAAAATCTTTAATTAAACCATTTGTCTGTATTTCAACAAAGAAGGTACATGCCTTTTCGATGGAATAACCTTTTTCCCACCGAACCTATTCCTTAGACCTCTCTAAACACCCATCACATAAACTACCCTTGGAAGCAACGTAAAAGTACCCTTGAAGTAAGTTTGAGCAAGTTATATTACTAGGTTTTGATCAATGGCGGGGCAAAGACGACGATATGAAGAGTGGACAACAAAGGGGTGATTAGGGGTGGTGAAGGAAGCGATGTCGTTGGGTGTGCAGTTTGAATGACATATACTTTCGAGAAAATATAACGGGTTTCAGATTTTTTGTTTTTTACTTTAAAACATGGCTAAATGGTTACAACCAATTTCCTTATTATGCTAAAATAGAAAAAAATGGGATTTTAACATTTTGTTACTCCAATAGCTATGCTATCATCTATGTTAAAATAGAGAAAAAAGATGAGAGAGATTGTAAAAATCCCCAAATTTAGAAAAATCTATAAATATATAGTTTTCTCCCAAAACTAATTATTACAAAAAAAAAGACTTTTGCTCTCTCAACTTTCCATATATTAAATTTTTTAATAATATAACTAAATAAATTGAATATTTTAATAAGATAATTAATACTTGAGTTGCTAAAATAGAATAACTGTTGGAATTAGATGTAACTTTTTTGGAAATTTTGACTTTTTTTTACTCTATTTTAGAAAACTTTATCATAGTTGTTGGAGATGCTCCCTTAAGTTAAAAAGACGGGTTATAGTCATAATATATTGCATACCACATGGACTATATATTGCAAATCTACAATTCACTCTAAATTTTAAGGACTTAATTATTTAAAACGAGAATTTTCAATAATTTATATTTAAAACAATTTTTTCGAAGGAATTTAAATAAAGTTTAAAATCATATAAAACTGGACTATTAATATTTAAATATCTAGGATACCTATTTACTTTTTATAATGGGAAATTAATTAAAATGCCAAAAGTCCAACTTCGAGTTACCAAAATGCCACAAATCTCTCCAATCTTACAAAAATGCCCCAAAAAACCGCGATGGAGCCCGCGATCGCGGGCCCCAGGCCACGTGTCACCAAACTTTGCCCACTTTGCCCACTTTGCCCGCGTTGGTCCCTCAAGAATGCCCGCGGTCCAGATTTCCCCCCTCAAGAATGCCCGTGTTGGCAGTTTTGGTCCCTGTCCGCGTTTGACTTCCTTTGACCCCCGCGATCGCGGGCTGACGTGGCACGAACTTTGGCCAAAAGTGCCCCGCGGAGCCTCTCAACTTTGGCCGCGGTGCACATTTGGCCCCTGCCCGCGATGGACCAAATTTTACAGTTTTGGTCCCTGGAAATTTACACTTTTGGTCCCTGTACTTAGACGAATCTTGCATGCTTTTACTGTTTTTTTCCACAATTATTGTACTTTGAAGACCGATTTGTGGTTGAAATTCATTTGCATGTTTGAGATTTCATCCATAAATATCAGTAATATGCAATTCACAATTCACACTTGTTTATTGCTTTCTTTCTTGATTTCTCTCTTGCTTTCTTTCTTTGAATTGCTTTCTCTCTTGATTTCTCTTCTCTCATTTCATCCACAAATGGCATCGTCATCAAACCCTAAGTCTACTCCTGAAAAAATGCCACCTCAAATCGAGGTTGCCATAGCAAAAAAGGAAAAGGAGATAGATGAACTAACAGAAGAGTGGAAAAAAATTATGGACAGGAAGGCAGTCCATTTGAGAAAGATCGAAGAGGAAGACAGGGAGATCGAAAGGATGAAAGGGGATATAAAAGCTCGGGAGGCTCGTGTTCGTCGAGAACAAGAAGCAATTCACCATATTCTGCAAGACTTCGCAATTATTCAAGCGAAGGTAAACGAGAAGCAAGCTTGGATTGATGAAACTAAATCAATTTTTAAGTAGGCGGTGGTTGTTTTAGTCGTTTTGTATTTTTTTTGTTGTTTTGTATTTTTTTACTGTGTTGTTGTTTGTATTTTTTTACTGTGTTGTTAATTTCTCTGAAAAGTAGTTTTTAAGCCGCTGAACCACGGTTAGGTTGGATACATCATGCAAGGTCAAGTCAGAGGTTACCTCATTCGGATAAACAAACATGGGGTTTTGTTTGTTAATGATGCTAGATTTTGGTAGCCGTACTCTATCCACGTGGGCCTACTCCTCTTGTAGAATATATGACAACCCTCAACTCATTTGCTAAAGTGTGTCCGGGTTGTGGTACACAATGGCCATACGTGGTTGCAAAAGCAGAAGCCGTTGAAGAAGGGTCAAAAAGATTGAAGATGAAGAGCATGTTGGATGGAATACAAACTAGCTGTGTTATCAATGTTCATTTAAAAGCATATGTATGTGTGTATATATAATATGAATATATATATCATTTACAAACTAGCTGTGTTATCAATGTTCATTTAGAAGCATATGTATGTGTGTGTATATATAATATGAATATATATCATTTACAAACTAGCTGTGTTATCAATGTTCATTTAAAAGCATATGTATGTGTGTATATATATAATATAAATACATATATATATATATATATATTGTTGGACAACCTAGGGGGGGGGGGGTAAGGTTGTATTTAAATAATTTACTTTCAAAAATTCTTTTATAAAAATATCTTAATAATGTAAATACAACAGAGTATATGAAAACACAACAGATACGTATAAATACAGGATAGATAAATATAGTAAATAAAGCAGAGTATATATACAATAATTATATAAACAGATATAATTAAATGCACAGCGGAAATATAAAGAGATAAGGGATAGAGATACTTGACACGGAGATTTAGTGATTTACCACAACTTGGTAAATCACTAGCCGAGACACTTCCCGACACGATCCAATAAACGTATTCTTTACGGTAGAATACAAACCAAATACAAAGGTAAGCAATAGGCTCTCAAGCTTTAGCTTATTGAGATATACAGGATCACACACCCGTTATTCAAACACTTACAAGAGGAGTATAACTCACAATGGTAATCACTCTTGTATAATATTTATCACTTGGATATTTTATAAAAACGTTTTATAAAATAAATATGTAGTGATAATATGTAGTATGGAATATTAGTTGGGAGAGATCAGATGAGGAGATGGCTGTTGGTTTGTATCTGTATTGTCTATTTTCTTCTCCACCATCGCATGCATTATATAGCAGCTCTTCCAACGGATACATGCATCCGCGGTATACCGCCAAAAGCACGCGGTATACCGTGCAGTAAAAAGTACACTGACACTCCAACGGCTCTCATGCAAAGTTGACTTCTGGAATACGTACCCGCGGTATACCGGCTAGGACTCGCGGTATGCCGCCTGAAAAAGTAGCTTCAACCAATCAGCATTGCACAGCAACCTCTGCCGCGGTATACCGCCGGTACCACGCGGTATGCCGGCGTCAGAAAGGGCAGCTTCCAGGCCGCAACCAATCTTGCTGGATCTTCTCAATAAACCCTATTTAATTAAAATCATTTATTGGGTTTTTAGAAATATCCAAGTGGTATATTATTTTAGGGTGTTTATCATTATAAATTATAAACACTAATGACAACGTAAATCTTCCGTCTTGAACTCTTCAGATAAAATCTTCGTGTTCTTCAAGAACTGTACACTTGGATTGGATTGGATTGTTAGATAAACAATAATACGGTGTGTTTGTAATCATCAAAATAAATATATATAAATATATAGAGATGTGGTACACTTGCACCAACAATCTCCCCCTTTTTGATGATGACAAACACAACCGCTAAGCATGAGCATATGCGGTTTCTCTCCCCCGTTTGTCGAAACAAAAAGGGTCAAGAAAGACGGTATGCTTCCCCTCGAGAGATGCTCCCCCTCAAAATATGCATATATTTGAGAGAGCATAATCTCATGGTTAAAAGATAAAAAGCTCCCCCTCAAATTAATAACAAATTATAAAATTTGAGGGACAATAAAATATGCATAAAAAAGCATATAATAGACATAAAACAAAATAACCTAAAAGAAACACTTGCACCAAAAAAAAGGATCTTAAGGCTTCGATTTTTCGGTTAATTTTATGTGAGCAAAAATTACCACGTATTATGACCTCGTCAGGGAACACGTATTATATCCTCGTCAGGAAACACGTATTGTATCCTCGCCAGGAAACACGTATTATATCCTCGCCAGGAAACACGTATTATATCCTCGCCAGGAAACACGTATTATATCCTCGTCAGGAAACACGTATTGTATCCTCGCCAGGAAACACGTATTGTATCCTCGTCAGGAAACACGTATTATATCCTCGTCAGGAAACACCTACAAAAGGCAAAGAAAATTTTTCGTGGTACCCTTTTCTTATGGGTCCTTTTAACAGTTAGTATAAAACATAAACTGCAAAAAAATTAAAATATGTTGTCGACATAAAATAAAACATGACAACATACAATCCACAAAAAATTTGTTTAAAACCACAAACGCATCCCACCGGGATTGTCAACATTAAACATTCCTTTCGGAATCCATTTTCTAACCATTCTAATTTTGCGATTGTATTTATCATACACATAAAATGAAGCATTTATATTCGCATTATTTTTAGGTCTAGAAAAATTACTATTATACATACGAGCATACGGTTTCCTCCAATAATTCACATTTTTCATTTTTGACATATATGGGGGTTTTTGCACATAAGGTTTTCTCGTTTCAACTTTAGGTGGTTCATAAAATCTTTTGATGGGCATACAAGAACATTTATCTTTGCACGTATCGGAACCAATACATTTTCTACATTTTATACGGTTAGGCATATTTAGCATGTTAAAGACTTTCTCATTACTACTTTGAAAAGCTTTTGCTAATAAATCATCCTTTTCATACGAATCACATTTTCCTTTTAAACATGCAATCTCATTCTCAAGAATATCACATTTTGCACAAATAATATTTTCATGTGACTTTTTACTTAAGCATGCAATTTCTTTATTTAGAGCATCACAAGATTTACAAAAATCTTTTTCTCCTACTCTTTTATCTAAACATGCAAGTTTCTCATTTAAAACATCACATGATTTGCAAACAATATTTTCGCATGCTTTCTTTTCTAAAATGATAACTTTATCATTTAACTCATTTTTGATTTTATTATCACATGCAATGGTTTGTTTACAATTATTCAACTCATTCTGACATAATAATAATTCTTCTTTTAATTTAGCATTCTCATTTTTATAACTATTTACGAGAACAATCAATTTTTGAAAAGAGATATTTAACATATCAATATCATCATTATTACTACAACTAGAATAACTTGAGTATGAAGTACATACCTCTTTCTCGCAGTCGACGATGAGACACGTTTCTTCATTTCTTTGATCTCGGGTTTCGTCTCTCTTTTCTTTTGAGTTTTCACCATAGGTGATGTTCAAGTTCTCCCAAATATCACGAGCAGTTTCAAAGAGATAAACACGCTCAATATCATCGTTAGTAAGAACCGAAAAGAGAAAATTTTTGGCTTCATAATTTAAACAACAATTATCCTTATCTTCGTCGGACCATTCCGAGCTAGGTTTTTCAACAACTTTGTTGTTTTGAAATTTTGTGGGTTTGAAATCTCCTTTAATAATAATATCCCAAATATTTTGATTTATCCCACGAACATAACGTTCAAAAGAATTTGCCCAAAGATCAAAATTTTCGAAATCAATAAGAAGAGATTTAGAAAACCAAGCATTTTGTTGAGCCATTAAATAAAAGATATAACTTTAAAAATTTAAACAGATAATTTTTGAAAGCCCCGCTCTGATACCAAATGTTGGACAACCTAGGGGGGGTAAGGTTGTATTTAAATAATTTACTTTCAAAAATTCTTTTATAAAAATATCTTAATAATGTAAATACAACAGAGTATATGAAAACACAACAGATACGTATAAATACAGGATAGATAAATATAGTAAATAAAGCAGAGTATATATACAATAATTATATAAACAGATATAATTAAATGCACAGCGGAAATATAAAGAGATAAGGGATAGAGATACTTGACACGGAGATTTAGTGATTTACCACAACTTGGTAAATCACTAGCCGAGACACTTCCCGACACGATCCAATAAACGTATTCTTTACGGTAGAATACAAACCAAATACAAAGGTAAGCAATAGGCTCTCAAGCTTTAGCTTATTGAGATATACAGGATCACACACCCGTTATTCAAACACTTACAAGAGGAGTATAACTCACAATGGTAATCACTCTTGTATAATATTTATCACTTGGATATTTTATAAAAACGTTTTATAAAATAAATATGTAGTGATAATATGTAGTATGGAATATTAGTTGGGAGAGATCAGATGAGGAGATGGCTGTTGGTTTGTATCTGTATTGTCTATTTTCTTCTCCACCATCGCATGCATTATATAGCAGCTCTTCCAACGGATACATGCATCCGCGGTATACCGCCAAAAGCACGCGGTATACCGTGCAGTAAAAAGTACACTGACACTCCAACGGCTCTCATGCAAAGTTGACTTCTGGAATACGTACCCGCGGTATACCGGCTAGGACTCGCGGTATGCCGCCTGAAAAAGTAGCTTCAACCAATCAGCATTGCACAGCAACCTCTGCCGCGGTATACCGCCGGTACCACGCGGTATGCCGGCGTCAGAAAGGGCAGCTTCCAGGCCGCAACCAATCTTGCTGGATCTTCTCAATAAACCCTATTTAATTAAAATCATTTATTGGGTTTTTAGAAATATCCAAGTGGTATATTATTTTAGGGTGTTTATCATTATAAATTATAAACACTAATGACAACGTAAATCTTCCGTCTTGAACTCTTCAGATAAAATCTTCGTGTTCTTCAAGAACTGTACACTTGGATTGGATTGGATTGTTAGATAAACAATAATACGGTGTGTTTGTAATCATCAAAATAAATATATATAAATATATAGAGATGTGGTACACTTGCACCAACATATATATATATTACAAATAAGCGTTCAGATCAACAGTATCATATGTGTTTGTTCCATATGGTTCAAGCTGTGACGGGCCCGGGGTGTGACTGACTGAATGTCTCCTTGGCACGGTTGAAGGGGCGGGATTTGGACACTCTCCACGAGTGTGTCCTACGCATTGGCACCGAGTACATCTTCGTTGTATCGAACTTTCACCACGTGATGGACGTCGGTCGTTCTTTCTCGGTCTCCCGACTCTGTTCTTATCCATTAAAGGTGGATAGCATGGCGGAAGCGGGTCGGGTGGATACACCCATGCTGCAGGGGGTCCAGCTGGGTTTATTACCTCCACGTATGTTTTCCGTTAATATTCGGACGTGAAGAAAGGTACAGCCAAGTCGCTGCAATCTGTACGACCCATATATCTTGCTGCAGCGATGGCATGGCCGCATGGTAACCCAGATTTATCCCATTCGCGACACGAACAAAAGTGGTCTTCCATATTCACAATCGCGTGAATATAGTCATCATGCACCTCGTACTTCCCATACCCGATTGCTCTTACCGGCCATGTCGCTGCACGACGCGCCCTGTACTGAACGATATTCTCCGCCGTTGGTGTGAGTGCATTTTGTATCTCTGCTCTTTTTAGGCATCGAATTTGGTACCACTCTTGTTGAAAGGCCCGAAAGTAGTCCATAAGATTAACAATCGGACATCTACGCGCAAAACGGGAGAGTGCATTCACAGACTCTGCACTATTCGAGGTCAGAATGTCATACCGTTGTCCAGGAAAATGGGCCGCGGACCACCTCTCCGGTCCAGCATCGTCAAAGACTTTGGCTGCTTCGTCGGCACTATATCGTAGCATATTCATGTACTTGTTAAACTCCCGATCCGTATATGCTCTGCATGCCGCCCAATAGACATCCTTGTAGGTGGTAATACGTTTGTCCTTGGATTTGGCGTTCATCTCCAAATGTCGACAGCATATGGCGTGAGGGGCGTTTGGGTACATGGCAGAGATTGCGGCGCTTATGGAAGGAGCCCTGTCAGACATAAACACCAACCCTTGCGGGTCTCCGATAGCTTGTCTCAACATGGACATAAACCAAGTCCACTCGTCCCCGATTTCAGACTTGCCTACGCCGAAAGCTACTGGAACGATGGAGTTATCCCCGTCCATGGAAACCGCCAGGAACATCATACCCAAGTAACGGCCCTTTAAATGGGCTGCGTCTATTATCAGGACACGACGTAGATTTGCCAGAAATGTGCGGATCTGCAAAAACATAGGTGGTTTTCATTTGTAAATGTTATAGTTTATAATGTATAAACATATGACGTGTTAAAATACGTACCGCGGGTCCAAGGGCCACGAAGCACATCTCAAACCGTCGACGTGAATCGGTCCGTAGCTGCGTGACAGTACCAGGGTTCTGCAGCTGCAAATTATATAAATATGTCGGGAGTCGTTCATACGAATCCTCGAACGTGCCTCTCACCATAAACAGTACATGGCATCGCGCACACCAAGCTTGGTGGTAATCAATCGTGACGCCGAACTGCCGGTGAACATCGTGGACGATGTCCTTTGGACGCAATGACCTGCTAACATCAAGAAATTTGTTTTTCAGCATCGCACCCAAAGTCTTTTTGCCGGCTTGTTTGTGGTGGGGATTAAGTTGCGTCCTCGTACAAGTGTGTACGTCGTGCAACTTTTTAATCATTATCGCCCCTCCTTTGGGACCCGTGTGAATCGCGTACAACCTCCACTCACACTTTTCTCTGGCACATTCAACTACGTATCTGCTTTTGTCAGATTTCCGCGCGCGACTTTGGAAACCCTCTTCCAAGAACTTAAGTCCGATCTGACTTGCCAAGAGATCCTTCGAATCGAATATCTGATCTGCTTTTAACCTTTCACTGCGAATATAAGGTGTAGGTTCGTAGGT
Source organism: Saussurea involucrata (assembly GCA_033807775.1). Lineage (NCBI taxonomy): Eukaryota > Viridiplantae > Streptophyta > Magnoliopsida > Asterales > Asteraceae > Saussurea > Saussurea involucrata. The sequence continues at coordinate 105,133,000 of CM066313.1, forward strand.
TTGTGTCTGGATATGGGAGTCTGGAAGAATAGGGGGCATATCAAAAAAGTCATTTATCTGACTACATGATTTTCTACTAGGGGTATATTCTTCGTGATCATCATTATCGGTGTCTGATCTGTCTATTTCAGAATTACGCGTTCTGAAAACATGGGTTTCGTCATCAGCAACTCCAGCAGTACGCCCTTCGTGTGGTTGTGGTGGTTGTTGTTGTTGAGAATCAAGCTGCTCTATTTGGAGGTATTCGTCGTCGTCACCGTCGTCGTCACCGTCGGATACGCCGGGATACACAAAAAGTAATGGGGGCCTTTCTGAATCGACTGCAAAGTGCAGAAAAGTAGAGATATCCCCATCGTTGGATAAATCCATAAATGACCCATCGCCATTTTTAAACACTAACTTGCAAACAGCAGAAGAGTTGATTCCACATTTTTGCATGGCGTATGCAAGAAATTTCTGATAAGTATAGTTTACTGGCAATTTTACACCATGCTTAGATTTATAAGCAAAATTCCACTCATTGTTATCTTGCTCCCATTCACCATCAAAACGGAAATATAGCTTAGCTTTTGCAACAGATGAACTCATTTTTTCAATAGTATCTCAAACACAAAATATTGTAGAAAGAAATCAAAAAAGAAGTATGAAATCGGTGTGTGGATTATGGCTTGCATTTTACATCTATTTATCAATGAAACAACCAACATTGATGACAACCAATCTCTCATTTCATCCACAAACTGGTATTCCAAAAACACTGATTTAACATTGATTCAAACATGCAAATGAATTTCAACCACAAATCGGTCTTCAAAGTACAATAATTGTGGAAAAAAACAGTAAAAGCATGCAAAATTCGTTTAAGTACAGGGGCTGAAAGTGTAAATTTTCAGGGACCAAAAGTGTAAATTTCCAGGGACCAAAACTGTAAAATTTGATCCATCGCGGGCCATCGCGGGCTGCGATCGCGGGCAGGGGCCAAATGTGCACCGCGGCCAAAGTTGAGGGGCTCCGCGGGGCACTTTTGGCCAAAGTTCGTGCCACGTCAGCCCGCGATCGCTGGGGTCAAAGGAAGTCAAACGCGGGCAGGGACCAAAACTGCCAACACGGGCATTCTTGAGGGGGGAAATCTGGACCGCGGGCATTCTTGAGGGACCAACGCGGGCAAAGTGGGCAAAGTTTGGTGACACGTGGCCTGGGGCCAGCGATCGCGGGCTCCATCGCGGATTTTTGGGGCATTTTTGTAAGATGGGAGAGATTTGTGGCATTTTGGTAAGTGATGGTCAAACTTAGGGTATTTTAATTAATTTCTCTTGAAATTACGTATTCACCACCGTAGTTATTACATAAAAAATAAATAGAGTAAATTACACGATTGATCCCTGTGGTTTACACAAAATTGCACTGTTGTTCCCTAATTTGAAATAATTATGGAAAACGTCTATGTGGTTTACATTTTCACACGCCTTTGGTCCCTGTGCTCTAACACTGTTAGATGATTTGCTTAGAGTGGGTTAAATAGAGGGGTATGTTTGTCATTTTACTTATATTTCTCATTTTTACATTAAAAATAAAAATAAAAAAATAAGTATTTTCAATGAACAATTAATTGATGCCACGTATCCCTCTCACTAACCTCTTTACCTCTCCCCTTTCACTTCCGGTTGATGGTTAATTCCGGCAACATTCCGACAACTTCAATCCCTAGTTGCAACCTTTGTTTTCTAGACCCAAACAATACTGAATTGGTTTCAAATTACATCAAGAACCAAGTCTAACAACATCAACCATCATGAACACAACTGAGAAATTTACATAAATCCATTAAAATGTTTTTGATACAAAACTCTATATATCAAAACACCAAATCCAAGTTTAAAAAAAGAGAAAATAAAAAACAATAAATCATCATGTTCTTGCTGCAGCTCAAGACGCAGAAGAAGAAATTTTGATTGGATTTAGGTCAATAGAGAGAGAGAGGAGAGATTTAGGTCATTAAATCAAGATGAAGATGCAAAATGACCTCTTGTTTAGCTTGTTCTAGTGTCATCGAGGTTGGGATCAGAAGCCAAAATTGTCCCAAACATTTTAATCAAAACCCAAACCCAAGCTCATCTTCATCTCGATTCTTGCAGTGTTCTTGAATCAAATCTTCGTCCATGTAGAAGAACACCTTGAATTAATCAATGTTCTGGAAGAAAACAATCATCTTTTTTACTCTCATGGAGGAGGACTAAATCTGGAAGAGCATGTCGTTGGGAATGGAGGCGTAGATTGATGGGGTTCCAGCTTCAATTTCATCACCATTTGCAAAAACAAACCATTTCTTTGAAAACAACACCTACTGTCATCAACCCACTCACCAAAAATACAATCTTTGTTGCAATCACCATTATCAAACCATTTCTTTGATTTGCAATAATTCATCAAGAATCGTTGTTGCAGTGCCACCGAATATGGTAACCGATTTTTAGATCGAAAACGTCGAACCCCGGATTTGCAGTGCCACCAAACCTTTTCAGATCTGGAGTAGAGTAACAGATTTTAAGGGAAGAAGAGGGGTAACGATGGAGGTGGAAGGGGAAGGGGCTTAACTTAGGGGAGGCAGGCGATGGTGCAGTGAAGGGATACAGTGAAGGGGGAGGGGTACGCCAGATGGGGGAACGGGAGTGACGTCGATGAAGATGAACGCGAGAGGGGGAGGGCCGGAAGGGTACGCCGGAGATGAAGATGAAGGAGAGATGATTTAGGTTTAGTCCATGTGGTTTTTATTAGCAAATTACATGTTTGGTTCCTGTGTATTTAATAAGATATAAAAAAGAACTAAAATGACAAAAATACCCCTGTACTTAACCTGCTTAACAAATTTTTGTAACAGAGTTAAAGCAGAAGGACCAAAGACGTGTGAAATTGTAAACCACAAGGATGTTTTCCATAATTATTTTGATTTAGGGACGTACAATACAATTTTGTGTAAACCACATGGACCAATCATGTAATTTACTCAAATAAATATTATTGATTTGAGTAATGATTACTCTACTTGTATTTATTAAATGTATTTTATATTCATTAAATTGTCAAATTACTTTATTATTTAATTTATAACTTCATTTGCTTTATTTTTTGTTAAATAGTATTTTAGATACTACTAAATAACTATTATAAATACGATTAAAAATAACATTGTAATTTTACGTATTTTATGTTATTTTTAAAGTCATTATTACAATAATACTAATAAATTATCATTTGAATCGAATAAAAAGTAAATAACTTTATATTAAGATATTTTTACAACTCCTTTTCCACGTGAAACCAACATGTTTTCATGATACCAATGGGACCAAGTTTTTACACTACAGTAAAAACTGTGAAGGTAAAAAAAAGATACAAAACTTCATAGCAAAAACAGTGTTAAGGTTATATTATTTTGCTGTGAAGTTTCAAGTGTAAAAACTTGGTCTTTATGGTCTTATGAAAACATGTCAGTCTCGTACATGATCCCAAATCTATATATTTCTTAATTTCTTTTATAAGATAAAAAATAAACCTCATTTTTTTTTCTTGAATGGAATTTGATTAAAATCTTTCCTTAAATCAAAAATAAATTAAACAAAAAAAACAACCCTTATTTGACTCTCACTTCCCACTTACCACTTCCACATTTCTCCATCTCTCTCTTCCTCCCAAACACAAAGAAACCTCTCCCAACAACCACAAACAACCCACCTCAAAACTTGCCGGAGCCACCGTGAACCACCGCCATTTCTTTGAATTCCGGCCACCTTCCATACAGACTTCTCACTCCCACTAAAACAATGCTAGAGAATAAACATATGAAAAAGACTCAAATTTTCAATCATTCCCACAAATATTTTTTTCTTATTCAATTAATATTTTGATTTTATAGTTAAAATCAAGAAATCTTGAAGATTCGCCGGAAAAAATGGCGGCGGCGACAACTAATTCCACTACCCAACAATCACCACCACCACCGCCACCCTCACCACCGCCACCACTGGAGTCAACAGAGTCAACGGCGGCGAAGATTGTTCATAAACGATTCGAGGGTCTTGTGATGGTCCGTACAAAAGCAATAAAAGGAAAAGGAGCTTGGTATTGGACTCATTTGGAGCCAATTTTAGTTCATAATTCCGACTCCGGTGTACCGGAATCCGTCAAACTCCGGTGTTCGTTGTGTGGGGCTGTGTTCTCCGCCTCCAATCCGTCGCGAACCGCCTCCGAGCATCTCAAAAGAGGAACTTGCCCCAATTTCAACTCCGACCCGAACCCGAACCCGGATCCGATTTCCACGTTTTCACCCGCCGGAATAATGAGTTTATCGTCGCCAACAACGACGTCGTTTTCACCTCAGCGACAACAAAATCACCGTAAACGAAAAAACTCCGGCGCCACCACTTATTCGGTTGCTCCACTTTCAACGATTGAACCCGACCCGTTCTCAACCCGACCCGATTCAATGGCGACGTCGCCGGCGCCGACGGTACACCACCACCCGCCGTCAACCCGACCCGATTCATTGGCGGCATTGCCGGCGCCTACTGTACACCACCACCGTCCGCCGCCGGTTATTTTTTCCGGTGGGAAAGATGATTTGAGTGCTTTAGCTATGTTTGAAGACAGTGTGAAAAAGCTAAAAACTCCAAAATCATCGCCCAAAATTCAAACTTTAACCAAACCCCAAATAGATTCATCGCTCAAATTATTAACAGATTGGGTGTATGAAAATTGTGGGTCAATTTCGTTTTCAAGTTTCGATCACCCAAAATTCAAGACTTTCTTGAATCATCTCGGGTTACCGGCGATCACCGGTCGCGATCTCGCCGGCGAGCGACTCGATTCCAAGTACCAATTCGCAAAATTCGAATCAGAAGCTCGAATTCGCGACGCAATGTTCTTCCAAATCTCATCAAACGGATGGAAATCAAACAATCAACATCGTAATTCGACAGGTGAACTCAAAAATTTGGTGAATTTATCTCTGAATTTACCCAACGGAACTAGGGTTTTCCGGCGAGCTGTTTTCACAAATGGGTATGTTTTTTCGAAAGATGCAGAGGTGGTTTTAATGGAAACAATTATTGAAATTTGTGGGAATAATAATTTACAAAAGTGTGTAGGGATTGTTTCAGATAAATTCAAATCAAAAGCTTTAAAGAATCTTGAAAACCAACATCAATGGATGATCAATCTTTATTGTCAATTTCAAGGGGTTAACAAATTGATCAAAGATTTCAACAAAGAATTATCTTTATTCAAGAATGTGACTGAAAATTGTGTTAAAGTTTCAAACTTTGTGAATACAAGATCTCAAATTAGAACTTCTTTTCTCAAGAATCAGTTTCAAGAATCCGGCAAAGCTCGTTTGCTTCGCGTACCGTTTGGTGGGATCGAAAGATTTGAATTCGAACCCGTGTTTAATATGGTTGAAGATATCTTAAGTTCATCAAGATCGTTACAATTGGTTTTACTAGACGAGAATTACGGAAAAGATGATCATGTTGGAAGGGAGATTGAGGAAATAATTCGAAACCCTAAATTTTGGAGGGAATTAGAAGCGGTTCATTCGTTAGTTAAGTTGATTAAAGGAATGGCTGACGAGATCAAGAAAGAAAGGCCGAGAATCGGGCAATGTTTGCCGCTTTGGGAAGAACTTAGAGTCAAAATTAAAGATTGGTGTTTGAAGTTTCGGATTGATGAGAATCATGTAGACAAGGTGTTTGATAAAAGGTTTAAGAGAAACTATCATCCCGCTTGGGCGGCTGCGTTTATCCTTGATCCGTTTTATTTGATTCGAGATCGAAGTGGGAAGTATTTGCCCCCGTTCAAATGCTTGACACCCGATCAAGAAAAAGATGTTGATAAACTTATAACACGGCTCGTTTCTAGAGAAGAAGCTCATATCGCGTTAATGGAGCTTATGAAATGGAGAACCGAAGGGCTTGATCCAGTTTACGCGCAAGCTGTGCAGATAAAACAGCGAGATCCCGTTAGTGGTAAAATGAAAATCGCGAACCCACAAAGTAGTAGATTGGTTTGGGAAACTTATTTAACGGATTTCGTTTCGCTTAGAAAAGTTGCGGTGAGATTGATCTTTCTTCATGCCACCACTTCTTGTGGGTTCAAATGGAATTGGTCTTTTTCAAGATTCGCGCAGTTTAGGAACGGAATCGAGAAGGCTCAAAAACTTATCTTTATCGCCGCTAATTCGAAGCTCGAGAGAGGGGGGTTTTCGAATGATGACGAAAAAGATGCGGACTTTTTCGCGGTGGCTAACGGTGACGATGATATGCTCAACGAGGTCTTGTTCGATGCATCCTCTCCGTAAAAAAATGATCTTTTTTCTTGGTTTTGATAGTTTATGTAGGATTTTTTTTCTTTCTTGAAGTTGTTTATATTATTACTTGGGTATTTGATTCATCAATCTTTTTAGATGATTTGGGAGTCCTTTCTTGAAGTTTTTGAGTTTTCTCATTTCTTGAGGTTGAAATAGTAGATTTTTCAAGAAATCTTGTTTGATTGATTCAAGATTGTACTATTGGAGCATATTGGGTAACAATCTTGATATTTTTAATGCAAAATTCCCATATTGCCCCTTCATGTATTTTATAGATATTCCTCCATCTTCTATGTTAGAGTCACGTCGGTTACACTTGACCATTTCTCATTCTGTATGTGTTGGAACCTTATCTTGCCTTTGCTGGAGGAGGAGGAGGCGAGCACGTTAGCCAAACTTGGACCATTGCTCTTCCAAGTCTTCTGGAACCTTCATTCTCTCCTCAAGGGCTCTTTCGAAAAGTAATCTTAAACATTCTCTACTCAAAAGTTTTTTTCGGAAAGTAATCTAATGGGGTTATACATATTTTTATATGGTATCCGAGCCAAAGTCTACCACTTTAGGGACTCGACACTCTGTTACAATTTATCCCCGTCTTCCCTTCTTTGGGGGAGGACGTGCTGGAGCTTCACATCGGCTAGAGTTTGACCATCTCTCTTCCATTTATACCGGAACCAACTTGTATTCCTTAAAAAGGCCCTTTTGGAGAGTAATTTAATGGGATCCCACATATTCTCATATTCTAAATCACATTATGCTATGATCCAGATGTCTGCATTTAGACTCACTCCATTCGTGGTAACCCCTTGGATTAGTCGGTGTGCGTAAGCTGACCCGGAAACCAACGGTTAACCACAAAACTTCATCATCTAGGGTTCTAAATCGGGTATTAACGATATTTGACGATCCGTACAGGTTTAACGCCTATGAAAATCGCAAAAAAAAACACTATTTTTTGATCTCTTGAAGTAACCGGCAAACAAGAATTGGTGTCATAACAACAATTTGTGCATACTTCCTGCTTGTATAGGTGTATAGAGGTAAAACCCGCGATGATGATATAAAGTATTGTACCTCGTGCATCAAAAGTTGTACTTTTGCCTCTTATTGGTCTGGTTTTGTTTACGTTATCACAAAATTGGCTTTATTTAACACAATAAAATGTCTAAATGTCTTAACAGATTAGTTTATAGGACTTGAGGTATATTAGGCCAGGTTCAAACGGTAAGACGAAAAGTTTCGACATCAAACATCACGTAATCACATATGATACAACACATGTTGTGTTGATAGCATATGACACACAACCTTTAGTCGTGTTCACCAAGTCGGCCACGTCCCTATTGGACACGTTGTATCATGTATGATTACGTGTTGTATCATATATTGATTAGGTGTTCGTTTTACATGTGATCATGTTTGATCTTGGAAGTTCTCGTCTTCTCGCAAATTGATTGACTTCCCACATGATCCTCCCTCTAAGTATATAAGACCAAACAATGTCTCCTTATGAAAATGGTGTTACAGTAGAAGGATATAAAAAGACTAACATAACGTATTTTTTCAAAATTGTTTAAAAAAATCGTTAGAATGTCCAAATATGTCCTATTAACTTATTGTAACATTTGTCATGAAACCCATACACAATTATTTGGTCTTATAAACACACTCCTGTAAAACAACCTATTATAATGTTTTAAACATATTTTAGGTGCTATAAGCTTAAAATATCAATGGTTGGTTGTTGACTTGTAGATGGCAATTTGGTGATGTGGGTATGAGTGATTAAAGTGGGTTTTGGGGAAAGGAATCCAAAGAGAGAAAAAGGCAAGAATTCTCCTTTTGGTGGTATTTGGAAATGTTTGGTCAAAGAAACACAAACCATTGGAAGGACCAAAATGCAAAGATTTTCTATAATAAGGGGTTAATTTCTGAAGTTTGTTTGTTTGTTGTTTATTGCCAACCACTGGAAAGCAAGTGCATGTCTCTTTCCAATCCTGTGAAAGAAAGACAACAAATGAGGATCAACTTGAAGTATCATGAATCTTTGAGGGGCTAGAATGGAAAGAAATAAATTGTCAATTTATACCTCATACAATAAAAAGTATGCACTAGTTTGGATTTTTTTCGAAAAATTGGGAAAAGGGTAGTCGAAGAAGATGGTGCACCAATGTCTCAACGCGTAGGAAGGTTTTTGGTCCGACGCAACATATAAAGACGTTATGATTTTGGAATAAGCATCGACTCTTTATGGAAAGTAAGGTGTGAGTCTATATGATCGGGCATCGACCAAGAGTAGTAAAATGTAATTATGTGATTTTGTGTTTTAAGAAATATCTCAAACTTGGAAGAATAATTTGGAAGAATAATAGCGCACTTCACAGTTGATTTGCATCTTCAAATCTAGTTCGGGGTTTTAGTCCTCAATGTTCAGTGGATTCTCGATGAGATATGTGTTGGCTCATTCAAATGTATCTGCGAGCGAGCTTCGTGCAAGCTTTATTGTCTATGTGTATTGTTTGTGTTTAGCTTTTGTTTGTTCTGTGTTTTTTGGCTTGTTTTTTGTTGGTTTGCTGGGTTTTTCGGCATCTTGTAGAAAAACTTTGTTGATGTTAGTCCCAGATGGCTAATAAGAATAAGAACTAGTATTGTAGAAATTGGGGGGGGGGGGGGGGTAGAATACAATACATAAATTTTCACTTAAATAACCTTTTTATTGATTTATAAAATCAAGAATTACATATAGAACACTTAGATTGTTGCGGATAGAACAGATGAAATCTATTCTAACAATCTGCACAAAGTAAAACTGAAAACTACACAACTTTTAAAACACAAAGATTGAAAGCTATTTAGTTCAATGGAGGAGAAGAGCGGAATGTCTTGAGCACAGAGAAATCTTCAAGAGTAGTAGATTGCATGGAGAAGTCTTCATCTTTAAATAGTACCATGAACATTTAATGCATGAGACATTTGTCACTTTGTCATTTGAAGGTCAGGTTTGACTCTCAAAACTTGAAGTGTCTTTTCCTATTTTTCATGGTGCTAAAAAGCTTTGATGGTGACAATATCTAAGAATGGGAAAAGGGACAGATGAACCTTTTTCCCCCGTACCAGATATTACCTCTTTGATGGAAATCTTCTTAGCAAGGAGACAAGAGAGGATCCTCATATTTTGAGGATCCCACCGATTTATCATGGAGAAAATCGGTGAGATAGCAAATATTACTGTTAGTCCCAGATGGCTATAACAAGTATTGTAGAAGGGGGGGTTGAATACAATACTCAAAATTTTCACAATTTTAATTCTATTATGGAAAATATTTCAATAAGAATTAAACACAGAAAACTTAAGACTGTTGCGGAAAAGAACAGATAAACTATTCTAACAATCTTACACAAAGTATACTAACAAAACAACTAAGAACACTTAGAACAAAGCTATCAAGTTTTGAGCAATATGGAGATTTCTTGCACTGAGAGAAATATCCAGAAAGCGTAGTTTGCATGGAGTCTTCTACTTCCTTTTATAGTGAGGATAAGAGTACCAAACATTAAATGCTTGGTACACATGTCTTCAGGAGACTTGCTTCGTACCAGTGGACTTCTGAAAAGTTGATATGTCAACATCACCTTTTCCTTGGTACAAGGAATAGAACCCATGCTGAAAGGGACTTTAGCTGAAAGTGGATAAAACGACAAATAGTCACTTTTACCTGGCAAATGATATTGTCCCATAATGAATGATCTTCTTGATGTGTATTCCAATGCAATCATACCGAAGGTATTCCACCGATATGATTGACATTGGTCTTTGAAAAACATCTGCAACAGAGTCCATTTACACAAAGATCCCACCGAGATAAACATCCTTATCGGTGGGATGGATTTGGCTGATGTGTCAAGGCACCATCGGTGGTGTGCATGTCCACCGACGTGTGAAGACACCATCGGTGGTGAGGATGTCCACCGACGTGTGAAGATACAATTCGGTGGACATTGACTTGTATGAATCTTGAGAAGAGTCTTCTTAATTCCGCAAAGAGAATCTCTTCAAGCTTGGTTTCGGTTGATCTTCGACTTCACCGAACAGTTGCTATCTTGTACAAGTCATTCAAAGAACCATGCTAAAATATTCTAAGTAGGATTTTAGGGAAAACATCGGTGAGTCAATTTCAAATCTTTGGTGACCCAACAATCTCCCCCTATTTGAATTTGAGCTCCTTCCTTAGAATATTTAAGAGTATTGAAAAATAAAATGCATTTTGACCCTTTTTACTCTTTTTGGGTTCTTTTCACATAGACCATTCTTTTTGTTCTTTTTGATCTATTTTTCTTTTGTATGAGTATGTATACTATTTACAATATTTACAAGTAAATAAAAGTAAGGTTATGTGCAGAAAGAAAATTCAAATAGAAAAGTACTTGTATTTGGATAAGTTTTTCTCGTACATTTGACAAAAAAAGAAACAAACTTTTACAAGTACCACAGAGAAAGATGAAAATCTATTTCTTGGAAGTTTGTCGGCGCTTGATCTCATCCAACACATTTCGGTAGAATGGTTGAGCTTCGGGGATGTAAGGAAATAGATTGGAGATGCCTTCAAGGAACAAAGTATCTGCGATGGCGATTTGTGCAAACCTGAAGAAAACCCGACGACCGAAACCATCATTAAAGAACAACCCAGGAATCTGTGAGAGGCTCAGAGTCGTAGTAGGATAAGGCACAGATGTAGGAATGGACAGATTCAAGTTGCTCACATTTGGAATTTTCCATTCGGATGCCATTTCCTTGAACACTTTGTCGGTAGGATTCTTGACTTTGGGAAGACGGATTTCCTCTTTCATTGATTGAAGTTTTTCCCTTTCATCGGTGGATAGGACTATGTTGTGTTTTCTTTTGATCTCTTTCATCTTTTCCATCAATCCATCAATGCATTTGACAAAGATGTCCTTCTTTGGGTTTACACTTCTGAGCAAGTGTTGAGAGATTTCATACCATTCGGGGAGACCGAAATGTTTGAGGTGGATATCTCTCACACTTTTCATCGAGCCATCTTCTCTATCAATGATTAGCCTGATATCTTTTGAGTTGGTTCTGGAGGTGGCAATTTTGACGTTTGAGATCGGGGATCTATTAAGTCGGTGGCGCATGGTCTATTTGTACCAAGAAAATTCTTCGTTCCTTTCTTCTTCGATGGCACTCAGCACCGATTTTTGGGTGAAAATGGGGTCGACATACATGGCTTTAATGGCCTCTTCCTTGGCAACTTTCACGGAGAGAGCCTTAGAATCATCTAAGGCCTTTTGAGCGAGTCTGGCTTCCTCAATCTCCTGAGGAGTCAGACCGAGGTTTGATTCCAGAGATTGTTGAGAAGGATGCTTTAGCTTCAAGGATTGAGCATCGGCAGGTCGAGTCCCATATTTTGCTAACTCTTTGCTTTTCTTTTCTTCTTCGGCCAACTGTTCAGCCGTGAGTATTTTCTTGCCTTTGTCTTTGGGAGTTTTGGATTTTTGCTCCCCCTCGGAAGATGCTTGGATTTTCTCCCCCTCAACTACTGTATGTATTATTTCCACCGATGGTGATTTCGGTGGTGTGGAGAGAAGATCGATGGTACCTGTATGTTTCGGTGGAGACTGTGATGTTTTCGGTGAAAGCATAGCTTGAGCTTCGGTGGCTTGTGATGATTTATCGGTGGAAGGTGGATGCATGTTGCTGATAGATCTCTTGATGGAGGGCAATTTTGGTTGAACAACAGACTTCTCCCCCTCAGCAGCAGCCGGAATCTTAAAACCCAACTGTTGAAAACAACTATCAAACTTGGTGTGAAGAAGAGCCAAGCTTTGAGTGGTTTTATTGGAGATCATAGTGAAATTACCCAAGTCCATTTCCCATTGGGCTTTCTCCTGCATGTTGTCAGTTTTGGTGTGAAGATGGTTGAGGGATTCGGTGATGCTTGAATGAAGACTTTGATGAGACCGGTTCTCTTGAAGAAGCCTCTGAAGTTCAGTATCCTTGACTAGAGAGGATGCCCTGAAAGCACCAAAAGAGAGAGCAAGATCCCCATGAGACTTTGTCAAGGATTCCACCTTGGAAGATAAAGAACCAATCGTATTAGATACAGGCCGAAGAGCATCGGAAAGAGCATCTGAAAAAATATGTGGTAACTGAGACTCGATCACCGAGATTCTGGAGTTGGCCTGTGTAAGCATGGAAAGAGTCGAGTGTTTGAAGGATTCAAACTGAGTGCCGATGAGCCGACATTGGAGAGCACATTCCTGAATATCAGCATGAAAGTTAGAAGTACGTGTAACAGCATGACCACCGATTTCCGGGAGATGGAAAGGAAGACGAAACCGATCGTCTTCGGGGGCAAGATTTGGGAGGTATTTTGTCATCACATCGGGATAGAGAGCTCTCGGTGGAGGAGGATCTCGGGGAGGAGAATCCTCCCGTATCGGTGTAGGAGAGCGTTGCGGTGGGGGTTGCTTCGGTGAGGGAGGCTCGGAGGAGATCTCTTCGGTGGACGGGATGGTTCGGGGAGAACCAGTGTCACCCAAAAGAAAATCGAAGAAGTCATTTGGGGGGGGGGTTCGATGGGGGAGGGGGGAACCCTGATCGGGTTGTGCTTCGTCATCGATCATAAACTGATCGGGTGAAAGGCCGTGGAGTGTCAAATCTACGCCTTCGAGGGGAGAGTCCCCGAAGTCATCTCTACCACCCGAAGAGATGAGTGGAGAGGCAAAAGATGGGATCTCCATGTCTACAACTGTAGTCTTTTGAGAGACTGCAGAGGAGTCGGTAGTGGGTTTAAGAAAGTCCCGTGGAAGGGATGGTTCGACCAAAGGTGCCCGAGACCTTTTTAGAGAAGATCTCAGGGGAGGGGGGGGGGGGGGGGGGGGAAGATGAGTGCCTCCGCTTGAGAGAATGTTTGTGGACCGGGGCAGCCACCGATGGTTTTATCGGTGGCATAGTCTTAGAAGCGGTGGCGGAGGTGTTGGGGGCCTTATGTTGTTTCTTTTTGGCGCCCCCCGACTTAACTCGGGAACGGGGAGAAGGGACCACGACAGTTGGAGTGACCTCGGGAATGTCCGGGTGTTTAAACCCGGGAATTTCCGCATCACCCCAATGTAGTTCGGGAGAGTGAGCGAAAGTAACCATACCTTGTCTCAAAGGGCGATCGGAGGCGAGAGGTCCAACGTTTAAGGTTTTGATGCCGACAACCGGAGAAGACCAATCATAAGTAAATCGGGGAGAAGAGGATATGCGGTCTGCCTCCAAAGTGTTTCCAAGCTTGTGCTGAATAATCATTGAGATGAAGCGCGGGTAGGCGACGTAACACTTCTTGGGGTGCTTAATCACCTCAACGAGTTCAGTGAAGAAGTACTGTGCAAAGTCGACATGCCTTTGAAAAATTAGGGCATGAGCAAGTTTCGTGATGTAGGATGGAGATTGATCGTGTCCACTGGTTTTGCGAGAGAGGCAGTGAATAACATGTGCAAAGAAGAAGTTCCATACACCTCCCATTTTGCCACGGAGAAGAGTGCCAGGACCTTTGGAGCCTTTGGAGGAATCGTCGATCACACAGCCAGTCGTCTGAATAACTTCTTCATGTATGTTTTCCACATACATGTCATCATAGGCGGGAAAGGCATCTATCCTGAGGGCTAGACGAACATCATCGACCCCAAAGCTAAGGTCGTGATCACCTTCATCTTCAGTGAGAATGGAGGCGTGAATGGCATCGTTTGAAGGGTCGTAAACACACGTTAACCAAAAGTTACCAATGAGCAGTTTGCTCATCATAGGGTTGCAAGTAAAAGCATGAAGGAGAGGGGATCGAGTGAAAATTTTTGCCACTGTCGAGAACTCAAGATGTGAAGGATCAGGTTCGAAGCGAGCAACGTGATTGCATGCGTTGAACTTGAGGTCCGCAAAGCATGTAGGAATCGCATTTTTGGAGGATGCCAATGTAGAATGAAAGAAGAAGAAACAAGAGGAATTGCAGGTTTTATGCAAAGGATGAGAGAAGAAGATGAATGAGGAAGATGGGTGGTCGTATATATAGGTGGTGTAACACCCGTAATTTTCGGATAAGCACAATTTCGAATCAGTGTGGAACCGATCTTTAAGAAAAATAGGATTTTGGATTAAATCCTAAATTTTATAGTTTTGTTGGATGAAGAATTCAAATACGAGTCCAACCGGCCTTTCCGGAGCGAAAACGGAGCTAAAACGAAGAAGTTATGGCCAAAATAACTTTCGGTACAATCTCGGCTAAAGTGACCAGCGAAAGTGACACTTGTGTCACTCTCGCGTGTCACTCTCGCCGGTTTTGTACCGAGAGCTATTTGACCACGGCGAGAGTGCCCAACGAAAGTGACACTTGTGTCACTCTCGCACGTCACTTTAGCCGTCGGGTACCTGGAGCATAAATACGAGATTTTTAGCCCTAAACTTCATTTCTTCATATCTCTCTCATTTCAACTCCGATTTTGGCGATTCAAGTTGATATGGTTTCGATTTTGAGAGCTCTTCAAGGATATAGAAAGAGTTTTGAAGTTCATAGGAAGATTCAAGGGTGTTTGGGTGGTGGTAAGTCTCTCAAATCTCTTCTCTTCTCTCCAAATCGTTTTCCCTCTTTCTCTCACAAACCCTAACTGATTTTAGGGCTTTTTCATGGAGATTAATGTGTTCCTTCTCCATTTTATGCTAGTGGTTTCATTCATTGATGCAAGAACAAGTTTCATCCATGTCACTAGAGATTTTGGGGTTTTCTAGGTTTTCATCAAAACCTAAGTGGTTTTTGGAGGTTTTGGCTTGAGGATGCAAACTTCTTCAAAAGAGCTTACGTTTGGAGAACTCTAGATTTAGCTTAAATCTAGCAATGTGAGTTCAAGTTACTTTGCGAAAACTTTGTACATGCCAAAATGAGTATTTTCCAAACATTTGTGTGTTTTACTTGAAAATATACGTGGTTGAGTTATTTGGATAATTTAACTCTTTTGAAATGTTTATCTTCATAAATGTGTAAAACACCCATATTTGGGGCTTTTGAATATTTGGATGGTTAGAAATCATATTTTGTCTTTAAAAGGTTAATTGCTCAAAATGAGGTTTATTTGACGGTTTAATCATGTTAGTGTAAATTGATTTTATAAACCATGTGGGAAATACCCGATTTAGTGTCAAGAGTTATTTTGAGAATTGTAAAGGTGTGAGTCCTTTTGGGAAAACCCTTTTTGCTTAACCGTGTCAGGTTTTGGGTTAATAACGGCTTTGTGGTACTTGTTTACCTAACTGAGGTTTAGATGCATTTTATTGCACATTATTGATATTTGCATGCTTGGGTGTTTTGTCATTCCGGGTTGAGCATGTTTTGGTAGACTGTGTTGCATTGGATCCATAGGCAAGTGAGTCAGTCTTTATTTGATAGTCTATCTCTTTGTGCACGAGGAGAGGACTATGGGGACGCATGGTTATATGCGTAGGCCGTGGTGGCCACTAGCGAGTAGGCAATAAGGGACATTGAAGTCCTTGAGGTGTAACTCGTCTAGACTGGATATGCACTAAGGTGCCCTGTAAGTCCTTGAGGTGTAACTCTACGGGTATGCAATAAAGGCAATTTATTTTGGTCTGATGATGTCTTTATGGCATGGAAGTAATGACCGGGGCTTGAGGTTGTGATGTCTTTATGGCATGGGAACTAAGGTCGGGACTTGAGGTGTAATCCAGTAACATCGCGAGTGACTTAACTTTGTGTGCCCGTCACTTTCGATGGAATCGGGTCTCCCCCGTCACCGAAAGGTGTTGTATTTGGGTAGTTACTTTTATCCATATTTTCGGTGACGTACTTTATTTATATGAAATGTCTTCATGGTTCATTGACAGAGTTTTTATGCCTCATTTATTTGGATGTTTTAAATATTGGAATTTTGTCCATGTTTATAATTCTTGGGATATTTACGTCTAAACATGTTTTGAGTGAGTTGGAGTTGGAATTCATTTTAGAAAACGCTTTATACACTTTGGGAACTTTTCTCCTAGATTTTGTGTACGTTGGAAATTGAGTCATTTATGCCCGCTTGGGAAACCCTTTGGAAATAATAATCTTTGTCGCAACTTTCAACGAAAGATTTATCTAAATCATGACTAAAACCACAACCTTCCGATTTATGATTTTTATGTAGTCATGATAAAATGCTTGAACTCACTAGGCGTAAGCCTAACCCTTTTTATTTGTCGGCATGTACAATAGGCTCAGGTTGGGGTAACTCTAGCTACATTATGAAGTGGCGGGTGCTAGTAGTGTGCACGAAAGGTGAAGTGTTTTGTGAAGTCTTCCGCACTTGTTTGGACTAGCAACTTGTGTTGTGTTAAGTGACACCCGTTTAGGTTGTTTTTTTTTGGGAATTATAATGTTTTTAATTCCATGGTATTTTGAGGAATAAATTGTAGAAATGAATTTATCTATTTTGGTTGATTATTGAATTTTAAAGTTAGTTGCTCGTTCCAAATTTTAGGGTGTTACAAGTTGGTATCAGAGCATAAGTTTGAGAGATTTAGGTGTTGATTTTGGATACCTAGGCTCAAACTAGCGTTTGTTTAAGTAAATGAGAGTGAAATTCACCTTTAGGCACTTTAAGATAGGATGTTTCGAGGTCAATGGGTGTTGTTAGAAACGAGAATCATGTCGAGAGTAACAAGGATAATCATGTACGGTGCGTTCATAGTGACACCTGGCCAGTGCCATGGTGAACCTACTAGTACATGTGCATACTTGAATTACTTTAATGTTATGATCGTTGGGGTATCGAAGGAGATTCTAAGCTAGTAGTCGTTTGAATAGATGGACGATTCTAGTATTAGTCACTTGAAGTGACGATAAGCATGATATTTGCTTTAAGTAGACCGTTTCGGGTCAAGATTGATGGTTGGACTAGAACCATAGGCTTATTGAGCCGACTTTGATTTGAGGAAAAACCGTAAGGATAATTGATGTAATTTACGACCTTGCCTTAAGAGGTTAAAGCATCCGGATGACAATAGTGGATCAGAGAATTTTGGAGGAGTATGAGTGGAGACGTTGAATGCCGACTGAGTCATGCACAAAGCTTATTTTGAAAATAAACTGCATCAATTATTTATTGTGTTTCAAATCCTTATATGGATTGTGTTATGAATTTTGGGAAATGTTTGGCACACACACAAGATTTTGAATCATGGTTTTAATGTGCACAAAACCACTTTATTGCGAGAGTCGCAAACTCCGCCGGGATTTGTTTTGCCTTATTTCATTGTTGTTCAATATTTGTTTTGGATATAATGATAATCATATTTTATGATGTTTAAGATGTTGGGCAATAACTACGGCTTGTGAATTTAACATTGGGTCTCCTCCACATATGTTAGAGTTTGGACGAAAAGTTATTTTCCATTATGTCTATGTAAAGTTATTTTGGGAATTTGTTTAAGGTGAGTTGTTAAATAATGTTGTTTATATGGTATTACCATGGAAAGGGATTTTTGGAATTTTGGCGTCTCATTCATGATCTTGCTTATAGCAATTTGGCTTTGGAAGCACAACGTTGGTGCTATTTTATTGACTTGGAGTCATTGAGTCCATTGAAGTTCATGGAGTTTTGTTGAACGACGTTTTGGGTCACGTGAGTACAATTTTATAATGTGCATACTCTACTTCATTATGTGAAAATTTATGAGTTAAGTTGGGCATTTGGTCCCACTCGAGTTTTGTTGAGAAAAATTAATTTTATGCCATAAGACGACTAAAAAGAGATGAGTTGGGAACTCTAGTGTTGCGTAACTTTTCTTGCAAAAGGTTTGTGTTACTAAGTATTTCGTTGCATATAGTTCAGTGTATGGATTGATTTATGCGCGGCTTAAGTGATGCATGAAAGAACATTTTGGGTGACATTTCACAACAATTTGCTTGGTGCGCTTTCGGTCAGTTAAATGTTTTATTATCATTTTATGTAAAGGCGTTACATCGACTTAGGGGTATGCATAGCTTGGTGACCATTGTTTCTCGGTACTTTGATAAACGAGTCATGCATGAAAATGTTTCCTTTATTCCTTGTTTAAATGAAAGGCTATTTGGTCAAAGTATGTTTCAATGGTTTGGGGATCACGGGTGGTTTACGATACGCGATATTTGAAATACACGAAAGCACGAGTCGTTGACTTTGGTCCATTTTGAATTTCCGAATATTTTGGAAAATTGAAAACCTTTTTGGTTTGGAGGAAATGTGTATTTTGAGTATATCTTTTACAAATACATTTTAAGCACCGACATTTTGACATTTTATGTTCCAAGTACGAAACCTTGAGGAAATACTTCGTGATGCATATTTTAGAAAATTGTTTGTATAAAACTATGGTGCGTGTAATTTCTTATGTTTTGAACATTGACGCGCACCGTTAGTGAAATTCGAGATTTGAATTCGGTTTGACCCTTTTTGGTGTCCACCATTTAATAGCACTTGTTTCCTCCTAGTTTTTGGAAAATACATTGTTTTGTGCAGTTTTGTCAAATACATTTTGCTCGTGTGTCGTTATGTGACCATTTGAGGAAATTTTGGAAACTAATTTAAAGAACCCCATCTTTTGAAATTTTGGTGTGAGTTAATTGGTGCATGTTATTTCATTTCAAGGAAATTTCTAAGAAGTGTTACAAGCTTGCATGTCTACCCCAATTTGAAATTTTCTCATGATGTTCTAGTCGATATTTTCAATTAATGGAAACGGATCGGTTTTGTCTTTAAATTTGGAGCTTACAGAGGTCGTTTTGTGTTTTGACTGAGGTGTAATTAGGAATCGTTTCCTTGTTTTGTATAATAAACTGACGCGCACGAATTTGATTGGTAAATCTTGTTCCATGCCATCTTATGGTTGGAAAAGAAATTTTGGAGTCAAATGTCGTTTGGACTTCTTTTGAAATACGTGCACCCCTTTTGTTACACCATGTTTAAAGTCGGGCAGTTACTTTACGTGCATGTCATGAGTCAATCCATACTAGAACCGTGGCGGTTAATTTTAAAGAAATTGTTTATTACGCTTTTGCGTTTTGTGAATAACCTGAACTGCAATGAAATAATTTTCAGCATGATTTTCACATGTGGGACGAGCGTGTCCGTTTTTACGTAACTACCAATTTGACGATAGTAGTTTTATTTGCGTACGGTGTATTTGATATGAAAATCCTTGCATTGAAAATATTGTGAAAAGTCTGATTAATTGGCATATTTATTGAATAACGCACTTGAAAACCTTGAACTCCTTAGGACCTTGGAAAGGTTAAGTAACCCAGTTAAGAACGAGTGCGTGTGACACGCCGACGGTGGAAGGTTGGGTATTCCACGCGTGTTGGTGTTGTAGGCCGAATGGTATCGGTTAATGGGATGATGCCCTTTGTAATTAAGAGAATAAATGCGCAGTAACCTATTTGAGGTATGGGGTATATTTAGGTGTCAACTTTTGGGGCTTAAGGCCAAACACCTTTAGTGTAATCGGGGAATTGTAGCCGATTTTAAAAGAATGATAGTGATGGTAGTAGTAACCATGAGATGCCCTTTTGTGATGAGTGGTTTTGGTGGAATGACCTTCGTTTGTGGTTAATGAACCCGTCGGTTTGATGATTCATGTGAGATAAACTTTGGGAGTCTATTAGAACTCGTTGGAGTTAATCGGCAGTTAATGGTAGGAATGATCGAAATTTATGATTCAGTTGGATTCGTTAGTGAATAAACCTTGGGGTGAATTAGAGTCTGAAACTGAAATCGAGAAGTATGGAACATTCTAAGGTTGGGAGACAACCGAAGTCGTCTAACTAGGAGTTATTCCAGTGGTTAGGGTGTTCTTCCGGACATAAGTACAATGTACTTGGAGGGGTTTTGCTGGTAGGAAATCGTTCGAAGAATGGTCTTATTAGACTGTGTGGGGGAAATTTGACTTCAGTTAAGAATTGATGAAGTATGGTCGACATTGAGTCAGTTAACCTTGGGTTGTAAAGGATATAGATTTCGAGGACGAAATCCTTATAAGGTTGGGAGGATTGTAACACCCGTAATTTTCGGATAAGCACAATTTCGAATCAGTGTGGAACCGATCTTTAAGAAAAATAGGATTTTGGATTAAATCCTAAATTTTATAGTTTTGTTGGATGAAGAATTCAAATACGAGTCCAACGGGCCTTTCCGGAGCGAAAACGGAGCTAAAACGAAGAAGTTATGGCCAAAACAACTTTCGGTACAATCTCGGCTAAAGTGACTAGCGAAAGTGACACTTGTGTCACTCTCGCGTGTCACTCTCGCCGGTTTTGTACCGAGAGCTATTTGACCACGGCGAGAGTGCCCAACGAAAGTGACACTTGTGTCACTCTCGCACGTCACTTTAGCCGTCGGGTACCTGGAGCATAAATACGAGATTTTTAGCCCTAAACGTCATTTCTTCATATCTCTCTCATTTCAACTCCGATTTTGGCGATTCAAGTTACTATGGTTTCTATTTTGAGAGATCTTCAAGGATCTAGAAAGAGTTTTGAAGTTCATAGGAAGATTCAAGGGTGTTTGGGTGATGGTAAGTCTCTCAAATCTCTTCTCTTTTCTCCAAATCGTTTTCCCTCTTTCTCTCACAAACCCTAACTGATTTTAGGGCTTTTTCATGGAGATTAATGCGTTCCTTCTCCATTTTATGCTAGTGGTTTCATTCATTGATGCAAGAACAAGTTTCATCCATATCACTAGAGATTTTAGGGTTTTCTAGGTTTTCATCAAAACCTAAGTGGTTTTTGGAGGTTTTGGCTTGAGGATGCAAACTTCTTCAAAGGAGCTTATGTTTGGAGAACTCTAGATTTAGCTTAAATCTAGCAATGTGAGTTCAAGTTACTTTGCGAAAACTTTGTACATGCCAAAATGAGTATTTTCCAAACATTTGTGTGTTTTACTTGAAAATATACGTGGTTGAGTTATTTGGATAATTTAACTCTTTTGAAATGTTTATCTTCATAAATGTGTAAAACACCCATATTTGGGGCTTTTGAATATTTGGATGGTTAGAAATCATATTTTGTCTTTAAAAGGTTAATTGCTCAAAATGAGGTTTATTTGACGGTTTAATCATGTTAGTGTAAATTGATTTTATAAACCATGTGGGAAATACCCGATTTAGTGTCAAGAGTTATTTTGAGAATTGTAAAGGTGTGAGTCCTTTTGGGAAAACCCTTTTTGCTTAACCGTGTCAGGTTTTGGGTTAATAACGACTTTGTGGTACTTGTTTACCTAACTGAGGTTTAGATGCATTTTATTGCACATTATTGATATTTGCATGCTTGGGTGTTTTGTCATTCCAGGTTGAGCATGTTTTGGTAGACTGTGTTGCATTGGATCCATAGGCAAGTGAGTCAGTCTTTATTTGATGGTCTATCTCTTTGTGCACGAGGAGAGGACTATGGGGACGCATGGTTATATGCGTAGGCCGTGGTGGCCACTAGCGAGTAGGCAATAAGGGACATTGAAGTCCTTGAGGTGTAACTCGTCTAGACTGGATATGCACTAAGGTGCCCTGTAAGTCCTTGAGGTGTAACTCTACGGGTATGCAATAAAGGCAATTTATTTTGGTCTGATGATGTCTTTATGGCATGGAAGTAATGACCGGGGCTTGAGGTTGTGATGTCTTTATGGCATGGGAACTAAGGTCGGGACTTGAGGTGTAATCCAGTAACATCGCGAGTGACTTAACTTTGTGTGCCCGTCACTTTCGATGGAATCGGGTCTCCCCCGTCACCGAAAGGTGTTGTATTTGGGTAGTTACTTTTATCCATATTTTCGGTGACGTATTTTATTTATATGAAATGTCTTCATGGTTCATTGACAGAGTTTTTATGCCTCATTTATTTGGATGTTTTAAATATTGGAATTTTGTCCATGTTTATAATTCTTGGGATATTTACGTCTAAACATGTTTTGAGTGAGTTGGAGTTGGAATTCATTTTAGAAAACGCTTTATACACTTTGGGAACTTTTCTCCTAGATTTTGTGTACGTTGGAAATTGAGTCATTTATGCCCGCTTGGGAAACCCTTTGGAAATAATAATCTTTGTCGCAACTTTCAACGAAAGATTTATCTAAATCATGACTAAAACCACAACCTTCCGATTTATGATTTTTATGTAGTCATGATAAAATGCTTGAACTCACTAGGCGTAAGCCTAACACTTTTTATTTGTCGGCATGTGCAACAGGCTCAGGTTGGGGTAACTCTAGCTACATTATGAAGTGGCGGGTGCTAGTAGTGTGCACGAGAGGTGAAGTGTTTTGTGAAGTCTTTCGCACTTGTTTGGACTAGCAACTTGTGTTGTGTTAAGTGACACCCGTTTAGGTTGTTTTTTTTGGGGAATTATATTGTTTTTAATTCCATGGTATTTTGAGGAATAAATTGTAGAAATGAATTTATCTATTTTGGTTGATTATTGAATTTTAAAGTTAGTTGCTCGTTCCAAATTTTAGGGTGTTACAGGTGGAGGAAACGGGGTTTAGGGATTTGAAAAGGAAGAGGGAATGGTTATGTGGATGAGAAAGAAAGGTTTTAAAAAAAATTAAAATAATCAAAAATCGTAATGATGAGGGCATTGGAAGTTGTAATGAAGGGCCGTTACATGGAATAGGAAGGGTCGTGACTGACACATAGGGTTAGGGTTGATGTGATCGAGAGAAGTGTAGGATAAGATTTCACACAATCGGTGTGGGTTTTGGTGGTGGGATCTTACCGATGAGAAAAATTTGCAACGGAGATCGGTTATATCGGTGGGGAAGATTGAAGAGAATCTCGAAGAAGAGCAATTCCACCGACGAGGATAGACCTAGAGGGTTGATTTCGGTGTAGAGAATGAAAATCACCACCGAAATTATTACCACCGAAAAGTAAATTCCATTCTTGAGTTACAAAAACCACCGAAGGTGTTACCATCGAATTGATTTTGTGATTGTCGGTGTGATCTCGAGAATCGGTGTAGCACATAGCCACCTATTGGTACATTCGGCCACCGATACATTGAGAAGTCGATGAACTAGATTTTTTTATTCCAAATACAGCATACCAAGTTCACTTATCAGAAAATTGAACCTGGCTTCATCTAAGGGCTTGGTGATAAAATCGGCAAGCTGAAGATCTGTAGGAATGAAGTGCAGCTCAATGTCACCTTTGGAGATGTGGTCCCTGATGAAATGATATCTGATATCTATGTGCTTTGATCTGGAATGGAGAACGGGATTGTTTGCAATAGCTATTGCACTAGAATTGTCACACAGAATGGGAATCTTTGAGTATATTTGATTGTAGTCCCTTAGTTGATTTTTCATCCACAGGATCTGGGCACAACAACTTCCAGCAGCAACATATTCAGCCTCAGCAGTTGATGTTGAGATTGAGTTCTGTTTCTTACTGGACCAACTGACTAATTTTCCACCAAGAAGTTGGCAGCTACCTGTAGTACTCTTTCTATCAATCTGGGAACCTGCATAATCTGAATCTGAATACCCAATTAGTTCAAAACCCGAGTCTTTGGGATACCAAAGACCCAGGTGCAAGGTACCCTTGAGATACCGAAAAATCCGTTTTACAGCCTTTAAATGTGATTCTTTTGGATTGGCTTGATAACGGGCACATAGACAAGTAACAAACATAATATCCGGTCTGCTAGCAGTTAAATACAGAAGAGAACCAATCATTCCTCGGTAATTGGTAACATCAACAGATTCACCTTTTAGATCAGCATGAAGTTTCAAAGGTGGTGCCATGGGAGTTTTCATAGGAGAGCTGTCTAAAAATTTGAATTTCTTCAGAAGGTCACAAATATATTTACTTTGATTTATAAAAATTCCTTCTGAAAATTGTTTGACCTGAAGGCCCAAAAAGAATGTAAGCTCTCCCATCATGCTCATCTCATATTCACTCATCATGAGAGAAGCAAACTCATCACATAGTGATTCATCAGTGGCACCAAAGATGATGTCATCAACATAGATTTGTACAAGAAAAAGATTACCTGAGGTTTCCTTGATGAAGAGAGTGTTGTCAATTTTACATCTGGAATATCCATGCTTTAAAAGAAAGTTGGCAAGAGTGTCATACCAAGCACGTGGAGCTTGCTTGAGACCATAGAGACCCAGCTCATGTGCCTTCTTCCTGTCGGTATCCTTGAGCAACCAGTCTGGCCTTGTTTCTGATAAATGTGCCTTCTTCATCCATCTTGTTTCTGAAGATCCATTTGGTTCCAATGATTGTCTTCTTTGGAGGTCTGGGAACCAATCTCCAAACTTTGTTTCTCTCAAATTGAGAAAGCTCTTCTTGCATGGCAGTGATCCAACATGGATCTGTTAGAGCTTCATCAATCTTCTTGGGTTCAATAAGTGAAAGAAAATTCACATAGAGACAAATATTTCCAACTCCTCTGTGTGTTTGGACACCTGCTTGTTGATCACCAATGATTTGATCTATAGGGTGATCTTTGGTCCATTTTGTGGCAGGAGGTAAAGGAGGTGGAATACTTTGTGTGGGGAATGTCGGTGGAGTGGGATCAGATGATCGGTGAAAGACATTATTTTCGGTGGAAGGTATAGGGTTGGTGGAGAGGTGTATGTCGGTGGGAGGAATCATGTCGGTGGGAAGATGGTCAATTTCGGTGGAAAAGATGTTCGGCACTAAGGAAGGTGACCCAACTTGGTTATTTGAGGTAGATGGATTTGATGGGTTCAAAGGAATGGAGGATGCATCGGTGGAGTTGACTATGGGAGCATCACCTATTGTTGGGAACTGAAAATGAGCTAAGTATGGATAGTGCTGCTAGTCCATGATTTCTACTGCTAAGTCTACATTAATACTGCCAGAAGAAAGTTAATACTGTTGGGCAAGATTACTATTGCGTATACATGGTTAGTACTGCTAGACCAAATTACTACTGCAAGACATGGTTAGTACTGCTGAGCTGAGATACTACTGCTAGAAGACTGTGAAGGTTAATACTGCTGAAGGTCGTTAATGCTGCTAAGTCAAATCATTGTTAATACTGCTGAGTAGATATGTATGGTATGAGAAGATAAAGAAGGAAAGCTGAAGATAAGCGTGGAAGTATATTTTGAAGATCGTTTTATTCTTAGTAGTTATCTTGTACTTATTCTGTTATATATATAGATAGCTATTAGGGTTTTAAAAGAGAGAGAACAGTCTTTGATAATAAAAAAAAAGTTGTTTAGCCATTTAGAGAGAATTAACCTCAAGATCGTAGATCCTATTTCTAGAGAAGTAGAAGTCGTATTGGTGAGATCTGTTCATCAAGATTGAGGTTTGGTGTAAAGCTTGTGAGTAATACAGTTTGATATATACAGTGTGTTGAATTCTATTGATTGTTCTTTAATTGATTTAGAGTTCTATTCCGCAAGATTCTCTAAATTATGTTTCTAAGAAGTTTAATTCTTGTTAAGAATCGATCCTGACAAGTGGTATCAGAGCATTGGTATCTTAGAAGCTATGGACAATTCAATGGATACTCACAGTACTCTTGTTTCAAAGGTTCCCATGCTCAAACCCAATGAATTTGACATGTGGAAACTGAGAATCAAGCAGTACATTCTTCTTACTGATTATGCAATATGGGACATCATAGAAAATGGCCCATGTAATGAAGGAAAGATTGGAGCAGATGGAAAGAGACCTCCTCCCAAGACAGATGCTGAAAAGAAAGTCAGACAAACAGAGATGAAGGCCTTAAGCACTCTGCTTTTGGCTATTCCTAATGAGTACCAACATCAATTCCAACACTGCACAGATGCACAGATGTTGTGGAATGCTCTGGAGAAAAGATTTACTGGCACAAAGAGCACAAAGAGAAATCAAAAGGCTATTCTCAGGCAACAATATGAGAACTTCATGTCTGCAAAGAATGAGTCTATGACTCAAACTTTTGACAGATTTAACAAGTTGATTGGAGAATTAGCTACTGTGGGTGTACACATGGATGCTGATGATGTCAATAGAAAGTTCCTTAGATCATTGGGAGAAGAATGGACCATGTACACAGTCTCATTCAGACAGAATGACCAATTGGAGGACAAAGAGCTAGATGACCTCTACAATGATCTGAGAGTATTTGAGGCTGAAGTTGAAGCCAAGAAAAGGCCATCTGGATTTGTTTATAATGCCGCTTTATTATCTTCATCCTCTGATAATGCTGCTAACCCTGATTCTGTTAATACTGCAGGTTCTGTTAATGCTGCTGGTGGAACTAATCAAGAGAAGACTACAGATTCTGTACTAGAAGCATTCTTTTCTAGTCATGTTCACTCTTCTCTAATCAATGATGATTTAGAGCAGATTAATGCTGATGATATGGAAGAGATGGACATCAAGTGGCAGATGGCTATGCTATCAATGAGGGTGAAGAAATTCATCAAAAGAACTGGGAGAAACAACTTTTCCCAGAGAAGAGAAGATGGTGCAGGCTTTGACAAGTCCAAGGTTGAGTGTTATAAGTGTCACAAGATGGGACACTTTGCCAGAGAATGCAGAAGTGGAGGATCACATCAACAGGCTCAAAATGGAAACCATTGGAAATGTCAACTTGGATGTTATGGAACAGAAGAAGGAGATTGAGCAACTGAAGACTGTGGTCACCTACCAACAGTCTCAAATTGAGAAGCTCAAGAAGATGGTCACCAAGTTGTTGCACAGAAAGAAAAAGGCAAGATTTGTGCTGAGAAGAAGAATTCCAACTGATGATGCTCCCAAAAAGGGGGAGTCAGAGTCAGAATCAGAAGCAGAACTGAATATGAAGGGTCTACAAGTTGAGGGGGAGACAGTTCAGATGGAGACTGAGATGGAAATTGATAATGCACAGTTTAAGGGGGAGTCCAGTGCACAGAATAAGGGGGAGACAGAAAAGGTGGAAGAGCTTGTTAAAGAAGCAGAAACTGTAAAGGCAGCAGTAACTGAAGTTCCAAAAGAAGCAGTAACTGAAGTTGAAGCAGAAACTGTTAATGCTGCAAATGTTCATGAAGCAGCAGAAATCATACAAGAAGTAGTAACAGAAATCTTGAAAGCAGCAGTAACAGAGAAAGCGCCTGAAACTGAAGTAGCAGCAGAAACTGTTAATGCTGCTGACTCTAAGCAAGCAGCAGAAACAGTTAATGCTGCTCAATCTACAAAGAAAGCAGTAACAGAAACAGAAGCTGAAACAGTAACAGAGAAGCTTACAGTAGAAGAAGTGGAGGTTGCAGAGGCTTTAATCAAAGCCAAACATGATACACCTCCAACTGCCAAGAAACAGAAAGAAACTAAGGATGCAAAGATGGTTTTCAGCAGAAAGAGAACAAAGTCTGTGGGTACTAAAAAGAAGTTTGTAAAGAAGCAAAGGGTAGAACCTGTTGAGAAACCAGTGGTAGAAGAGAAAGAAAAGGAAGAAGTTGCCAAGGATGAAGGACAAGGAGATAGTAAGACAGGTCAATCCAGTAATGCACAATCACTTAGCAATGAACAATGTGACTTGTACATCACTATGGTTGATACTGAACCAATCAAAGTGACTCCATTAGATTCAAAACCTCCTGAAATCAGTCACTGGGATACTTTGATAGATGAGAGAAAGGAGTATATCAGACTCAAGAGAGCTGATGGGCAGTTTGAAGTCTACAGAACATGGGGACAATTTATAAGAAGATGCTCAAGATCTGACTTGGAAGAGATGTTCAAAGTAGGCATGCAGATCTATGGTAACATGTTGACAGAAAGAGGTATGTCTATCACAAAGATGGTGTTAGAATACCTATGCCTAATGTTCAGACCAGAAGTAGTTCAGCACATAACAGCAAGACCTTTTCAAGCAGTAACCCACTGGATGCTCTATGAAAATTATGGAGTGTATGTTATATCAATTGACAACACATATCAGGAGTATTATCTGGTGGATGAAATCTACAAACACTGCATGAAAAGACTGAAAGGGATGTTACATGTAAAATTGGTCTGCAACAAAGACTCTGCTATGGGAAGATTCTTGGTAAGAAGGATTGTAAATCAGAGTCTAGGTTTAAGTCCTGATCTATGCTTATATGATGACTAAGTTTTGGTAGCATCATTTGAAGAACTTGACTTCTTTTCCTAAAAGTCAAGTTAGGGGGAGATTGTTGGGAACTGAAAATGAGCTAAGTATGGATAGTGCTGCTAGTCCATGATTTCTACTGCTAAGTCTACATTAATACTGCCAGAAGAAAGTTAATACTGTTGGGCAAGATTACTACTGCGTATACATGGTTAGTACTGCTAGACCAAATTACTACTGCAAGACATGGTTAGTACTGCTGAGCTGAGATACTACTGCTAGAAGACTGTGAAGGTTAATACTGCTGAAGGTCGTTAATGCTGCTAAGTCAAATCATTGTTAATACTGCTGAGTAGATATGTATGGTATGAGAAGATAAAGAAGGAAAGCTGAAGATAAGCGTGGAAGTATATTTTGAAGATCGTTTTATTCTTAGTAGTTATCTTGTACTTATTCTGTTATATATATATATATAGCTATTAGGGTTTTAAAAGAGAGAGAACAGTCTTTGATAATAAAAAAAAAAGTTGTTTAGCCATTTAGAGAGAATTAACCTCAAGATCGTAGATCCTATTTCTAGAGAAGTAGAAGTCGTCTTGGTGTGATCTGTTCATCAAGATTGAGGTTTGGTGTAAAGCTTGTGAGTAATACAGTTTGATATATACAGTGTGTTGAATTCTATTGATTGTTCTTTAATTGATTTAGAGTTCTATTCCGCAAGATTCTCTAAATTATGTTTCTAAGAAGTTTAATTCTTGTTAAGAATCGATCCTGACACCTATGCATGAGGAAATCCATCTGTGTAATTCATCATCATCATTTGAAAGAGATGATGATCTTAGATCATCAAATTTGACATGAATGGACTCATCAATGCATTTTCTCCTGAGATTATATACACGATATGCTTTGGAGGATAGAGAGTAACCAACAAAGATTCCTTCATCAGCTTTGGGATCAAACTTCCCAAGATTGTCACGATCATTTAGAATAAAACACACACATCCAAAGACATGAAGAAAGCCTATATTTGGTTTTCTGCCATGAAAAACTTCATAAGGAGTCTTGTCATGTCTCTTGGATATCACCGACCTATTTTGGGTAAAGCAAGCAGTATTAACAGCTTCAGCCCAAAAATAGGTGGGAAGATTTGATTCACTTAGCATTGATCTAGCAGCCTCACATAGGGTTCTATTTTTCCTTTCCACCACTCCATTTTGCTGAGGAGTCCTGACAGCTGAGAAATTTTGAGAAATTCCTTTCTCATTAAAGAAGTCTTCAAGAGCACTATTTCTGAATTCGGTGCCATTGTCACTTCTCACTGATCGTACAAGCTGCCCATTTAGAACTTCATTTTTCTTGACAAAGTTGATGATATCTTCAGTTGCATCACTTTTATACCTGAGAAAAGACACCCAAGTATATCTGATAAATTCATCAACAATTACAAGAATGTACCTTTTGCCACCAAGACTGGGAGTGTTGACTGGTCCACATAGATCCATGTGCAGCATTTGGAGAGGAAGAGTGATGGACGAGCATTGCTTGGTCTTGAAGGAAGTTTTGGTGAGTTTCCCTTTTTCACATGCATCACACAACTTTTCTTTAACAAAGTTCAACTTTGGCATGCCAGTCACCAGTTCTTTGTTTGAGATTTTATGGAGTGTTTTGAAGTTCAGATGAGATAGACGTTTATGCCATAGCCAGTTCCTTTTGGTTGTGTCATCTGACACAAAGTAGACATTGGATGAATTATTACTTAGTCCCCTATCAATGATATAGACATTTTCCATCCTTTTTCCAGATAGCACCACGTTGAAATTCTTGTCCACAACAGTACAGATACAAAGTTCAAAGATAACTTTATATCCAAGATCACACAGTTGGCTTATACTGAGAAGATTATGCATGAGGCCTTCAACAAATGCCACTTTATTAAAAGTGACAGATCCATAGTGAGAGTTCCATAACCTTTGGTGTAACCTTTAGAGTTGTCACCAAAAGTTACAGATGGACCTTTTCCAGACACATAGTTGATGAGAAGAGATTTGTTTCCTGTCATATGGCGTGAGCACCCACTATCCAGATACCATATTTGATGGTGCTCAAAAACCTGCATGCATACACATATTAGTTCTTAAGTACCCATTTGGTGGTATTGTAACATCCTGAATTTTCATTAATATTGTTTTAATGAGGATTGAGATTTATTTGTATTTTGGATTAAACCTTGAATTATATGGAAATTTTATAATTCAATAGGGTTACAAATACAAAGGATTCAAGTTTGGTGTGAATTGTAGAATTAATGAAACTTGGGGGTATGTATGGTTAATGTTGAAAGTGGGTGTGGATAAGGGGTGGAAAGCTGAGAAATATCTCAGTATCTTGTGTGTGAGTCGGTCAAGAGGCAGAGAAAGGAGATAGAGAGAAAAGAGAAAGCAAGTTTGGCTTTGTTCATCAATTTGGTAAGTAAATCAATCAAGGTTTCTGATAAAAGCTGTGTAGTTCTATGTTTGTAAAACGAATTTGAATGTGGAATAGGTGTTTGGAATCATAAACAACAGATTTGAAGAATCAGATTGTGCAAAGTGGGTATAACTTCTTTAAGAGGTGAGTTCATTTGTTCCTTGCTTAAATCAGTGTTTTCGTGTTAAATTAAACCTTGAAATAGCTGTATAAATTGGTTATGAACTGTATGGAATGGTCTGGAATGAGCTGAATAGAACAAACATCGATTTAGGTTGAATTTTAAGCTGCAGGTCGAAGGTTTCCGGATAAATTGTCGTATCCGGAAAACCTCTGTGATGAAGGTATCCGGATGTAGCAAGATACCGGGTAAGTTTCGAATTGCTTTAGTTTTCCGGATAGAATTAGTTACCGGATAGTATCCGGATTTCTTTAGTTTCCGGGTGTTGTCCGGATTAAATAGGTATCCGGAAAGTATGAATTATCCGAAAAGTTCAGTTTTCCGGAAACCCCTGTTAACCGAAAACTCCTGTTGTCCGGAAACCTATGCTGTCCGGACACTTTTGAGAAACTGAGAAAAGCTAGGTTCTTGACCCCATCCGCTAACCGAGGGGCGGCCCCCAGACCCCGCAAGGGCGTTGCCCCTTGACCCCATCCGCTAACCGGGTAGCGGAACCCCCGTGCTAAGTCGCCGAAGGGGTGCATTTGAGGATGAAGATACGATAGGTTATCTAGTATTCTTAGATTTGAGAATATGATATTAGTTGTAATATGTTGTTATGCATATACGTTAGTAAAGTGTAATGGATCCATAGGCACTAGTGTTTGGTAATCACATGGAATAGGCGTGTGGTATAACTCGTTTAATCGTTATTCCAGTGTGTGTGGGAAATCATGGAATAGGCGTGTGGTATTAATCGTTATTCCTGATTTCTAAGGAAGAGAGTGAGATTGACATAAGTGCTTGTGATCTCTGCTTCCTTACCGATAAATGGGCGTGTGTAATCGCGATTTATTGGTGGAGAGCATTGATCTAGAATCTTTGAAGATTCATAGTGTGGCTCTGGGGTATGATATGATGACGGAATTATTGTCAGTCATATTCATGAAATGTGGAAATGGGCAAGTGTGCATTGCAATTTCTGGAATGTGGAAATGGGCAAGTGTACATTGCAATTTCTGGAATAGATGTGTACGGAAATGGGCATATGTATATTGCGATTTCTGTATTAAGAGTATTATTCTAGACATGATATGATGATGGAATGTGTGTCAGTCATATTCATGGGATTGGATGAAGATCGTGTTAACGGAATAGAGTTACACGTATGGTAAGAAAAAGGGTAATCAGGTTTGATATAACTTGTTTACATTGATTTTGCAAATATTATTATGGAAACGAATGTTCTCACTAGGCGTTGTCCTAATCGTTTCAGATGATGTTTTCTTACCAGGTACTAGCTCGGGAAGGTAATAGGGATGTGGGACGAGCATTTTGGATTAGCGGAAAAGTCAATTAACAGAAGGAGTTTTGAAGGATTGCTTAGATAACTTAGTTAATCTGATTATAGTGGCATAATTAGATTAATAGGTTATTTGGAGAATTCTGTACTTGTAAATATACTCCTAGTGGTTAATTCACTTGATGTATATGAAAGTGGAAGTTTATTTTATCATAACTTGTTGAAATTTAAGGTTCAAATTAGCCCGGATTTTGGGGTGTTACAAGTGGGTCCTTTGGGGTTAGAAGATGAAGAGTCCTTAGGTTTGTTTCTTTCAATTCTTTCCTTTGGACAATCCTTTGCAAGATGAAAAGTGTCACCACAGTTATAACATTTTCTGTAGACAAAAATCTTTTTGGGTTTTTGCACTTTTTCTTTTCCTTTTCTCTTGTCATTAACTTGAAATGTTTTAGGACCAAAGAATGAGGTGTGAGGAGGAAAACTTAAAGTCCCATTACTTGAAGTGGAAGCGAATTTGGAAAGATTTCTTGAAGTGTTTTTGAAAGGTTCTTTCCCAAAATATGAGGATTTTCCTTTTAAAGAAACGTCGGTGAAGTTTGTGAGTCTCACAGATCGGGGAATAAACTTATCTTTTGAAGAGTTACACATCGGTGGAGACATCACATCGGTGGAGTTAGACTTAACTCCTTTGACAGACTTTGATTTTGAAAGATCAGGAGGGACATATTCATCAATCGCTAAATCCTTTAAAATATCATGGATAGGTTTTGAAAAATCATTGGAGTTCTCTTTTTCCATGTCTTGATCAAACGAAGATTCTTTAGCTTTTATGAACATTCCAAACTTTAAAGCTTCACCTAGATCTAAAGAGTTTAAGGAGATAGAGTCACAGGAACTTGATTCTGAGGCATCATCCCATACACTTGAAGTAGGATTAAGAGTTTGAGAAGATACATCAGAACATGTTTTTCCATAGCCTAAACCAAATTTGTTGTTACTAGAAATTTGATCTTTAAAGATTTGCTCAAGATTCTTTGATGAACTTGTCCATTTCTCAACAGTCTCTTGTTCTCTTTTTAATTTCTTAAAAAGTTTGTTTTTCTCTTTTGAAATCACATGATTTATGGTTTTCAAATCTTCAAGCTCAACTTTGATTTCCTCAAACTTTTCAAGTTTAGACAAACATATTTCAAGTTGAGAGGTGAGATTTTTTACTTGTTCAGATTTTCTTTTCTTACCATCCTTCATAGAATAGAAATCCTTAGTTAAGGATTCATAAGCATCAATCTTTTCATTGTCAGTCATATCATTAAAGGGATGTACCTGAGAGTATGATGTCGAGCACCCAGTAGACACCAAAGCCATTGGAGAGGTAGCTTTTTCAGAATCTTCCACATCTTCTGAGATGGCCATGAAGCACTTGTTGGGAGAGTTGTTGTCACTGTCAGAAGTTTCTTCTTCCTAATCATGAATTTCGGCCATGAGACCCTTTCCTTTCTTAAGGAGACCCTCATTTCTTTCCTTTTCTTTCTTGTATTTGGCTTTGTACTTCTCAGCCCTTTCTTGATGATCTTTGGAAGAGGATTGGGTATCTTTCTTGCCAAGGTTTGATTTGAAAGAGTTATTTTTGGGTTTTTCATACTTGGAGGAAAACTTGTCATAAGATGAATTTCTAGAGTTCATCACACGCTTACTTCTACACTCAGCTGCAAAATGTCCTTTCTTTCCACAGTTAAAGCATTCCTCATTTGTTTTATCAGACGAGGGAGTTTTTGTAGAAGAAAAGGGTTTTCTGAAAGATTTGGATTTGTTTGAAAAACGATATTTGTTTTTGAAACCAGCCAACATGGCTAATTCATCAGACAACTGCTTGACCGACATTTCTTCACCTTCATCATCGGCATCACTCAGATATGCCTCCGATTGGTGAGAAGAGTTGCTTTGGCTTTCATTTTCAGAATCTGATGACGGATAGGTGATGCGTGGAACACTTTGAGATTTCTTGGAGTCTTCACTGACAAGAGCAATAGAAGTGCCCTTTATCTCTTTAATGAAAGATTTCCTTTGTAACTTGGTTTGTTCAAAGTTGAAGAGAGTTCCATATAGAACAGTTAAAGGCATGTACTCAAGGTCCTTGGAAGTTTTGATGCAAGTACACATGTTTTCCCAAAAATCTGGGAGACAATCCATGAACTTGTTTAAAACTTCCTCGTTATCATAGACTCTGCTTAGCAACTTCAGATCATTCAGAAGAGAGTTAAAACGATTATAGTAGCTAGGAAGAGATTCACCTTTTTCATAAGTGAAGAGTTCATACCTTCTTATGAGAGAAATCTGTTTGCATTTCTTCACTTCCTATGTACCTTCGTACAGAACACACAGTGTGGTCCACATCTCTTTAGCAGTTTCAAAGTTAACCAGAGAATGATAGACTTCATCAGGAAGTGAGAGAGCAATGATAGCTCTAAGCTTTGAGTCAAGAGTAACTAGACGTTTTTCCTCATCAGTATATTTCTTTGGATTTTTGAGAATATAACGTCCAATACTTTTGGCTTTCTCTTTGTCAGAAGGTTCAGAGTCATCGGAATCACTAGAGTCCTTCTTCTCACCGGTTTCTTTACCAGACCTCTGCGTTTCATAGCGAGCCCAAACTCGAGGGATAATAGGTTCCTCTTTAAGAATGGTTGGATATCTAGTATCCACTCCTTCCATGAATACCATCATACGGCTTTTCCAAAGAGAAAAGTTGTTGGGATTAAACTTAGGAGGTTTGGTAATGGAACCATTTTCAGAAAAGTTGTTTTGAGAAGCATTTTCAACAGTTGAGGATGAAGAGGCAACCATCGCAGATCAAGTTTATGAGTTAAACTTTCTGCTCTGATACCACTTGTTAGTCCCAGATGGCTATAACAAGTATTGTAGAAGGGGGGGTTGAATACAATACTCAAAATTTTCACAATTTTAATTCTATTATTGAAAATCTTTCAACAAGAATTACACATAGAAAACTTAAGACTGTTGCGGAAAAGAACAAATAAACTATTCTAACAATCTTACACAAAGTATACTAACAAAACAACTAAGAACACTTAGAACAAAGCTATCAAGTTTTGAGCAATATGGATATTTCTTGCACTGCGAGAGATATCCAGAAAGCATAGTTTGCATGGAGTCTTCTACTTCCTTTTATAGTGAGGATAAGAGTACCAAGCATTAAATGCTTGGTACACATGTCTTCAGGAGACTTGCTTCGTACCAGTGGACTTCTGAAAAGTTGATATGTCAACATCACCTTTTCCTTGGTACAAGGTATAGAACCCATGCTGAAAGGGACTTTAGCTGAAAGTGGATAAAACGACAAATAGTCACTTTTACCTGGCAAAGGATATTGTCCCATAATGAATGATCTTCTTGATGTGTATTCCAATGCAATCATACCGAAGGTATTCTACCGATATGATTGACATTGGTCTTTGAAAAACATCTGCAACAGAGTCCATTTACACAAAGATCCCACCGAGATAAACATCCTTATCGGTGGGATGGATTTGGCCGATGTGTCAAGGCACCATCGGTGGTGTGCATGTCCACCGACGTGTGAAGACACCATCGGTGGTGAGGATGTCCACTGACGTCTGAAGACACAATTCGGTGGACATTGACTTGTATGAATCTTGAGAAGAGTCTTCTTAATTCCGCAAAGAGAATCTCTTCAAGCTTGGTTTCGGTTGATCTTCGACTTCACCGAACAGTTGCTATCTTGTACAAGTCATTCAAAGAACCATGCTAAAATATTCTAAGTAGGATTTTAGGGAAAACATCGGTGAGTCAATTTCAAATCTTTGGTGACCCAACAATTACCTCTTTTGATAAAAATCTTTTTAGCAAGGAGATAAGGGAGGATTCTTCTATTTTGAGGATCTCACTGATTTGTCATGGAGAAAATCGGTGAGATAGCTTAGTTTGGGTTGAGAAGTCTATCTTCAATCCGCATTGGTAGATTTACTTCTTCTTGATTTCGGCTGATCTTTGATTTCACCGAACTTTGAAAACATGACTAAGCTATAACAAAGAACCTAAAATTTATCTAAGTATAAAAGATGTTTTTCAAAGAATGTAAGGAGATCAGGAGGTCATCTTCAAATCTTTGATGACCCAACAGTTGACTTCTATTGTACAAGATTTGTTCTCAATAAATTTGTGTTGGCTTTAAAAATATAGTATAAATGAATGGTGTTACATTAAACTCGGTGTTTTACTATTTATTGCATAATTTTAGTGTGAAATTATAATGCGTTCTTTTGAGTTTGAAAAATAAATGTCATTTGGTTAACAAAAAGTGTACATTTCTATTTATTCCATATGTTCCAAAATAAATGTACACATTTCTATATATGTTTGTCTCAAAATAAGTGTACATTTTCAAAATAGATAACTAAATTCTCAAATTTACCCTTAATTAATACACAAATATTTAAGAGTTATGAAAAGAGATAAAGTAAATAAGGATAAAATGTCATTTAGTTAACAAAAAGTGTAATAATTATACATGTCTAAAACCGTGTTCCATTTCAATTGTGGACATTTATTTTGGGACAGGGGGAATATGTTTTTATATATAAAGATAAGGGTCGGTTCAAATAAAGAAAAAAGGCCCATTGATGAATCTATTGAAACATCCGAATAGATCTATTTGAAGATCCATATGTGATTTGACCTTATTACAAGCTATTCATCGTATATATGGGTTCACATATGTATTTTTAGATAGATTTTATGATTTTTTCAATAAATTTATATATGAATTCTCTTTTCTTAATTTCTCACGATATTTTGTCTTTCTTACTAAAACATCCCATCATATAAAAAACTTTTAATTTTGCGGCATTTTCTTCATTTATTTGCTTACTTTTTATTTTATGATTTTTATCACGTTTATAAAAATAAAAATCTTTTTGGTGTTTTTGATAAATTAATGTCTATTGAATATTAACTGAGCATGAGATTAAAACATAAGACTAACTTTGAAGTTATCTTGAAAATAATCTTCTTCTTTTTTTGGGGGGGGGGGAGGGTGGCAAATTATGATTGTAAGACATCAGTCCTTATTAAAGCACAGTGGCCACAAGTTGTGTACGCCTAAATTCAAACCTTGGACCAACGGAATATTCCACCACATCTCTAAGGCCTTAACCAGTACGCTACAATCTTTATTAAACATTACAACATTAAAGGCACATTATTATAACATGATTTTAATTAATCATTTTAATATTATAAGGGAAAAACGTGACAAGTTTCGATTATATTTATGGGTTTTGAAAACTAGAACTTGGTTTTGTTGTCTCATTCACATGAGTCATGAGATTGTATTTTAAATTTAATCTTTTTTGGAAAAAAATATATGATGTTGATTTTTATATGCTTATTCATGGGAAACATCTTTTAAAAAGACAAGATGCTACTATTGTGTTGCTTTATGTGGAAAAATATGTCACTTGCTCAATAATTTACTTGTATTTTAATAATTAATAATATAATATAATATTGTTTAACAGGGACGGACCTATAAAGGCTAGAACGGGTTTTGTGTATCCACTTAACCGATTTTTGTAAGTATATAAATTTTTTGGGTATAAACACTGTACTCGTTAAACTTTGAGTGGTACTTTGATTGAAATACTAGGAATACTAGGATCATCGACCAAAAAACTGAAAAAGTTTTTCGAAATTAACAAAAAACCCTAAAAAATTCTCGAAAAAACTTAAATATCCCTCGAAACGTTGTAATTCGG
This sequence comes from Saussurea involucrata, assembly GCA_033807775.1. NCBI lineage: Eukaryota > Viridiplantae > Streptophyta > Magnoliopsida > Asterales > Asteraceae > Saussurea > Saussurea involucrata. The sequence goes on from CM066313.1 coordinate 105,171,197, forward strand.
CTAAAAATACATTAAACGACTTTAAGAGCATTTAAACCACCTCAAATGTGTACCCACTCTGTAAAAATCTATAGTATGCTCTCCTTGTTTAATATTTGAAAGTATAATCTTTTTCAAGGTAATTATTTGAAAGTTTGGTATTTGATTTTATCATTGTTAAATATATTTTAAACCTTAGTCAATATTGGAATTTTTTTTGAGTTGTATAAACTATTTATACACGTTTTCCTAGGGGTGTTCATCGGTTGGATGTGAGGGGAACCAAACCGATCCAATCATCCATTGAATGTCCGATTTTCTCAACTGAACCGATCCAATGATTCATTGGATGTTGGATTTTTCCAATCCAATTGTTCGGTTTCATCCATTGGATCGGATCAGATCCATCCAACGTCCAATGGATGATCGGATCGAATCCATCCAATGTTTTTATGTTTCTTTTTAAAAAAATTAGTTTTTATTTTTTACAAATGTTATTAAATTATAATGTTTTAAAAATAAAAACTTTTTAATTTTGAAACTTTGAATTATAATGTATTGGATAGTAGTTGGATGATAACCGGATGGGTGGTTGGATGATAATTGGATGGATGGTTGGATGGTGAATCGGTTCGGTTTTGGTCGGTTCTGGACTATCATCCAAGAACCGACCGATCCAAATTGGATGTGGAAAAATTTGATCCGATCCGATCCGATCCGGTCCAATTACAATTGGATATTCAATCAAGGTCGGTCGGTTCTAATTGGATCGGTTGACTTTCTGCACACCCCTACATTTTCCTAACTTTTGGTGATGTTTAAGCTTATGACTTCTTGAGAGTCTGAACTATAACAATTACTCGGGTACTGTTATAGGTTTTTTTGATCATTTTTCTATTAAACCATGTAATCGAATTAGATATTATATATCTTTTTAGATTGTAAAAAATGTTTTATTTGTCTTGAACATTATATTAACCCATTATTTTTTTTTAAAAGATTTTAAGCTTTTGTATAAGAAGATACCAAATTAACTTGTTAAAGTCCCATATGGTATACCAAAAAAAAATATAATACAATATAAATTAAATAACAACTATTTTCCCACATTAAGAAAACCATTATATGTAATGATTTTAAAGAAGTATAAAACTAATTGTAAACCATGTACATGCAACTATTCCAAAAGGCCAATTTGATCATCACAATGAATCAATTGCCAAAGGATGGGTGTTATGTCACAAATCCACTTTATGCTAAAGCAATTCCTCTCAATAGTTAAATAAAAGCTTCCACAATATTTCATTATTACATTCCAAGAAACCTTTTTGTCCAAATATTACAAGATATAAAATCGATCTTAAAACCGTTTTATTTCAAAATCATAAGAAATCATTTGGCTGCATATGAGATTGGAATTTTGTTTGATTCGACTTGACTGTGTATCACCATTCACCAAGCTTTCGAGAAGCTTAAAGTTGAGACATACAAGGATGCGAATGAAGAGCCGAAAAATTAGATTTACCAAATATGAACACGTGGTCTAAGATCATCCATAACTTTTTCTTAATAAAAACACATTCGTTATAGTATTGTTGATATTTGGTTCCATGACATTTTTTGAATTGGTCACCTTCTCCCTGCCACTATAACGAGTCACTGCTATAAAAGTATACCATAATAAGTAAATACAGGTTAATCAATTATTATAGATAACAAAGAATAGCTTGATTATAACTACAATAGAGGCACAACTATTGAGAAATAGAAAGATTGGTTACAAGCCAAGCTCAGTTTACGGTTGAAATATTTTATGCAAATGTCACATCGTCGATGAATAAGAAGGTTGCTTGGATATGCCGAACAAGGAAATCAAGAATTTAAGTGGGGAAGTTTATAACAAACTCATCATAGATTGATAGAAAACAAGATTTGTAAGTTGATTATAAGCCTTTAAGTTGTGGGCAACCATCATTTTCTATCACGATTTTAAGTTGGATAAGAAGGTTGTTCGATAAACCTAACAAGAAAATCAAGAATTTAAGTGGTGGAGTTTGTGACAAATCGTCCTATATTGATGAAAAATAAGGTTTATAAGCTAATTATAAACCTTAATTTGTGGATAACCATCAACTTCTACCATATTTGATTTTAGACCACTAACTGACACTACTTAGATCAAGCGTATAATAACGAAACCTATTGATACAAAGAAAATTCAAGAGTTAATAAATTTTTCGCAGATTATTGGAAAAGAAGAAAATGAGATCGAAAGAAGCTCGAAATTTGGCATCGAAAAAGAGGCAAACGTCGACTAATGAGACTTTCCACACTAGTTAAACTAGCGTAGAAAGTCGCCCCAACCTCTATGTCTTTTAACCTTCAACAATGGCTACCGTGAGTTTCCACGTTAGTTAACTAGTGCCAAGACTAACTTGAGTCTCGTGAATTTCCACGTTTGTTAACTAACGTCGAAACTAGCCCTGACCCTTTTTAAGCCATATCCAACGTATTGTTACCTTTTTATTTTAGAGTTTTCTTTTTCTTTTGTCTTGTCTTAGTAATTATCCTAATTAAGTTATTAGTTTAACTTTTCATCATTATGTTTTCTAGTTTAGGATTATACTTGAATTTAAGTTAGTATAGTTATCTTTAAGGGGTGTTTGGTTGAGGGTATTGAGGGCTAAGGAATGAGAATGATAACGAAAAATGTTTTTTGGTTTAATATAATATACTGGATTCATTACCCTAAATTCATTAGTTTCCATACCCCACCAAATTGGGGGGAATGAAAATTCATTACCGCTCATCTCATTTCTCACACGTCCCTCCACCTCTCTGTATACTTTCTGCACATGTGAATAGAAATATTTCTTCAAATCGATTTTTCAGATCACTCTATTCACCGTAAGAAATCTGTTCGACTCTTATGGATGATGTTTAGGGTTTTCGCTTTTCTTCATATTTTTTTTAGTTCTTAACGGTTTCAAACATACACCTTAAGAATATTGTTCGACTCTTGTAAATGATGATTATGGGGATGATTGCTAGAGATGACTCGAGACGTTTTAGCGGTGCAACCGAAGACAGATACGACAACAAACAACGGAGGAGTTGGTATGCTGGTGAAGAAGAAGAAGAGAACCAACAGATGTGTTGATATGTCGGCGACCGGGTTTAGTCATGCTCGTAAAGAAGAAGGGAACCAACGGAGGCGTTGATACACAAATCCTAGATTCTGCAAAGATGTTTCTTTTACAACAGTTGTGATCTATGAGTGTTAACTAAACAACATCAATCCAATCCTCATTCCTATTCCTATTCCCCTATACTCCCAATCTCATTTTCATTCTCATTCTTTAAAATGAACCAAACACCCCCTTAGTTTTAGATTATAAATAGGGTTTATTTGTTTTCAGTATTATTGAATTTAGCAGTTAATAAAAATGTATCTTTTAAATAGTATTCTCTAGTTTTTTGAGTTTTACCGTATGTTATATTATATAAAAGTAAATCAAATTCACTTGAAACTTTTGTTGAAAAGAAATTTGGTGGGATATATGATAGTTTATTCTAGAAAAAGTAGAATTAGAAAATGAGAGTAGATGTGTGACATAAAAATTGACTTTTTTGGGTGAAGGAAATGAGTAGAGTAGAAATAATGGAGGGTGTAAAAGGGCAATAGTACAAACAAATAGGTGCCTTTTTTCATAAATGAGGGACCAATTTAGTATTCACCTAATTAATTACTATTATTAATTACACTTTTTACTCCACAATTTCAAATTATTGTCGGCAACACCAATTTTATAATTGTAGAGGTTTTAATAAAAAAAGATAAATATAAGTGAAAAATATATTTAAAAATACCTATGTGATACAATGTTACAAGTTTTGTATATAAATTCACATATATTTAAATAGATTTTATCATTAATTCATATATAAATAAAACATCTTTTTCACATTCATTTCATACCTTCTCTTTATATTTCTTATTTAGGCATTGTTTGGTAAAAAAAAAGCTAGCTTATAAGCTAAGGCATTGTTTGGCAAAAAAAAACTAGCTTATTTTTGGGGTACATGTTTAGATGACCATAAACTAGCTTTTTGAAAAGCTACATGGAGTAGCTTATGGGTAGCTTTTTGTAAATATTCTAATTATGCCCTCAGCAATATTAATTATTATTTATTAACTATTTTTTTAATATGTTTTTTTTGGTCATTTAAATGCTTATAAGTTACTTTTTGCCAAACGTGATTTTTTCATCAGCTAACTTATCAGCCACCAGCTAGCTTATAAGTCATAAGCTAGCTTATCAGCTAGTTTGCCAAGCATAGCCTTAGTGTACATGTTTGGATGATCATAAGTTAGCTTTTTGAAACGCTACTTAGAGTAGCGTTTCAGTAGTTTTTTGTGAATATTCCAATATTGCACTTATTATTATTTATAAACTATTATTATTAATAAATATTAATTTTTTAAATTTAATTATAATTAATTAATAAATATTAATTAATATTAACTGAAAATTAGTAAATTAAGTTTTAATAATACATTGATATTAAATTTTAATTATTTAGTATTATTGTTAATCATATAAATTATTTTTATTTATTTTTTAATATTAATGAATATATTTTAATTATCAATTAGTATTATTTTTTAATTATTATTTGATTATTTTCATATTGTATGTAACGGTTATTTAAAATCATAAATTAATTTTTTTTTCTAAAACTTGTTTTAACAAATTCAAAATTTATAGTATATATGTAATAATAAATTTTAAATTTCTTTATATTAACATATTATATTATTTAATTTTAATTTATTACATTGGTTGTATTAATTAACATATTATATTGTTATAAATTTGTTTTAATTACATAATTAAATTTGTACTTGGTAATTATTTGAAGATGTCTTTTTTGGTCATTTTACATGTTTATAAGCTACTTTTACCAAACGTGACTTTTTCATCAGTTAGCTTATCAGCCACCAGCTAGCTTATCAGCTAGTTTGCCAAACATAGACTTAAACGACCCCTTTTATAATATATTACAACTACAACTTAAACATAAATAAACCCTAGTTTTTTATAATCATTGTGATTATATTATTTGATAAACACTATGGTTTATAACATATCAGTGTTTGTAGGCGAATTTTGATAATCAGACGATAATAAAGATATCTACTGTCTATTTTCTTTTGATGGATTAATTATGTTGTGATTACCTTTTGTTTTTGTCAAATAACCAAGGGGCTGTTTGTTTACCTCTTAATAGTTCCGTTAAGAGGCAACCTCTTAATCGATCAGAAGTGAATCTTGTTTGGCAAAAAAAGTATGTCTCTTAATGGTTCTAAAACCCTCTGAATGGTTTAGTATCTTGGGCCACCCTTAACCATTCAACACACCGATTTCATTCTAAACAAATACCAAACAACCGTATTTTATTTTGCACTATATCATAAGAGTCTCTTAATCATTCTGCACTAAACCATTCAGTAACTACCACACAGCTCCCAACTTTTTATTGTAGAGGTGACGACAATATATTTATCTTTCAAGGAAAAATTAACAGTTATAATAAAGCAATAATAATTTCTGTAAAATATAAAATATAAGTTAAATCTTAAAATTGCAGAAAATAAAAGAAAAATATTATAGTAATAGCAAAATACAAATTCAATATTTTAAAACAAAGAAATTAATTTTACATAAATACAGCAATTATAATATCAAAAAATTGATTGAAAAACAAATTCAAATTCAAAATTATCATTATAATTATAATTTTTTCTTCATTCCTTGCATTTTAGCCCTTTTGAATAAAGGTAAAGTAGGTATAATGATAATTGCAAAGATGACAATTTTCCCTTTTGTACAAGAATCTTTTCCTTTTCTATGCCATACTTGGCCCCTCTTTTGGTTTTTATATTTATTTGAATATCGTATTAAATGGTTGTTTGGCAGTTGTTGAATGATTTGGTGTAAGATGGTTAAATTGTGAGAATGAAATATGGTTGTTCAGTAATTGTTCAGAATAAAATTAGAGTGCCGAATGGTTAAGGGAGGCCCAAGATACAAAATTATTCAGAAGGTTTTAGGACCATTAAGAGAAATACTTTTTTTTGGCAAACAAAATTCACCTTTTAGCGATTCAAATGTTGCCTCTTAAGGGAACTATTAAGAGGTAAATAAAGAGCCCCTAATTATTAAGTATGAATGTTTGTATACATAGGGCGTAAATCATATTGAAATCGTCTAAATGTTGAAAACCGTATACACCAATTTGTATGTGTTTTTTCATAGATGAAACAACATATATACACGTTTGATGCTCATACATTATTGTTTCATAAATGAAATGTTAACTAATGTTTTGTGTGTTAATAAACATAAAAAATATATTTATACATGAAACACACACTTTGTAACATATCAGGCCAACCGTACCAGATATTGTTCGCTTTGTTCACACACATAGACTCACGGTTTTCAAATTCGTTTGATAAAAGAGATATCAAGTCTCTTATATGGCAACATTCGTTCCCCTCCACAACCAATGTGAGATCTTATAATCCACCCCAGTTATCACACTAGTCTAGTTCCCGGCTCTGATACTATATGTAACATCCCAGACCAACCGTACCAGATATTGTTCGTTTTGTTCACACACATTGACTCGTGATTTTAAAATGTGTCTGATAGAAGGAAATTGATCTGGTGCATCTCGGTACATCTTATCTCGGTGCATCTCATCCTAATGTGCATCTATTTCTCATCCAACGGTTGATAACCACTTCCCACGTTAATATCATCTAACGAAGAATAGTCTGAGAATAATAGTTAAGTTGAGAATTGTAAGAAGAGATTTGGACCCTTAATCACTTCTAATCTCAAAACAACTCATGATTTGCTAGAAGAGAATTGATTATGTGCATGTTATTATTGTTGATATCTAAATAGAACCGATCAACGAGTAGAGATCCCTTCTTGCCATTCTCAACCTTCATTTTCACCCGAACACAACCTTTTATATGTATGCATATAGATATATTTGTGCATTTCAACTAGAAAGGTCGAAAATGTTTATTTATAGTTGAGTAAATTACGTTTTTCGTTCCTATGGTTTGTTAAATTTTGCGAATTTAGTCCCTGGGGTTTCGAAATTTGTTTTTAGTCCCTAAGGTTTGCAATTCATTTCTATTTTTGTCCTTGAGGCCAAAACACTACTTTTAAGTATGAAGGACTAAAACAGAAATAAATTATAAACCATAAGGATGAAAAAAGCAAAAGAATTTAAATCATAAGGACGAATAGGTAATGAATTACAAACTATAGAGATGAAATTCGTAATTTCAAAACCGGAAGGGAAAATAGAAAATTTCAACAAACCACAGGGACTAAAAATGTAATTTACTCTTTATAGTTCATAGACGAACATAACGATTAACCATTAATTAGGGTTTAATACAAAGTTTAGTTTAAGTACAACGATGATGTATATGTTTTGAGAAACGATCTTAAATACGACATGTCTTTTCATGAATTAATATAATAAATGTCAACAATTAATAACTTCATTCGTATTTTTATGTTGTTAGGTGCCAAAATTTGTTAATGCATGAATTTAAATTTTAAAATCCGAATTTAAATTTTAATCATGTTTGACATATTATATACTTGAAACTTTATATTATTTTTCGTTTTTCTGAGTAATTAGTTTATACTATTAACATCGAATGCAGATAAAATAGCTTTTTTATAGTCGTTATGCTTGTACTGCTTATCTGATATTTTTACAAAAACTTGATGACACATTAGAGCATCTTCAACAGATTCCTCATAATTTCTCATAAATGGAGAACCAAAAACCAAAATCTCCACAAAAAAAACATTAATCTCCAACAGTTTCTCCATTTTGGAGAATCCAACATTAATTAAAATATTAAAATATTTCATTCATCTATTAAAATATTATTCTCTCTTTACATATTTATTTTTAAAGTTTTCTATTGATCCTCTCACTTAATATTCATTTTTGATATTTGGAGAAAAAACCTTCTCTCTCCAACTTTCTCCATATTGAGGAAACCGGTGGAGCAAAATATTAACCCAAAATCCTCATTTTCTTCATTTTCCCCATTTTAGGAAAGCTATTGAAGATGCTTTTAAAACTTTCCCTTATAGAATTCTATATAAGTCAAAAATGGATTAAAATGGATTTTTTTTCTCTTTGAAAACCTATGTGTGTTTATAAATCATTTTTCTCGGATATAAAAAATAAACTTTCTTATATTTGAAAAAAAAAACTGAAAAATAATATTCTTGTAAGTAAAAAATTTATCCTCCATTTTTGGCAGACTACTTATAATTAACAAAATAAATATTTAAACACAAATTTTAAATTTAAAGTTTCTTATTTTTACTTTTATTTTCATAGGATTTTAATCTTTATAATATTATTGTTTATTTTCTTTTATTGATTCACATGCTATTACTATTTTTAACCACTTTTGTGGTGACCAATTCCAAATTTAACTCTATTCACCAACAAGAGGACAACAAAGTGTCCCTATTTTTTTAAATACTTTCTATTTACATATTTAATTTAGAGTAAATTTCACTTCTGGTCCCTATCAATTTTAACGGATATCGTCCTTAAACTAACAAAACTTAAATTTTTGGTCCCTCACGTTTGTCATTTCACTTTAGTTTTGGTACCTCCTCCTAACACTCGTTAACATTTTTCGTTAAGTCCAATTAGATGAGGGATACTATGGTCATTTTACGTATTTTCTTATTCATGTTCATGTTCCTAAATCAAACCCAGATATACCAGGGCACAAGGCTCCATCTCCGCCCAGACAAATGACTCCTTTATGATTCGACCACCATCTCCAGCAAACTTCGACCTCCATTTCTACCCATCTTACTTCCTTATCCGACCTCTAACCCCTACTCTCCCTCTCCCCACATGCATGACAATGGCAAAAGGGGCGATTAACAATTCTATAAATCAAATTTTATTTTAAATCCCATCTGGAGGCCAAGGATCTCGTTTTTGGAATCACCATGAACTCTAAAACATTTCTGGAGGTTCAAACCCAAAATCATTACCAAGGATACCAACCTATAAACAAAACAATTTTTTTAACCCAAAAGAGAAATCCAGATTTGAAACTAAAAACAAAACGCAAAAAAATCAAACCCATATTCAGATGCAAATATCATCGTGGTTTTCTAATCTTGGACCGTGAAGAAACGGGAAACGAGATTCAAGCCCAGAAACAAGATGCTTGAATCGTGAAACCCAAAAATGAGATGCTTGAACTATGAAGGAGATAGAGATGCTTGGACTATGACGGACACATGATGCTTAGTTCCTGTATAGTTCCAGAAAGAGATACGGATGTTTGGATTGAAATTCCATATAAATGCTTAGTTTTAGACCTTATTTATAATTAGAAAAATGTTTAAAATGACGAAAATACCCCTAATTTCAGTGGACTTAACGAAAAAAAGTTAATGGACGTTAGAAAAAAAGACCAAAACTAAAGTGAACCGACAAACATAAAGGACCAAATTTGAGTTTCGTTAGTTTAGGGACGATATCCATTGAAATGGAAAAACAAAAAGGAGATGATGTCATGGTTATTAACCCGTGAAGATACATTGCCTACTGTTTCATTTTACTTCCTACTTAACGTCAAATCTCATAAACTTAAATAAATATAGCGGTTAGAAGATTCAAGTTTAAGCATTGATAATGAGTCCATTTATGGGCCACACTCATAATTTTATTTAAAAGAAATTTAATATGGTTAATGTAAAATATAAAGTGTTCCCTCGAAAACCAATAAAAATTTCAATCAGGGTGCGTTTGGTACACTATACAGGAACAGACTGGAACAAGATGGAACATGCTTATGTTTTATCAATATAACCTCAAAATAAAATCCAATTCTATTCTAAAACATAAAATACGTCTTCTTTATTTTATTTTGTTCATTATTCAAATTATTAAAATAGAAAAAGAGGGATTTTAATAATTTTTGCTCCAACAACTATGCTATCTTGTATGCTAAAATAGAAAAAAGATGGGGGAGAAGAAAAATCTCCAAATTTAGAGAAATTTTATTGTATGCTAAAATTAGAGAAAAGAAGAAAGAGAAATAATATTTTATTCTTTCAACCAATAAGAGACATTTGAATTAAAAGATTAAGGAGAGAGAAATAATATTTTATTAATGTATTTATTATTTTAATATTTTAATTAATACTACAATCTCTAAAATAGATAGCTATTGGAGTTTGAAGCAACTTTTTTAGAGATTTTGACTTTTGATACTCTATTTTAGAAAAAATATAGCATAGTTGTTGGAGATGTTTTAATATTATCAATATAGCATGAGGTCCGCAAAAATAGGCCCGTAATTACGGACCTTCCTTAAAAAACCGAATCTGATTGATTTTTCAATTTTTTATTTGCATATTGCGGACCTAGGTTCGTAGTTCCGAACCTGGGACAATATTTTTTTTAAGGAAAATTGATCCAATTTGAATTTGTTTGGTATTTTGAGCTAGGTCTATAGTTGCGGACCTAGAATTACGGATCTAGTGTTATTTCAGTAAAAATAGAAAGACAATGATTAGAAAATGATACCACCGTAAAAAATGGGTAAAACAATTAATTTCGCTTATAAATTTTATATATTTAATCAATTAAAAATTAAATATAAAAAAATCAGATATATTTGATTAAAATACATGGGACCCGTAAAGGTACGGATAGTGAGATACCACCAATAATAAAAGAGAAAAGAAAAAGATAAATTTAAGAGTAAACTTCACTTTTGGTCCCTGTGTTTTATTGTTTATAACACATTTGGTCCCTATAATTTAAAAAATGCATTTTAGCCACTGCAATTAGCCATTTGTTCCGGATTTGGTCCCTCTGACAAACGTCCATCAGCTGTCAGACGTTAAGGGCAACCATGTGAGTTAACCATGAGGGTAAATCCGTCTTTTTACCTCACAAGGGACCAAATGTGGACATTTACTCAAACCCACCCCTACTCTCTTTCTCTCTCCTATCTTCTTCTTCCCCAACTCACCCCCTAAACCCTAAACCCACTTAATAAACACACACACAAACCCACTTAAAAACATTTAATACACACACACACACACACACATATATATATATATGTGTGTGTGTGTGTGCATGTGTGTGTGTGTTTGTGTATATATATATATATATATATATGTGTGTGTGTGTGTGTGTGTGTGTGTATTAAGTGGGTTTAGGGTTTAGGGGGTGAGTTGGGGAAGAAGAAGATAGGAGAAAGAAAGAGAGTAGGGGTGGGTTTGAGTAAACGTCCACAATTGGTCCCTGTGAGGTAAAAAGACGGATTTACCCTCATGTTTAACTCACATGGTTGCCCTTAACGTCTGGCAGCTGACGGACGTTTGTCAGAGGGACCAAATCCGGTCCGATGGCTAATTGCAGTGGCTAAAGTGTATTTTTTAAATTGTAGGGACCAAATGTGTTATAAACAATAAAACACAGGGACCAAAAGTGAAGTTTACTCTAAATTTAACAACCACCGTATTGTTTTTTCCATGCCGCCGGCAGTATATACGAATTTTTATTAAACAAAATAACTTATTTTTATTCCATTTTATCTTTAAATTATTTTAAAATGTATATATTTATTTTAAATTAAACAAAATAATTTAAAGAACATTAATTCTATGGGTTATACCTTAAATTTTGGTCCATATGGTTTGTGAAAAATAACACTTTTTGGTCGTTGCAGTTTTGAAATCACTAGATGATCATTGTGGTTTCCAAAAACATTCAAAGTTGGTCCATCTTTCTAAACGGTCGTAAAAAGTCCAATTATATGAGTGATATTTTTCCGATTTTTTTGTCTTTTATCCAATCAAAATCTATTTTATGTTCTTGATCCCTGTCGTTTTTTATTGGGAAGAGACAAAAAATCGATAAAGGGATGAAATTGTCCCTCAATTAGCGAAACTTTTTATTGGTTGTTAGAGAGAGAGAGAGAGAGAGAGAGAGAGAGAGAGAGAGAGAGAGAGAGAGAGAGAGAGAGAGAGAGAGAGAGAGAGAGAGAGAGAGAGAGAGAGAGAGAGAGAGAGAGAGAGAGAGAGAGAGAGGTGTCAAACCCGGAAGTTTTTGCAAACCATGATCATCATATTGTAATTTCAAAATTGCAGGGACGAACACATGGACTAAGTTTATAGTTTACTCTTTTGTTAATTTTCAGAATGTTTTTTGAAAATATTTTTATATTTCATCTATGCTAAGTCAACGTCAAGTCAACATTATGTAACAGAACTAACAAATTTCAAACTATAAACTTTCGGACCAGACTATGTTTTCGAATGTAATATATATAGGCTTGTAAACGAACTGAACGTTCAGTGGTTCGGTGAACCGTTCGGCGGGAAGTTCGTTTATGTTCGTTTATTTAATAAATGAACGAACATGAACATGTTTTTTTGTTCGTTTAGTTAAATGAGCGAACATGAACAAAATTCTCGTTCGTTCATTTACGTTCGTGAACGTTCGTTCATTTACGTTCGGGAACGTTCGTTCATTTATGTTCGTTTATATTTTATATTATAAAATTTATATATAAATATTCATATGTGTAATTAAAATAAAACAAATGTATATTAGATGTTGGGCCTTCTTAACTTAATTTGGGAATTATATTTTGGGCCTTCATTACATAAATTAGGACTTATATGTGGACATTTTTAACCTAGTTTACATCCCTACCATTGTTCGTTTGTTTATGCTTGTTCATTTAAGGCTGTTCATTTATGTTTGTTCGTTTAAGGTTGTTCATTTATGTTCGTCCGTTCGTTTATGTGCGTTTACGTTCGTTTAGCACTTAAACGAACGAACACAAACGAACACGAACACGAACACACCCATTTCTTAAACAAACGAACACGAACACCTAAGATTTTGTTCGTTTACCGTTCGTGTTCGTTCATTTGTTCGGCTAAGTTAAACGAACGAACACGAACAAGCCTCCGTTCGTGTTCGTTCGGTTCGTTTACAAGCCTAAATATATAGTTCATTTAGCTTGACTATATTCTTAATTAAGGGTATGTGGAAAATCATCTGATTCATTTAAAACCGACCAGTCATAATTAGATATTCAATTTAATAGGTTAGACCGAATTCAAAACTTTTAAATCCAAACTGGATCAGTCAGGTTTCTTGGATGGTAGTCCATAATCCAATAAAACCGAACTAGAATCCAATCCAATTATCATCTAATTACAACCGATTCAATAAATACATATAATTAATAATAGTTTACAAAACTGTTTTTAGTTGATATTTATATGTATCATTTATTTAAGAAGTTCGAAAAATATATCTATAATTAGTTAATTGGTGGATTATTGGTTGATAATTAAATTAAAATATTGAATGAATCCAATCCGATCAAATGGATAATTAATGATATTATCCAATAGATGAGATAGATCTGCTCCAATCATCCAGTAGATTGGATTAGAACGGTTGTAAAATATCAATTAAATTGGAACAAATGGTAAAATCCAACTTTAAGTGGATGATTGGAGCGGATCGGATCTACCCGAAATCATTGAATTTTAACCCATAAACGCCCTAACTTTGATATGTAATTTAATCTATCTTGTCTAAAATAGAAATCGAATAAAAATTGTGTTCTATAATTTATCCACTTCTATTGTGATGTGCAAAAATAGCCTCATTTTAAGTTTTGGAGTTTTGGGTTGAAGGTCCAAGAGCCCAATAGCACATATTGGGCCAACTGTTGGCTTGGATGATGAAATACAAAGTTAGAGATTGTACCCAAATATTATGTTATTCGAGTTCAATTTGCTTAGATACAAAAAACTGTACCGATACGAGCTCGATTTTATAATTAGAACCACATTCAATTTTGTGTCGAGAAAGAGTTTGATTACTCGAAATAAGCATAAGCAGTTCAATTTTAGCGAGAACGCTCGAAAAATATTGAATCAGTTAATTCTGGACGGTTTAACACAACATAGTTTTTTGACGAAAAGTATATTATGGCATGGCCATTTTGCGTGGTTGTTTTCACCATTAGAAATTTAGTATTGCTTCAATGGAGGGTTATAATGGTAATTTGTTGTTATTCAGGCTGTTCATTCAGAATAGTTACCAAACAACCATATTTCATCATGCATTATATCATACAGCGCCTCTAAAGCATTCCGATTACTTAACCATTATACATCAAACCATTCAGTGACTGCTAAACAGCTCGCTAATCGTAATTTTTGACATACCACAACAACCAAAAGTGTTGTCCACTCATAAATAAATGAAGAATGTAATGTTTATAATCTAATGTGATTAAATACATGAGTAGAAAACATAACACCCATGATCAAACGTGATTTGGAGAATTCACTACTTAGTATGACCCATGACACGATCAAAACTAAACATATAAATAACGCAACGTTTAATGAGTATAATTGTATAAATATAACAATTATGTCATCTTTATGAGTGCGTTTGGTACGCAGACATGATAGAACAGAACAGGACGGGACAAGACAGAACATGACAGAACAACTGTTCAGCATTTGGTTGACAGAACTGGACAGACCAAAACATATAACATTAGACAAAATAAAAGTAAATAAAAAATAATGAATGAATAAAATATAAAATAGAACGTGTATTTGATGTTTTAGAAGATAATTAGATTTTATTTTGAGATTATATTGGTAAAACATAAGTCTGTTCCAGCTTGTTCCATGGGGTGGGGGTGGAACAAGTCTGTTCCAGCTTGTTCCACTTTGTTCCTATCTGTTCCACATAAAAGGTCTGTCAAACATGGGACAGTAATCTCTGTTCTGTTCTGTCATGTCCTGTCCAGTGTAACAAACGCACCCATATAGGATTACACATGATTTGTTTACATAAATATAATGGTATCTGATCATCTAAATGAAGGTATGTGATTGTATATATTAAAACAACATTGTTATTTGATCATGTACACGATTATATGTGATAATAAATAATCGTGATAAATAATTAATGGAAAAATAATATAATATAATTGCCAAAAAAATAAGTAAAAACAAATTGGTTTTTTGGTATAATTTAATTAGTTAGGCATGTAGCTCAGTTGGTGAAAAAATGAAATGATTTTGTTCAAATACACCACAACTTTAAGTTGGAATTGTTAATAGCATCTCCAACAGTTTCTTTAAAATAAAGAAAATTGCATTTTTATTCTCTAAATGGCTCCAACAGCTTCAAATAGAGAAAACATAGAAAAACTCCAAGTTTAGAGAATTCTCTAAAACTTGATAGATGGAGAGAGAAAATCTTTTTTTATTCAATTCCACCAATATGGTTGACTTATTATTATTTTTTTACAAATTCTTTTTAAAAGATTTATTAGGATTATAAATTAAACTAATATTTTAATAATATAATGAATGTTAAAATCTCTAAAATAAAGAATCTGTTGAAGCTAAATGTAATTGTTTTTAGAAACTTTGACTTTTGAGTCTCTATTTTAGAAAAAAATATAGACAGTCTGTTGGAGACGCTCTAACCAATCTTTTTACTCAAATATGGCAAATGAATTGATAAAATAAACAATTCACATGCTTTTCACGTTCATCACCCGTTTGGTTTTTTCTAATAGATTCACTCGTTTGCTTATCTATATCTATACTCCTTTATAAAAAGAATAAGAAAACCGTTTTTCAACATTCAGTTTTTCTAAACTCGGTTACTCTCTAAAAATCAGTTTTTTCTAACCCACGTTTTCCATATCCCGTCTCCTTCTCCACGATTCACACACTGCCCTAATATTCACACACTGCCCTAATATCTCTCATTTTCTATCCTCCCTCCCTCTGGTTCGTCCTCCCCACGATTTCCCTCCTCCAGGCTTCTGATTTTACCCGTTCCAAGAATAAATAAGTTACATAAGAGGCTGTGATGATTGAATTGCGATCTAAGTAAAAACGGGGCCGGGATTTGAGAATTTCCGTAGCTTGGCGTGGCAGAATCGAAGGACGGCAAGTGCGAGATACACCGGTGAGAAAGAAATTTGTATTCGATTTGATTCCGAATTCTGAAATTGATTTCTCTCTGGATCTCCACATGCAACCTCTTGTTATTGCAGCCATGGAGGTCTAACCTTCTTGTTCCGATGGTAAAACTAATCTGAGCCTCCATTTTTCTTCCGATTTACACACTTCAAACATTGCAGAAAGTTGAATTTTTTTCTTATGATTCATCGTTCAAGATCTTCCACGAAATCATTCATCGCTGCCATGTTCATGATTGTAACCAACAGTTGGTGGTTGATGTCATATTTTTAGCATTTTGTCCAAATATAATTTTCTTCTTCAATCTATTGTCTACCATTGTGTTTTCAAGGTAATGACATTCTTCCTACTATGATTTTTTTTTCTGTGATCTACTATTGTTATAGGGAGATATGACAAACTTATTTGTTTGCTTTCACGATGCAGGAACATATGAAATGGTTGAGAATTCAGGTATTATTAAGAAAGTTATTTCCTCCAATTAATGGTTGATTGTTATCACTCTCATTTAAAATTTTAAAATGTATTGTTTGTGATGATTCTGGATTGTAAGGAGAAAATTAAAATTTAAAATAGCTATTCCATATATTTGGATTTATGTATGGGTACAGGAGCAAGAATATGGCACTAAGATTTTGTATCAGCTGCGAAATTGGATCCGAAGATTATGTTGTGGTAAGTTGAATGGAAAGAATTTGAGGCAAAAGTCTGATTGACAGATGAGTTGGTACATATTATAGTGTTAATGGTGTAAATGTTTGTCTCGGTTGATATTCACTATATTGAAATATGAGCCACTCAGCTTATATATGCAAAATGAAATTTTGAAACAATTTTAGCTTCAACTAGGACCAAGAAATTAGTGCCTTGTGTTCAATATGTTCTTTTGAGGAAGTGGGTTCATTCTTGAGGCTGAAAAAATAGGTACTTTGTTGAAACATGTAGAGATATTCTGTATTTATATTCAAAGAGCTAAGAGCAACAACAGTAAATAGAAAGAAAAGAGGGTGATATGTAATTACATCTTTGAGCCGTTTTGGATCTGTGTGGAGGAGAGTCAGTAAATCCTTCACAGTATTCACTTCTGCATCTTTCAGACGTTTATAGCGGTTACCCTTATAGCTGATTTGTTTTAAATGACACACCTTAGCAAATAAAGATGGGTGGAGGTGTTTTACATAATCTGAAAATGATATATCAATGGCTCTACATGTTGGACCACCAATCATAAGAAGAGAAGCCCTAACTTTTGTGTCTGTAACCTTCTTGATTTTTAGTCTTTTCGTTTTGTAAGGTCATAATGAATTGCATGTTCTTAGAGAAATCATTTGAAATCGAATATACTAAACATCAGTAGGATGAATTAGTTCAAATGAAAATGAGTTTGAGTAATTCACGCGTAGAACCTCTGACTCATGCCTTATGTTGGTAGGTCTCTCGACAAAATATTAATCCCCTATAGCAGATTTTTTTCCCTCATTATGTAAGATCTTAAGAATCTAACACAATATTTGCATAAAGTGAACTTTTAGCTATACATAACTAATTCTTGGTGCATTTAGTTGAACTTTTGAACTTTTAGCGGCATCCCATAAGAAATCTACTCATGGATCGTTCAGGTTTCATTATTTGATATCAGATATGGGATTTTAAATGGGAACTAGGATAAATCTTGTTTTTCCACTAACATTATTTGGTTTTGCAGGTTTGATATTATCTTAATTGATGGTGTCATGCATTTGGTTGACGTTTTGTTTAGAGTTAAAGATCCTATGAATGAAGAATATTTGGTTTGTTAAGTTTTCCTTTTACTTACTCTTTAATTTATCCTCTTTCTTTGAGTTAATTTCCTAAAATTGCTTCATATGGCAGAGGGCAGCTTGGCTGCGTGCAGAACCTCATTGGGAAGCCTCATCCTACAAGCGGTTAGTGATTTGTAGTTGAAATACGTATACCTTCACCTTCTTGGATAACGTATTTTAGCTGTTACTTTTTGTATATAAACTTTCAAAATGCAATTTATTTAAAATATCTTGAAATGTTCAATTTGAAGAGCTAAACTTCATCACTGTGCCAATTTTCAGGCACGCCGAGGTTGTTAGAATGAAGTATGTTGATCAGGTAAGACAATAATTCTTTGATGAAGGGTTAATATTTTTAGTATTTGAATTGTGAAACATGTATTCAAACATAACACCATCACATATTTGTGGGTGAAAATGTTTAATAATAATGATGAAGAGATGCTGACATCTGCAGAATAAGATATTCTTGAACTGTTTTTTCTTCTTCTAGATTTCCTCCATAAATGTGATTTTCAACAAGAATATAAAAAATAAAAAATAGATGAAAGCTTTGAAATCCCGGTTATTGATTCGTGAATGTGACATGGTACTTAATGTGCAGGAGTTCAAAGCTTTGAAAAAAAGATGTTTAGGTCAGGATGGGAACTTGTTGTAGTGCTTATGTCTTGTTGTTGTATGTCTGTTTCACTGCTTCTCGCTTTTGCTATGTTTGTTTATTTTATCTTTTGCATTTCATTTGAGCATCTTTAAATCAACTTTTAATTTGCTTGTTGTTTTGTTAGTGTACTAAAGAATTAGAATGGTGATTCATGTTGCTACAAAAATATACGAGATGCTAACAGAGCACTGCTGGTGTCTTCTGTCAACAAGTTGGATGCTCAATTTGTTGTGGTGATCATAAATACTTGGATGCTACATACGTCGGGGAAACAAGAGAAGCTGATGAGGTAATTGTTGGATTTTCAAGTGATGCTGAAGTTGTTGTCTGTTTTGTAGTTCCTTTTTGGTACTTTCGCATATTAGTTGGGTGAAAATAAAGGTTCGTCAACTAAGCACCGTCTTAAATATTATCCTTTTGAAATATGTGGGATGTAAAAAGAATTATCATTTATGTGTGTATGTATATATATATATATATATATATATATTTATATATGTATATGCATACGTGGTTTAAGGTGTTTTGTGTCTTTATTTATAGATAATAATAGCTGTCATTACATTAATATTATTGCATTTATGTGGTTTTTATATATTGGAACAACTCTTAAAGACCTTTTATGATGTTAGATATGGATGACATGAGATATCAAAAACTATTAGGGTAAGACTAATATGTCTACTGCCTTTGTGTACCAAGTTAACTGTGTATCTTGTATGTAAGTGGCATTTGATTAATTCAAGAGATTGAATATTAGATTTTCATTTCTAGAAAGCTTTTGTTTATTTCTATAATGTGTTCAAAGTAAATAAAACCAAGTTCAAGCGGCCAGGACCGGGTAGGCATTTTATTATTAGTTACATTCATTACTTTGTTTGATTAATAAGCAATTAAGCATATAAGTCTATTTTGTGTCATAAACCAACTTTTTTAGCTAGATGTAGAAATATAACTTCAACTTGATCTATGCTTATAGAGTTATAGTCATATCTGGTCTTAATTTTGTAATAGAAAAAAAGTGAGACACAATTCGGATAAAATATGTTTCCCATTTTACCACCGATGTCTTAATTTTGGTACTTCTGATAACTTTCTCAAATAAGTAGCAGTTTAATACTTTAATAATTCAACTGATGTTTGATATAAGATGAATCGAAGGTCAATTTGACTGAAAGAATTATTCAATTTGCAAATAGTCATCAACAAGAGTTGGATGTTGGCCAACTTTTAATGGGATGTCACTTTGGACAACCTATAATGTGGAAACTGTTACATGCAACCATAAATATATGTTCTCCCTTTTATAAGTAATGAACATGTCTCATGATACCAATGCATCAAATAAAGGTTTCCAATATACCAGAATTTTTTTATAAGTAATGTACATGTCTCATGATACAGTGCATCAAATAAAGGCACTTCTTCAGAATGTTGGTACCTTTTTCTGTCCCTATTACATTGACTGGTTTGGAATTGAAGCTGCTAATGAAATCACTATTATAGAGATTAAGCCTGAGCCTCCATCTCAGTCATTGAGACCACTTTGTTCTGCTTTGATTCAGTGGGAACATGGTGACAGGAATTCAGGAACTATCAAGGCAGTCACCCGATTACTCGATTACTCTGGTTCTGATGTTGGTGATCGAATTGTGTCCCGCTGCATCGCGCGGGTACGATGACTAGTCTTTATTAAATATACTAGTCAGTATACCCGCGCGATGCGGCGGGAGGTAAATTTTTATTGGAAACCACATGTCTTTGTCCCGACGGTATCTAGATATGTACCCGCGCGCGATGCAGCGCGAGTGTTAAACTTTTTTGTAAATTGTGATTGAAAAATTAATACCGTTATTTATAGAATGTTCTCTACCCTCTAAATTTCGTGGTTGTTTATAAGTAAAATGTTATCATAAAAGCCAAACGAAAAATACGAAGGTTGAATCTTATAAAAATCAATCATTTTATATAGTTTATTTGAAGAAATGGTTCATCTATTAAATCTCAATAGAATTTGAGGACTTTGTTTTTTACAACTTCATATTAATTGAATACAAATAGTAAAATGTCCTTTCAAAAATCAACGATCATATACGAACATCAAAATTATCATAATATCAAATTTTTCAAACAATTATTTGAAAAATGGTCCTTAGACCTTAAGTATAGAATAATACATGCTTGAATCGTCCTTATGTTTTGCAAGAAAATAGATCTTGGTTTAACTGTCATAGCTTATGAGAGAAAGTTTAGACTTTAGAGTCTTCAATTCTCCTAAATAATCCTGGGTATCTTAAGATGACTCTCACTTCAGAAACTATTCCATTTAAGTTGCCCACTAAACACAACTTCATTGCTTCATCTAACGAATTCTCTTGATATCCGTATATTTTTCAGAGAAAGAAAACCTACTCACGGCATCACGATAAACAAACAATATTAGATCACGACGATGATGATTTCTGTGAATGAACCCACTTTCTTTATAAAGTAGGATAGGGGTTACAGGATAAGTGGTTTGAAGTTTCCTGATCAAAAGAGCTGCATCAGGCTAAAAGCTTGAAAAAATGATGCATCTGTCTTAGAAAAATAAAAAATGAAAAAAATAAGGGATTAAAAGTAAATAGAATAACTAATTATAAGGGTATAAAGTGTAACTCATAAATTGAAATTGTTTGGCTTTTAATATAAAGTTTTTAAATTTAAAAACAAAATATGTAAGAAAAAATTAGTTAATTAAATCCAAAAATGTTCTAATTTTGTGCTCATTTCGAAGTTACTGACGAGACGATTATAATGGTATAATTGTAAAAAAATGTATTTTTAATGCATTGTAGTTCATATACAATTATTTATGTTAATACGATAAGGGTGTAAAATAAAAAATGAAAAATGAAAAAGTAAGGGATTAAAAGTAAATTGAAAAACTAATTCTAAGGGTATAAAGTGTAACTTATAAATTGAAATTTGTTTGATTTTTGAGAGACATGGGAGATGTCAGCTTTTAGCATACTTGAATACAACCTGCCAAAAATAGAAACCAGAAAGAACCCATGAAATACTAAAGCTTCTAATGACGGGAAAAAGATAGAGAAAAATAACTCTAATAGGCTTTTAATATAGTAGTATATATAATTACGTAAAAGTTTTTAAATTTAAAAACAAAATATTTAAGGAAAAATTAGTTAATTAAATCCAAAAATATTCAATATTGGGCTCATTTCGAAGGTATTGACGAGACGATTACAATGGTATAATTTGTAAAAAAAATGTATTTTTTTAATGCATTATAGTTGATATACAATTATTTATGTTAATAAGATAAGAGTGTAAAATAAAAAATGAAAAAGTAAGGGATTAAAAGTAAATTGAATAACTAATTTTAAGGGTATAAAGTGTAACTTAGAAATTGAAATTGTTTGACTTTTAATATAAAAATTTTAAAATTAAAAACAAAATATTTAAGAAAAAAATAGTTAATTAAATCCAAAAATATTCACTATTGGGCTCATTTCGAAGGTATTGACGAGACGATTACAATGATATAATTTGTAAAAAAATGTGTTTTTTAATATATTCTTGTTCATATACGATTAATTATGTTAATATGATAAGGGTCTCAAAGATGGAGATTCTCGTTGTGATCCCGTAATCATCGATGCTTCCGCCATCAAAGCAAATCTGCTCATTTGCCTTGGCAGGATGATCCATCAAAGGGAATTGTTTCCCATCTACCATCACCTGGAGAACAACAAATCACCCATGAATATCAAAGTGCCAATTTGCTCAACCAGCAAATTCTCGACTTGGAGGTCCATTATTACCCTTTTTGTTTGAAAACATAAAATTCCCATGTTTGCTTTCTTAGAAAGATGGGTAATCTAGTACGAAAACATCAACAAGTGAACATGGGTCCATTCTTACACTTTTTGGAAAGCGTTCCGGGTCATTTACCTTACCAGATGAACATGGAAATGATTGAAATCTTACC
Organism: Saussurea involucrata; assembly: GCA_033807775.1. Classification (NCBI taxonomy): domain Eukaryota; kingdom Viridiplantae; phylum Streptophyta; class Magnoliopsida; order Asterales; family Asteraceae; genus Saussurea; species Saussurea involucrata. Next base: position 105,193,784 of record CM066313.1, read on the forward strand.
CGACAAAAGTGAAATGATTGAAATCTTACCCGACAAAAGTGATGATAAGCACTATGAGTGTTACCCTATTTTGATGGACTACAATCTTACCCGTCAGGCACCATATAACTTCAACATGTTCTTTTATTCTTTTCGTTGGACTATGACATGGTAATCAGCCAAAGAAAAGAGAATTTGCTATCTTAGATAATTTAAATCATATACGTTCCACCATCTTGCATACATACCTGAGATCTTCAAACCACATAAAACCCATATCAAGATTCCCACCATCTCACATCCTGAAATATTCAAAAAAAATGTAAAAAAAGACCAATGGAAACATGGAAAATTAAAATACTTATGCTTTGGCATTGGATGATTTAACACAACCTCAAGAACATATGGTTCATTGTCTGAACAGTATTAATGAACTCGAGAGGCCTTTACAGATTGATCATTAACAAAGCTAGATTAAAAATTCTCATATGTTAGAGCAAAATCAAACATATTCATGTAGAAACACATTGCATCAAATAATCAAGGGCTAACGAACGGTAGAGATGTGTATGTGTTCAGGCGGTGTAACTGTGTGAGAAAGACAGGCGACAAAAACAAATTAACCGACATACAGCTAATGATGGCGCATCCAGGGACCATCTTTATAAAGATCACAACCAAAACAACCGCCGTCAATCCCTCTACCATGTCTGCTCTTCCACCTTCACCACGACTCCTACCACCAAATGACAAGAATCACAATGTAAAGTAGTCTTGATTAAGTATACATTATATCATATCTTCTAATAATAGTTGGTGCTTCTAACAAACATTACTTGAAGGTTAAATATTGTAAAGGTTGAAACTGTTCTCATAGAAAGAACAGGATAAAACGTTACCAAGAGATTATTTACACGTTGAAGGAACTAAGCAGACATATTACTTATCCACTAAATTAAACTTTGGGGAGAGAAAAGCATTTTGCACATATGGCAGCTTCTAACAAAATAGTAAATCCTAATTAAAATGATTCATTCAAATCATTTTAAAATCCATTTCCATTGCCATGTGCATTTCTATTTTTGGGTGGAGATTCAACCTCCAGACTTTTTTTGTATAGCCCCTGCATGTTATCTCGTATACCCACTCACAAGCCACCCGTTGCTGCTCTTTAGATATTATCAAGAAGAAGAAAAAAAAGAAGAGAAAACACACATCCATGTTACATTAGACTTCCATTTGGAATGCATGGGAATAAATCATACTCCTAAAAACCTTCTCTGTCATCTTAACAAAAGGTGCATGATCATTCATACAATTTACAATTTAGTTGTCGTGAAGTTTGTGTTCCATACTTGAGCAAAGGCAGCAGACTATTAAATAAATCTAATGAATCTTCATTCAATCAAAATTCGGTCTAACTATATGTTGTGAAACACGATGTCAAGACAACCCATGATGTAGTAGGATAATTTCTAGTTATATTCCCTTTCTAAAACTTTATGGCTAGAGCCTTCAAATTTTGTGCTAAGCCAACCCACTATCTCATAGAACACACAAGAACAAGAAACATAAAAAATAGAGAAAAATAGTACTACCACAAATGGTAAAAAGAACAAATAAAATAAATTATGCATGTTTTGAAAACTGGGAATCATCAAGAACTTGAATCAAGATTAGATGAAATCTCACATGCAGCTCCAATGGAAAGCTAATAAACTTGTTTAAAAGATAAAACGAAAACTCTAAAAAACAAAAACAAAAACAGGAAACAGAAAACAGAAAACAATGGCATAGCAATGGCGGATAAGGAAAAATTAGGTTAAAATGAGGTTTCTTTTAGACAAAGAATACCAACTTCCATCCTACTTCCAACCACCCATCCCCATAAATTAACATAATCTAGAACTTGCTAAAAAAGAGCATTAACATAAATGAACACAGATCCTTTTTTCTTCCCCTAAAAACCCAGATCAAAAAGAGCATTTTCAAATCTAGAAAACTTTCTTCCCTGAAATTAACTTCCCAAACTCCGTTATTGATAGAGTGCAATCTCCTGGACATCAAATTTAATCCTTGTTTCAAACACAATAATCATATAGATTACCATAAGAAAAACAAAAGGATTTTCTCAATGGCATGTTAATAAACAAATAGTAAGCATTTAGAAAATCGTGATGAATGATGATATCATAAAAGCTAAGAAAACGATGAAACAGAAATGGGTTTTGAAAATTAGAAGAAAAAACAGGGATGAATGAAAAGAAATTACCTGGACATGAAGAAAAGTGGACCTTTTGCTCTCCTCCATTTGGAACCAAAAAGCCTGTGAATTGAAAATGGTTTTTGAGATGAAATTAATCTATAATCGACTATAAATGATAAAAGAAGAAGAGCTCCATAGTTGGTTCTCTCTCTTTCTGTTTGAAATGTATCTTTTTGGGTTATCACTTCGAAAAAATAAAATTTGTTCAAAAGTAAACCTTACCTGGACTCGAGCCAAATCCTTATCGATTCAGAACCGATTGATACCAAAAACCTACATCCACACCAAACCAAAAACTTACCCAACAGGTTAAAACTTTACCAGAATTCAAAACAAAATTTCATTACATCGCTTCAAAACCCCAGCAAAAACCTTACCTCAAAATGAATGCCTTCAAGCAGGAGAAATCGGTTCAGAACCGATTGATACATAAAACCTACATCCACACCAAACCAAAAACTTACCCAACAGATTAAAACTTTATCATAATTCAAAACAAAATTTTATTTCATTGCTTCAAAACCACAACAAAAACCTTACCTCGAAATGAATGCGTTCAAGCAGGAGAAAAGGAACCGATCGGGAAATTCTAGGGTTACCAAGAAGTAGAAGAGTATATCAAATTGAAACCAAAATCAAAGATTTCAAAACCAAAATCAATCGATTTCAAAACCAAAATCAATCGATTTTGAAACCAAAATCGATTTCAAAACCAGATTTTGAAACCAAAATCGATTTCAAAACCAGATTTTGAAAACAGGAAACCAAACTTCTTAAAAATCTACACAAAATTAGGGATTTCATACCTGTGATCGACGCTCTTCTTCGATTTCCACCTGATGGGGTCTGATTTGGGAAATCAAAACACTGACAGAGGAGGAGAGGCATGGAGCAGAATATATATGTTAGCAAACGTGGGAATGGAGGGGGAGGTCCGAGGTCGTGTGAGTGGGGAGAAGGAAGCTGAAGGAGATCGTGGGTTGCAGAAAATGGGGGAGAAGAAGAACTGGTTTAGAAATTAACCGAGTTTAGAAAAACCGTTTTTTAGAAAGTTAAAAACACTATTCTTTTAATAAGATAGAATAGATATTGTAACTCTACTAGTGCAATGCAACGTGATATATCTCGATTTTAATTTTCTATTTTATTGTAATGTATGATTTTGAAAAAAGATCATGTTTTTTTAAAAAAATTTGTTTAAATAATGACATTTTTTAAGGAGTTAATGATTTGAGTATTTAAAAGTGGTTAGAGATAAGAATTAAGTAATAAGAGTCCACGATTTAAAATTTTAAAAATTGTTAGAAATAAGTATTAATCAACTAATTAACATTAAATAGCAGTACATAAAGTTTTAGGATTTGTTTTCAATTTTTTTATAAATGCTTTATAATATAGTATAGATAACTCGAAGTTGGTAACCTCGATAAAGAGGATATAAAATGTCAACGTTCATCCCCTTTACTTTAAGAATTTTAGAACTTAAATATTTTAAAAAAATCACTAACCTTCTATTTTGTATAGTACTTCTTTATCCTAAAATAATTTTCTAATTATGATATTATTTTAATTTGTATTTTCAAAGTAATACTTATTTTTCTATTCTATCTTTAGTTATAGAAATTTCTTTATCTATAACTAGGGATATATATATATATATATATATATATATATGGGCTTAATCAAATGAGAACTATTTAGTTTGTGGTAACTGTAAGAACTAATATTAGCCACTCATTTAAAATAATTAATATTATTTTTAAAATAAAGTAAAAGGATAATATGGTAATTTGATAATTTAGATTTTTTATAACAAATTAAAATCTAATTTGACTCATTCAATTTATTCATTTACCCTATAATCACGCCTCTGCATCTCTCTCTCTTCTCAATTGCCTCTCTTCTCTAGAAACCCTAAATCGAGCCGACACCTCTCCAAAATCCCTAAATCGAGCCGGCAACGGTGGTGGATGGCGTCATAGAACGGAGTAGTCGGCTTTTGAGAGTGTGCTTTTGAGAAGACCGATGGTGGGTCACGACATAGAACAGAAACTTAGCAAGGCCTGTCAACACAAAATCCAGCTCTAAATCGATCCCCAAACATGAGGTCACCAGATTCCAGCAAGGTCTGTCCTTGAGTACCAGCCATTTCTCCCACCGTCGGTGACGAAGGTAGAGCCCCTGGCGGCGGCGGCGACGGCGGTGGTGGATCTACACCATCGACATCAGGGATTTCAACAGTATGCAGGGGTGTGCTTTTGAGAAGAGAGAGATGCAAAGGATGGTACCACGACGAAACAAAAGGGGAAGGGGGTTGGGATTCGCCAGAGAAGGGACACCTGTGGGTACTTCATATTCCACCCAAGAGTAACAACACACTTCACGCTTCATGGTTCCAGGTTTTTGGTGTTATGTATATACACTTTTAGGATGTTAAATATATAACTTTGATGCCTACCTCAAGTTCCTTCATCTGTAATAAACGAAATTTGGTTTTGGGTACCACAATGGTATCATAGTGGGTATCACAGTGATATCACATTTGTTCTTGTATGTATTCTGGGTATCACACTGAGGATAAAGGTGTGTGTTTTCTATGTATTGTTGGGTATCACATTGAGGATAGATGTTTGTATTTTGTATGTATTTTGTGTATTACATTTATTTTTTGTGTGTATTTTTGGTATCACAGTGTTATCACATTTGGTCTTAGTATGTATTTTGGATATTGAAGGTATGCATCGTTGTTTTAGGGTATCACAATGGCATCACAACTGGTATCACAGTGGTATCACGTTTAGTCTTAGCATGTATTTTGTTGGATATTGAAGGTCTGCATCGTTGTTTCAGGGTATCACAATGGCATCACAACTGGTATCACTTGTGATATCATTATCATAATCGATATATCTGCTGGAGAGAGGAGAGGGGAGATTTTAAAAATACCTAAAATGCCCTTTTATTTAAATTTCAAACAAAATTACCAAAATTAATAATTCCTAATTTATAGCTTAATACGTGGCTCACATTGGTTCTCACAGTTACCACAAAATAACTAGTTCTCCCTTAAATGGCCCCCTATATATATATATAGGACGATAATCAAATAAGAATCTAAAATAGGTTGAGAACCATTAAAACCAATCTAAGTCGTTAATTGATTTTAATCTATGGACATTATTATAAACAAAAATAGGTTGAGAACCTTGAGAACCTATGAATGAATTTTTATGTTTTTAAAACCATAGGATCAAAACCAAATGCATACCGTCCAGATGAAGGCCCCCTAGGTAGGCATGGCAATTTGGCCCAACCCGGTGGGGAACCCGGTCCACCCGACCCAACCGGGGCTGGGGATTCCCCGCCAAACCGGGTACCGGGGCCGGGGAAACCCCATTTCAGAAACCCGGGGCCGGGATGACCATCCCCCGACCCGCCCCCGACCCGGTATATATATATTATTAAAAAAGTTATATATTTTATATATTTATTAAATATATTATACATTTTAAAAATGTTTTTTTTCTGAACCGATTTGACTTATTCAAACTCAAGACTTATTCATGACTTATTACCCAATTCCAAAAGAAACGGGTCGGGGAACCGGGGACGGGGTGTTGACAGGGGACGGGATTGGAATCCCTGTACCCGCCCGGGGCCGGGGGTCGTTTACAAAAACCGGGGCCGGCACCGGGGATGGGGAACCCCGCCCCATACCCGCCCCGTTTCGATGCCTACCCCTAGGATGTTATTCAGTTTTCCATTTTTTTGAGGTTTGGAAACTCCGATTCGATCCGCCCCCCGGCTAGGAGGCATCTACCTCATCCCGGTCACAATGAGAGGTTCACTATGAGGGGGGGGGGGGTACTTCTTTTTTTCCCTTCCGGAAAGAATGAAATGCATAGGGGACCATCCTTTTGTTGCGGCATGCTCCTCAGATTTATGGATTCACAGGGGCCTCAGGCCCTACTTAGTTGACTGACTTACTGTCTTGTTTTCTTCGCTGTTTTTTTTACAAAAGATTAAACGAAAACGGTTGCTAATGCTTGTAGCTTGCTTCCGTCCTTAGTCAATTTTGGACTGAAGCTGTTCTGACTGCCGTATCTTTTTTGAACCTTCAACCTGACCCTATATATATGTGTGTGTGTGTGTGTGTTTGTCAATTAAAGGTGTAACAATTACACATCCTCAAATCAATTTATCTTTTTATTGTAAAAATTTATTTTAAGAAAAATTGATATTCATGATAAATAAGTTAATAAATATTAGTGATAAATGTCGCGGGTCAAATAATGAATAATATTCATTATTATTCAAGGTGTTATCATAAATACAATATAAATGAGGGGTGGTCACGGGGTGGGTTGATCGGGTTGAATGCATTTCAACAACCCAATCTAATGTTGGTGGTTTAAAAAATGTCAACTCAATCCAACCCAAAAAAAAAGTGCAACCCAACCTATCCATAGTTGTTCGGGTTGATCGGTTTGGTCGGGTTGATCAGGTGTGTTTAAATAATGTAAAATCAATACTGAAAACACAAAAATAAAGAAATATTCCTTCGAAATACGATCAATTATTCAAGAGGATAAATGAGTTAATCAAATATTTAGGTATTACATATAACTTTCCAATAATGTCTTTTTTATGAGTTCCATTGCTCGTTATTGCCGAGTTGTTTATGGTAACTTATACATAACCACAAGGATTGTGGCGTACTGGTTAAGGCCCTGGGAGATGTGGTGGAATATCCTATCTGTCCAGGGTTCGAATCCAGGCGTACACAACTTGTGGCCACTGAGCTTTAATAAGGGCTGATGTCTTACAGTCATAATTTGTCAAGGGATTAGTCTAGGCATAGCCTATGACACCGTTTAAAAAAAAACTTATACATTTAAAAGAGAAATGTGAATAATTTTAGAGAAATCGCTAAAACGTTTATCGGGTTACCTTAGGCCTAACCCTATATCAACCCAATAGATTCGGGTTATCCTAATTTTGTATCGATTATATGTTGGTTTACCTTGAGTTATTTTTTTCCGTGTTTTTCGGGTTTGGTTGATCGAGTTAGTCGGGATTTGAGCACACATAATATAAATAGTGTTGTAGGATAAATGTGTCATCGTCTAAAGAACATGACGATATAGATAGAGATAGATTTGTAACGACCCGGTATCAGAAAACATACATAATACATCAATTAACATGTTATACATAACGTCATTACATTCATAACAAAAGATACATAATAATTCACATACGGTCCCATAGTCTCAAAACTATATAATACAAAACATAAACATTTCCTAATCTTCGTCAGCTATCAACCGCATCCTACACTTTATCCTTCCCTTTATACCTTCCTTGACCTGGAATACATATTTTTAAAACAAAATGAGGGTTAGACCAAACGGTCTAGTGAGATAATCCATGTCAGTTTATTAATCATTTTTGTAAAACACAAATATACAACAAGTATTCAAATACCAAGCAAGACTCGTGCACCGTGTACCTTCCCTCATTTCCCTTGGCCATATTAGTTGGTTGCAAGCCAACTAATAAATTAACTCCACCGTACGACAATTACAGCCAACACCACCGTACGGCAATTACAGCCAATATTCCGTCGTCATAGTCCGGCCAACGTGCACTTGTGTAATGTAATGCTCATATAAATATAATATACATCTCAATATATTATACTTCAAATATAAACACATAATCACACCATCTACCACATTCTCAATCCACACAACTGACACAAGTATGTAATCCAGTTTGAAAACGTTTTTAAAGTAAAACTCACCTGATTGCTTTACTATAATCCTTCCAATCCTTTTCTCCACGCTATCCAATCTTTTACCCAAAATTATCAAATTCTGAAACAGATTAAATACAAACACTTCTTTACCAATCAGATACATAAGACTTACTAGGCTAAGAACTCGAGATAACTTAAATCCTCCAAAAGTGACCAAACAGCTAAGGTTTCCGGATACTACAGAACTATCCGGACAACAAGACCAATCCGGACAGCATAAGTTTCCGGACAACATCAATAATCCGGACGCCATCCGGAAACCGAAGTAACCCGGATACCACCCGGTAACATAAATCATCCGGAAACTATAGAAAAGAGATACTTACCGGATACTTGTTCGTCCGGACACTAGCCATAGAAATTACCGGATACATTCAACAAGACTACCGGACACTACCATAATGTGTCCGGAAACCTCTGTCGGTTTATGCAATTCTTACCCAGATTCGACTGGAATTACTACCAGGCTTGAAATCAACTATTCTAATCCGATAGAAACCTTCTACTATTAATTACAAACATAAAATGTAAAGGAACATACCTTAGAAATCACTTCCAAGCAACCAATTTGAATCCCTAACCTTTCTTTCCTTCTTCCTCTTCTTTTGTCTCAAAAACACACACACACACACACACACACTGATTGTTTGCTGAGTTATGAAAATATCTGGAGTATAATGTGATAATATCAAACTTAATTACCATTTCAGCCCTTAAACTATTCAACAATGACCCAAACACCCTTAACTTGTAAATTTACCTAAACTTACCCTAAACCTCAAATTTTAAAGTTAACTTTATTTAACGAAAAGGGATTTTAACTAACGAACTTACCCGGGGTATTACAAGATTAGAATTGAAATGTCTTGTAGTTATCTACTTGTAACTCATCCCTATATAAAGGGCTTATGATTAATGAGAATTATGTTAGATCTTTTGTAATTATATGATGGTGTCGAGACCGGATAATCTTAAGAATCGTGTCGGAAAGGCACTTTCCGAATACAACAATTCGACCCTATAAGCCTTGGGTTCACGAACTTTGTATTGGGATAATTCTTAAGATTTTTCTCACATCAAAGGCTATGATATGAGAACTATATATCGTATCCAAATTCTCGATCACATATTTATAGAAAGAAATCGACGGTTACAAGCGGTTACAAGCGGTTGAGCGGTTGAGAAACGGTTACAACCGTTTATGGATAAGATCAAAAGCTGACAGCACTTATTAGCGACAGCTGATAGCTTTCAGCGACAACTTTCAGCATTTCAGCGACAGCTTTCAGCTTTTCAGCGACATCCCTTAGAAAAATTCTAGTCTTTTCGAACTTCGACACCGCTTTAAGGCGATCTAAGATGATAATGGAAACTTGTAAGTGTGCACTCCGCACCTCCTAACTTACGTATGTTTGCCTTATCGTCTTAATCGATCTCAATTAAATCACAATTACACCAAAATGATTGATGACACTAAAATTACCAACATTCCTCCCCCATTTTAGTGTAATCCTTTGATTTACAACGTACTATAAATATGTGAAATTCAAACAGACGCATAAATGAAAATGTCACGAAGATTGAATTTCCATTTTAGTATATTACACATTCCAAATATTCGAGAATCGGGGTATTCTAAGAATTGAACCCTTCAACCCATTTGAATACATGAAGATAATACACACATATGTTCGTACAAATCTAGATAACATAACTTGACACTTTTGTAGAGGCCTTGCGTCCTTATCCATTCATGAACGTATAGAAAGCCAAGTCGAAAACTTTCTTGAAGCGGCCACACTTCACGTCCACTTAGATGATTCTTTTATATCTTGCACCTGCATATGTGAAACACCCTAAAAACAGAGTCAATTTAAACCTTAAAATTTACCACAAGTTATGATCAAAAACTTCAAACTTATATAACCTGAGGATCAAATGTAAGGTTTCTATATACAAACGACATTTCTTAAATAACTTATTAATCTAATCACATCATAACAATCAGATTAATCAAGTTATCTAAACAACTGTCCCAAAAGCTTCAAAGAATAACTAGATCCTTTGTTATCTCTAAGTCTGAATCTTTTCAAAAGTTCTATTCTCTCATTCCCGCTACTTCCCGGAGCTTGTACCTGGTAAGAAGATTCAACTTGAAACATTAGGCTTTCGCCTAGTGAGAATACTCAAATCAAAATAAAATTTAATAATTAAAATATGAACAGATAACTCAAACCTGTCTTCATCCATCTTACCGTACGACAACTCCTTTCCAAATCGGGGAATCTACCCCACTCCCATACTTACGACTAACTCATCTAATCATAACAGCAAATTTAAGAGTTTATTACGAATTATCTCAGATTCACAGTTAATCCTCTTTACACAAGAAATTACAAGTCAAAACCTGCCTATTTCTTAATCAGGAAGTAGAGATTACAAATTACTTTATGCCTATCTCTAATCTTCCTCTCATCACTGGGAAATCTCCGATCTTCCCTATAACAATGGAAATCTCCGATCTTCCAAAATCGAAATGGGAATTACAAATCAAAATCTGCCTATTCCACATTCCACCTCAGAATCAATGGTCCCAATGGGATTATAATATCGCGATACTCAATCGGGACTCATGATTCAAGGTACACCCAATTACTAAAAATTACACCCCTTTGGTCTATGGCGAGTAATCGGTTCCCATTATACCGTACCCAAGTGCCCTCGATGACCGGATGCCTATTTTTAGTAAAAGCACATAATATATAAATATAATAACTGATACTATTATATGCGTACGACATACAATATATCATTTCTCTGAACATATTCTATATATACAAAAATATAAAGAATATATTATTAGCTCCTCATCACAATTTCTTAACTATCTCCTCTCTGCAATTTATCACGGGGATCAACATCTCAAATGTTATCTACATTTCGGACTCATAGATAGGTCTTTATAATCTATCATAATATAGCCGCAAAAATCGTATTTAGAGTTCATAATCATATAACAGATTGCATATAGCAAATAATCATATTCATTATAAGGAATATTCATAACTTCAGTTCATCAACTTCTTAACTATCCCCTCATAGAGATTTAGCTCGGGGATCATTTATAGTATAACTTTTTAATCGCCCTCTTGGACTTATCTCTGACTTAATCAAGTCTTTATAAACATATTCAAGCATACATATAAAACATCTATTTCAATATAAATAACTGAATTTTAAAGAGAGTTGAATAAACTCACCTGATATGAAATCACACTTCTTTTAATTCTTTTTAAACTCGTAGGGACTCCTTTCTTCACTATCACAGTTTACTGTAATATCCAATTTACATATATACTGATATTAATTTATAAAACAGAACCCTTCACAGCTAAGAATCCTTAATCTCTTAAAATTACATCTCAAGTCGCAATACACTAAGCCAAGTCGCAACTCCCTATTGCGATTCCAACTTCAAATCGCAACTCACCATTGCGATTCCAACCCAAGTCGCAGCCTTCTATTGCGATCTCAACTCCAAGTCGCAGTCAACTGTTGCGACTACAGTACCAAATCGCAGTCAACTGTTGCGACTACAGTACCAAATCGCAGTCAACTGTTGCGACTCCAACTCCAAGTCGCAACTGTCTACTGCGACTTCACTACTGAGTCGCAACTGCCCATTGCGACAATCACGAATATCGCAACTCAAGGTTGCGATTTCGATGATGTTCAACCAAGTCTCAGTCTACTAAGTTCATTCTTAAACCCAGATTTTGTACTTTTACTCTATGTATGTTTCTGAAAATGTGCAGATATGTTTAAGGTTATAAACTACACCTACTCATGTACTCAAATTTCCCAAAACATCTATTTATCATAAAAACCCATTTCTAAACTTATCTAACAATTATAAACATAAAAGTTAAGAATGGTTTACCTTTTGATGTCTTCAATTACTTCAAAACCCAACTGAAATCTTTGTTTCCCTTTTTCTTCTCCTTCTTCTCGATTCCTTTCTCTCTCTCTGTTTTTCTTTCTCCCAAACCGTAACACACACAAATATCACACACTCACACAAACTCATACTCACAATTAGTCTTAATGACTAGATGATTGCCACCTCCTCATTAGTTAACATGAGTCATAAGAGTATTTACCAAATGCACCCTTAACTTCCAAAGAAAAGACATACACACCTTATACATAAATAAAACTCATAATAATAACCCTTAGGTTTAATATTCTCAAAAGAAATCTTTAAACTTTCAACATTTGTATTTTAACCCTAATTGAATTATAATACTCTATATAATTCAAGGTTACTCCAAATACAAATACATTCTAAATCTTATTAAAATAATAACAACAAAATTTAGGATGTTACAATACTCCCCAACTTGAAAATGATTTCATCCCCGAAATCAATGTCAGGTAAACAAATGAGGATACCTATCCCTCATACTCTCTTCTGACTCTAAAGTTACATTAGTACCTCTATGATGTTTCCACTGTACTTTCAACATAGCTACCTCTTTACCACTACGTAGCTTTCTAACCGATCTTTCTAAAATTGCCTCAGGTTCTTCTACACATCGGCTCTTTTCATCTATTCTCACATCGGTGAGTGGAATCACACCTTCCTCTTCAGCCAAACACTTCCGAAGATAACATACGTGGAAAGTATTATGAACCCCTTCCAACTCTGGTGGAAGATCTAACTTGTAGGCTTGTAATCCAATTCTCTCAATAATGGTGAAAGGTCCTAGAAAACGAGGACTCAACTTCCCACGCTTTCCAAACCTTATCACACCTTTCCATGGGGATACCTTGAGCATCACGCGCTCCCCAACTTGAAATTCCTTTGGTCTCCGTTTCGGGTCAGCATAACTTTTCTGTCTATCTTGGGCTGCTTTCATATGCTGCCGAATTTCTTTCACTTTATCCGCTGTTTGCTGTACCAATTCTGGACCAACAAATTGTTTCTCTCCGGCTTCTAACCAACATACCGGAGTTCTACACTTTCGACCATACAATGCTTCAAAGGGTGCTCTTCCGATACTCGAATGATAACTATTGTTATACGCAAATTCTACTAATGGTAGATGCGTATCCCAGTTACCACCATAATCTAAAACACAACACCTGAGCATATCTTCCAAAGTTTGAATGGTCCGCTCACTCTGCCCATCAGTCTGTGGATGAAAAGCAGTACTCAAATTAACTTTAGTACCCAATTCTTCTTGCAGTGATCGCCAAAATCTTGAGGTAAACCGACTATCACGATCTGATACTATCGACACCGGTATACCATGCCTTGACACCACTTCATCAATATACAGCTTTGCCAATTTCTCAATTGGTGATGCCTCTTTCATTGCTAGAAAATGAGCACTCTTAGTTAATCTATCCACGATTACCCATATTGTGTCGTTACCTTTTTGCGTCTTTGGTAACTTCGTCACAAAGTCCATGGTAATCTTCTCCCACTTCCATTCCGGAATTTCCAAGGATTGGAAACTTCCGTAAGGTTTCTGATGTTCAGCTTTCACCAACGAACACGTTGTACACATTTCTACCTTTCGAGCCACATTTACTTTCATCACCGGCCACCAATAATGCAATTTCAAATCTCGATACATCTTCGTACTCCCAGGGTATATGGAATACTTAGATCTATGAGCGTCTTCGAGAATCAACTCTCGATTTCCTCCAATTTTAGGCACCCAAACTCTTCCTTGAAATAACTTAATTCCACGACCATCTTCAGTCAACTGAAGATGTTGTTTGCTCATCACTTCCTCTTTCAAATTTTCCTCTCGCAAAGCCTCCACTTGTGCTTCTTTTATCTTTTCCATCAAACTTGATGTCACATCAACTCTAGCATTTATTGATTTCAAACACCCACCATATTCTTTTCTACTTAAGGCATCCGCTACGACATTTGCTTTACCAGGATGGTAATGCAATTCGCAATCATAATCCTTAAGTAATTCTAACCATCTTCTCTGTCTCATGTTTAACTCCTTCTGATCAAAAACATGTTGTAAGCTCTTGTGATCAGTATAAAGAGTACACTTCGTCCCATACAGATAATGTCGCCACAGCTTCAAAGCAAACACAACCGCTGCTAACTCCAAATCATGGGTAGGATAATTCTTTTCATGCTCTTTAAGTTGTCTAGAGGCATAGGCAATCACTTTGCCCCTTTGCATCAGTACACATCCTAAACCCATCTTTGAAGCATCACTATAAACAACAAAATCTTTTGTTCCCTCTGGTAGGGCAAGAATAGGTGCTTCACACAATTTTTTACGTAAAGTTCTGAAAGCTGTTTCCTGTTTCTCCGTCCAAACAAACTTCTCGTTCTTTCTAGTTAATAAAGTCAAAGCAGATGCAATCTTCGAAAAATCCTTTATGAACCTTCTATAGTAACCTGCTAATCCCAAGAAACTCCTAATTTCAGATGCACTTCTAGGTGTCTCCCAATTTGTCATTGCTTCAATTTTTGATGGATCTACTTTAACTCCCTTAGAAGTAATTACATGACCTAGAAACTGCACCTCCTTCAACCAAAACTCACACTTCGAAAACTTTGCGTATAGTTTCTCCCTTCTTAAAACTTCTAAGACTTCACGAAGATGTTGTTCATGATCTTCTTCGGTCTTTGAATAGATAAGTATGTCATCAATAAACACAATGACGAACTTATCCAAAAATGGTCGACACACTCTGTTCATTAAGTCCATAAATACAGCAGGAGCATTCGTCAACCCGAATGGCATTACAAGAAACTCATAATGCCCATATCTGGTTCTAAACGCCGTTTTCAAAACATCTTCATCTCTTACTCGTACTTGATGGTATCCCGATCTTAAATCTATCTTTGAAAAGCATCCCGCACCTTGGAGTTGATCAAATAAATCATCAATCCTCGGAAGCGGATACTTGTTCTTAATGGTTACCTTATTTAACTCCCGGTAGTCAATACACATTCTCATGGTACCATCTTTCTTCTTAACGAATAAAACTGGAGCTCCCCAAGGTGAGGAACTCGGTCTTACGAAACCCTTATCTAATAACTCCTGAAGCTGAGTCATCATCTCTTTCATCTCAGCAGGGGCTAAACGATAAGGTGCTCGTGCAATCGGTGCCGATCCAGGAATAATGTCGATACGAAACTCCACTTGTCTTTCAACTGGTAAACCTGGAAGATCATCCGGGAATACATCCGGAAATTCACGCACCACGTTGATATCTTGAACATTTTTCTTTTCTAACTTTGGATCAATGACATAGGCTAAATAAGACCAACACCCTTTCGATAAGCATTTACGCGCCTTCATCACTGAAATCAAAGGAACATCTCCTTCCTGTTTCTCTCCAAATACGAATACATCGTCTTTATCACCCATTGGAATTCGGATCAGCTTCTTTGCACACATAATTTCTGCCTGGTTATTGCTCAACCAGTCCATCCCTACAACAATATCAAAACTCCCAATTTCCATTAACAACAAGTTAATAGGAAATTCTGTTCCCTCTATCACAATTTTACAATCGACCAGGCTTTCCTTAACCAAAGACTGGACTCCATTAGCTATTTCAACTACTAGGGCATCTCCTAGAGTAGTGATAGGCATAGCTAACTTACATTGAAACAACTTGGATACAAAAGAATAGTTTGCGCCACTATCAAACAACACACGTGCAGGAATAGAGTTTATAGAAATGTACCCGAGACCACGTCTTTCGATCCTTTCGCTTCATCAGCAGTCATTTGGAATGCACGACCGGTTGGCTTGGGAATAACCAACTTTCTTCCCTGATCTCCTCCTCTCTTCAACTTCGGACAATCTTTCCGAAAATGACCCGGTTGCTGGCATTCAAAACAGACTGACCCTGGCATTGTACAATTTGTCGCCATATGTCCCATTTTCCCACACTTGAAACATTGATTTCCGACCACTCGGCATTGGCCAAAATGTTTACTTTTGCATTTTGAACACCAACTCGGTTCCCTACGGGAATCATTACGAATGTTCTTTCCGAATAACCTTAATTTTTGAGAAGGTTCTGAACGACCCTCCCACTTTCTCTTTTCTCCAACTTGCGCTTTCTCCTCCTTGTCTTTCACATACATTTCTTCTATCACCTTTGTTTCTTCAATCGTCTCCCTCAAAGTGGCAGATTTCGAACTGCGAACCCTTGTCATCATATGTGCCGGTAGACCTTTCAGGTAATATTTAATCTTATCTTTCTCCGTTGGAGCCACGTGCCCCACAAGATTCAGCTTTTCCATAAAGACTTCGGTATATTTCCTCACCGTCATATTACCCTTCTTGATATTTCGGAACTCTTCTTCAATTCGGTCCATCTCGTGTTCGTTACAATATTCTTCTAAAATCTTTGCTTTAAACTGATTCCAAGTGACTGAGTTTAGAGCTGCTTCCGTCACAGTTGATGACAACACATTCCACCACTGCAACGCCTTTCCACGCAACATTTGCGACCCAAATCTAACCTTGGATCTTTCATCATTACATTCACAAGCTCGAAAAGCTTGCTCGATCTCTCTTATCCAGTTCATACAAGCCACTGGATTTTCGTCCCCCTTGAATTCTGGTGATTTACAACTTAGAAACGTTTTGTAGGAACAATTTCTTTCAACCCTCCTTTCTGTCTCTGCTCCTGGATTTACAGTCGGGTTTATCACACTAGTATCAACCACTGTTCGTCTTGGTTCCACATTGCGATCATTAAACATCTTTGTAAACATCTCTGCCTGTCTTCCCATCACAGTATTCATCATCTCTGCTTGCCTTTCCATTGAAGCATTCATCAATCAAGTCACATTATCCATTATTCGTCCTTCCATACCTGAATCTGACGACGTTTGATCAACATTACTGGTACCTCCTGGATGTACTCGACTTCGCATTCCTCCTAAGGAAAGAAAATCTGTTGGCGTATCAGGAACTCCGCCTAATCCAGTTTGTCTCTCTCCAGCTTCGTCTAACCAATTCCTATTCATCGAAGAATTTGGAGACCTCGGGGGTGTATTCACCATTGTTCTGATATGAGTACACAAGAATACTCATCATTTAATGGTTTATACAACTAAACATACAATACATACTTTACCGCTAATCAGTCACTGTAACAATTTAGAAACAAGTATGCTTGTGTAGTAATATATTCATAATAACAGTAGCTAATTGAAATTGCGAACATATCATACATGAGAATTCTCATTACCATTGTTACAGTACCAACTTCGCGTATTTCTGTCGACTCTAAGACTACCCAATCTTAGTACTTCTACCCATATCTCGCGGATCATAGCTTATTTCATCTCAGCTTAAGTCTAGGTATCTCAAATTCATACCTAGTTCGCTTAAACTAAAGCTATGATACCATATTGAAACACCCTAAAAACAGAGTCAATTTAAACCTTAAAATTTACCACAAGTTATGATCAAAAACTTCAAACTTATATAACCTGAGGATCAAATGTAAGGTTTCTATATACAAACGACATTTCTTAAATAACTTATTAATCTAATCACATCATAACAATCAGATTAATCAAGTTATCTAAACAACTGTCCCAAAAGCTTCAAAGAATAACTAGATCCTTTGTTATCTCTAAGTCTGAATCTTTTCAAAAGTTCTATTCTCTCATTCCCGCTACTTCCCGGAGCTTGTACCTGGTAAGAAGATTCAACTTGAAACATTAGGCTTTCGCCTAGTGAAAATACTCAAATCAAAATAAAATTTAATAATTAAAATATGAACAGATAACTCAAACCTGTCTTCATCCATCTTACCGTACGACAACTCCTTTCCAAATCAGGGAATCTACCCCACTCCCATACTTACGACTAACTCATCTAATCATAACAGCAAATTTAAGAGTTTATTACGAATTATCTCAGATTCACAGTTAATCCTCTTTACACAAGAAATTACAAGTCAAAACCTGCCTATTTCTTAATCAGGAAGTAGAGATTACAAATTACTTTATGCCTATATCTAATCTTCCTCTCATCACTGGGAAATCTCCGATCTTCCCTATAACAATGGAAATCTCCGATCTTCCAAAATCGATATGGGAATTACAAATCAAAATCTGCCTATTTCACATTCCACCTCAGAATCAATGGTCCCAATGGGATTATAATATCGCGATACTCAATCGGGACTCATGATTCAAGGTACACCCAATTACTAAAAATTACACCCCTTTGGTCTATGGCGAGTAATCGGTTCCCATTATACCGTACCCAAGTACCCTCGATGACCGGATGCCTATTTTTAGTAAAAGCACATAATATATAAATATAATAACTGATACTATTATATGCGTACGACATACAATATATCATTTCTCTGAACATATTCTATATATACAAAAATATAAAGAATATATTATTAGCTCCTCATCACAATTTCTTAACTATCTCCTCTCTGCAATTTATCACGGGGATCAACATCTCAAATGTTATCTACATTTCGGACTCATAGATAGGTCTTTATAATCTATCATAATATAGCCGCAAAAATCGTATTTAGAGTTCATAATCATATAACAGATTGCATATAGCAAATAATCATATTCATTATAAGGAATATTCATAACTTCGGTTCATCAACTTCTTAACTATCCCCTCATAGCAATTTAGCTCGGGGATCATTTATAGTATAACTTTTTAATCGCCCTCTTGGACTTATCTCTGACTTAATCAAGTCTTTATAAACATATTCAAGCATACATATAAAACATCTATTTCAATATAAATAACTGAATTTTAAAGAGAGTTGAATAAACTCATCTGATATGAAATCACACTTCTTTTAATTCTTTTTAAACTCGTAGGGACTCCTTTCTTCACTATCACAATTTACTGTAATATCCAATTTACATATATACTGATATTAATTTATAAAACAGAACCCTTCACAGCTAAGAATCCTTAATCTCTTAAAATTACATCTCAAGTCGCAATACACTAAGCCAAGTCGCAACTCCCTATTGTGATTCCAACTTCAAATCGCAACTCACCATTGCGATTCCAACCCAAGTCGCAGCCTTCTATTGCGATCTCAACTCCAAGTCGCAGTCAACTGTTGCGACTACAGTACCAAATCGCAGTCAACTGTTGCGACTCCAACTCCAAGTCGCAACTGTCTACTGCGACTTCACTACTAAGTCGCAACTGCCCATTGCGACAATCATGAATGTCGCAACTCAAGGTTGCGATTTCGATGATGTTCAACCAAGTCTCAGTCTACTAAGTTCATTCTTAAACCCAGATTTTGTACTTTTACTCTATGTATGTTTCTGAAAATGTGCAGATATGTTTAAGGTTATAAACTACACCTACTCATGTACTCAAATTTCCCAAAACATCTATTTATCATAAAAACCCATTTCTAAACTTATCTAACAATTATAAACATAAAAGTTAAGAATGGTTTACCTTTTGATGTCTTCAATTACTTCAAAACCCAACTGAAATCTTTGTTTCCCTTTTTCTTCTCCTTCTTCTCGATTCCTTTCTTTCTCTCTGTTTTTCTTTCTCCCAAACCGTAACACACACAAATATCACACACTCACACAAACTCATACTCACAATTAGTCTTAATGACTAGATGATTGCCACCTCCTCATTAGTTAACATGAGTCATAAGAGTATTTACCAAATGCACCCTTAACTTCCAAAGAAAAGACATACACACCTTATACATAAATAAAACTCATAATAATAACCCTTAGGTTTAATATTCTCAAAAGAAATCTTTAAACTTTCAACATTTGTATTTTAACCCTAATTGAATTATAATACTCTATATAATTCAAGGTTACTCCAAATACAAATACATTCTAAATCTTAATAAAATAATAACAACAAAATTTAGGATGTTACGATATGCAATTTTTCAAAAGAATCATTAAGAAATAAAATTTTCAGCCTTACAACACTTGCAGGTCTAAGCACATACCTTGGGATGATAATATTATGTGCTTCAATTTTATTAATAAGTCTTCCACATTGAATTCAACCTTTAACGTTGTATTAAAGGGGAATTGGGTATCTTATTAACGAAATCTATATGGACTTTAAACCCATCCCGATCACGGACTTGTGCACTAAGTCCCTAGCCAATGCCTTTGTTAAGTGGTCGGCTAAATTGTTATGAGTTCTAACGAACTCTACGGATATCACCCCATGCATGATTAATTCTCTAACCATGCTATGTCTCACTCCCAAGTGCCTCGACTTTCCATTGTATACTTGGCTATATGCTTTAGCCAAAGTCGCAGCGCTATCACAATGAATACTTATAGGTGATATCGGCTTCGGCCACAAAGGAATCTCATAAATTAAATTCTTTAGCCACTCTGTCTCTTTACCGGCGGCTGCCAAAGCTACAAATTCAGATTCCATGGTGGAATTTGTGATGCAAGTTTGTTTCTTTGAGGCCCAAGAGATGGCACCTCCACCGAGCAAGAATGCCCATCCACTAGTAGAAGAATGATCCTCTACATTGGATATCCAACTCGCATCCGTGTAGCCTTCGATCACCGAAGGAAACCCAATATATGTTATACCATAACTCATGGTTCCCTTTAAATATTTGAATACCCTTCTTACCGCTTGCCAATGATGAGTACTCGGTCTACTAGTAAACCGACTCAACCTGCCAACGGCATAGGCAATGTCCAGACGTGTACTTGTCATGGCATACATCAAGCACCCGATTGCCTTAGAGTATTCTAATTGTGAAACGGCTTCACCCTCGTTAGGCATAAGCTTTTCACTTGGATCCATCGGAGTACTCACGGGCGAACAATTTAACATATTAAACTTCTTTAACACTTTCTCGACATAGTGAGATTGCGTTATGGCCAAACCTTTGTTCTCCCGTTTAATCCTTATCCCAAGGATCACTTCGGCCTCCCCCAAATCCTTCATCGAGAATTGGGATGACAAAAATTCTTTTGTCAAGTCGACTTGTCTTTGGTCCGTGCCAAAGATTAACATGTCGTCAACATATAAACAAATTATGACGCCTCTACCGGAATCGTCAAATTTGCTATACACACATTTGTCCGATTGGTTTAAATGAAAACCATTAGACAAAACCACTTCATCAAACTTTTGATGCCACTGTTTTGGGGCTTGCTTCAAACCATAAAGTGATTTAATTAATTTACATACTTTATGTTCATTCCCCGACATCACAAAGCCTTCCGGTTGCTTCATGTAAACCTCCTCCTTTAAATCACCATTAAGAAATGCCGTCTTGACATCCATTTGGTGAATTACCAAATTATTAATAGCTGCCAACGCTATTAATAATCGAATGGTGGAAATTCGAGCGACCGGCGCATAGGTATCGAAATAATCAACACCTTTTTTTTGCCGAAATCCTTGAATTACCAACCGGCCTTTAAACTTATCGATGGTACCATCGACTTTCATTTTCTTCTTGAAAATCCACTTGCAACCCAAAGGTTTGCAACCCGGTGGTAAGTCGGCCAACACCCATGTGTTATTCCCCATGATAGACTCCATCTCATCATTTATTGCCTCTTTCCAAAAGGCGACGTCTTGAGACTTCATAGCCTCATCATAGGTTCTTGGATCTTCCTCTATGCTATAACAATAAGCATATTGAGATTCAATTTCATCTCGTGAACCTTCAACTAAGTATAGTTGAAAGTCGGAACCAAAAGATTTCTCAATCCTTCCCCGTTTACTTCTTCGAGGTTCGGGAATTTCCAAAGAAATTTCCTTTTCTTTTCCACTATCTTTGATTCCACTCGTACTTGGAATCATATCTTTCGGTCTTGGAATCGAGGTGAATCGATTCTCATCGAATATTGCATCCCTTGATTCTATAACGGTGTTAACCGAAATAGAGTCGTTGGGTTCAATAACATAGAACCGATATGCCTTTGAATGCTCGGCATATCCGATGAATATACAATCGATTCCTCTTTCTCCCAAAGTTTTTCTTTTGGGATCCGTTAACCTTACCACAGCTCGGCAACCCCAAACTCGTAAATAATTTAAGTTTGGTTTCTTCTTGAACCAAAGTTCATAAGGAGTATCCTTACTCCTTTTGTTTGGTACCCGGTTCAAAACATAGCAAGCCGTCAACATGGCTTCACCCCAAAATCCGTCACTAAGACCGGAGTAGGATAACATCGAGTTAACCATATCTTTTAAAACTCGATTCTTTCGTTCCGCAACACCATTTTGTTGAGGTGTATACGGTGCCGTGGTCTCGTGTATAATTCCAATAGATTGGAAATATAGAGGATCAAAGTATCACCGCCTCTATCGGTTCTCAACTTTTTAATTAAAATATTTTGCTGCAATTCCACTTCGGTTTTATAAATCTTAAATTTTTCTAAAACTTCGTCTTTCGAATAGAGTAGAAAAATATAACAAAATCTCGAAGCGTCGTCTATAAATGTAGCAAAATACTTTTTATTTCCAAGTGAAGGAGTCGCATGCAAGTCACACAGATCACTATGGATTAAATCCAAAACCATAGATGATCTTTTAATTTTAGGGAAAGGTTGACGTGTGATTTTTGTAAGCATGCAAGTCTTACACTTTTCCAAATGTAAATTAAAGGAAGGTATCATGCCATCCTTGGACATTTCATGCATTCTTTTGTAATGCACGTGTCCAAGTCTAGCATGCCAAAGAAAGGACAAATTGCTATTATCTACCATGCAAACAGAATTTTCACAACCAAATTCATTTATTATATTTAACATAAACATCCCAGAATTGTAGTAACCAAATCCAATGAACATACCACACCGCGATAGTACATACTTATCGCTTTCATATACTTGTTTAAAACCTAATTTGTTCAACACACTTCCGGAGACTAGATTCTTCCGGATATTAGGTACAAATAAAACATTGTTTAATTTCAACAAATTCCCAGAGCTAAACTTCAAATCCACACAACCACGACCCAAGATTGGAGCACTAGACTCGTTGCCCATATGCAAGACCGATCCATCTTCCACCGGTTCGAACTTCTTGAACCATCTTTGATCCTTGCACACGTGACTCGTGGCACCCGAGTCTACCCACCACGCAATATTATCATCCTATACATAAAATGCATAGGAAATTAGTGGTACATAATTCTTACTTGAATTATTAGAAATGATCGAGTTTTGACCTTGATTTGGGGGTTGGTCGTTCGACCCTTGTCCCGCACCACTCGTACTCGCTCCATTCTTGTTACCTTTACCAACTCGACAATCTCGTTTGAAATGTCCTGTTCGACCACAGATCCAACAAGTCATTTTTGACTTTTTGTTGGGTCCATGTTTGGGATTGTCGAACATCCGTTTTTTACCTTTGTCGAATTTCTTCTTGGTCGTGTTCTTACGCTCCTCAACCATGTTGACATTGGATGAACTTGGGATATCCTTATCCTTGGTCTTACCACTTTCTTGCACACGTAGTGATTCCTTAATACGTAAGTGGCTCCCAAGTTGCACCAAAGAAAGTTCTTCCTTTTTGTGTTTAAGTGTGTGTTTGAAGTCTTTCCATGATGGTGGCAATTTGTCAATTATGCTCGACACCGATATGGATTCATTCATATGCATATGGTGTTGAGTATATTGACCAAGGATCCGGAGCAATTCGTTGTATTGCTCCATTACGGGCCTAGAATCGATCATCTTGTAATTATTAAAATTACTTACAAGGAACTTCTTACTCGAAGCATCCTCGGCCATGTATTTCGATTCCAAGACATCCCACAATTATTTTGATGATTCTACATTTTGGTAAACATCAAATAAAGCATCAGACATACCGTTAAGAATATGCCCACGACATATGTAGTCGTCGTTCTCCCATTTGTTTTTACGTCGGATTGCCTCCAAAGGTGAATCTTCATCGATCTCCGGCATGGGGGTGCTAAGAACATACGCAACCTTCAAAGTGGTGAGAAGAAAGTGCATCTTCTTTTGCCATCGACGAAAATCGTTTCCTAGAAACTTCTCTAGTTTGCCGAATTTCGAAGTCATATCACGAACGGATTCCTCTCGATTTGCCATCGTTAATCAAACAGAAATTGTTGTAT